>JAODKN010000002.1:26290898-26319053 GCA_026774425.1 Petrocephalus zakoni
TCCTGCTGCCTCACATTCCCCAGCCCCTTCCTCAGTCGTGCTACCTCCCATCCCCCGGCCCCTTCCTTTATCCTGCTGCCTCCCATCCCCCGGCCCCTTCCTCTGTCCTGTTGCTTCCCATCCCCCGGCCCCTTCCTCTGTCCTGCTGCCTCACAGCCTCTGGCCCCTTCCTTTTTCCCGTTGCCTCACATCCCCACAGTCCTTTCGATGACTGAATGATGCTATGGATCCTGTTCATGCATCCTGTTGTGCCCTTTCAGCCTGTGACATGCTGGAGAAGTGTGGCTTCCTCCAGTCTAACAGGCTTTTAGCAGCTTGCCATTCCCTGGTGATGGCTGGAGAGCCCCTCATCGTACAAGACCCTTTCTGAGAGGGGGAGGGGACTGCTTCTCGTTGTCAGCTAAGAAACCCAAGTTTAACTTAAAACGGCATTTGGACTGCAGGCAGGATTGTGTATATATGTGTGTGTGCAGGACTAGTGGTCGCAGCCTCCCACAAACACCATCCCACCATGTGGGGGCAGCGGTGGCAGCCATCCCGGGCTCCCGTAAGCATGCCAATCTGATGGCATAAGGCCTGATCCTTGGGCCCATTTTGCCGAGAACGATGGAGGACAGTTGGGAACATTTAGTGTCTCTTATCGCCTGGGAGGAAATGTTTGAAAATAATAATAGATCATTATGGTAACAATGAGTGTCTGACACATCCAGTAACAACAGCCAGAAGCTGACTCCCTGCTTAATAACCCGGAAAACGGCAGAAGGAGGAATCAGCAAGTAGATAAACACAGAGAGAGACTGGGGAAGATGGGAGGAAAGGGTTAACGTGGGGGCAAGTAAGCTCCCAGTGTGGGACATGTTCCCAGGTGGAGCATTGCGGGGCCGAGTGAGTTACCTCAGAGGGAATACTGTGAGAGAATGCCTGCCACACGGTGCCCCCTGATGGACTGTCAGGTTAGGATCGTAACCAAATGATGTTTTGGTGCATTATGAGCCTTAGAGGGTGTGCTCTCGAGAGAGGCATGCTAATCTGACACAAACGCTCTGGGGTTTGATTGCTTCTGTCTCAGCATGCCTGCTGTGGAAGCCCTTTGCCCTGTCAGGGGTAGGGTGAGCCAGCCGCTTGGCTACACCCTGCCTGTTCTAATTGGACTCTTGTATTTTTTTCTGGTTTTTGTTGCTAAATCCAGAATGTTTATACAACCCCCCCGCCGCCCCCCAAAATTGTAACTTTTTCTCACGCATCTTCATGTCAATCAGCACCCTCCATGTGTGCAGCATGTTTGCGGATTTGGCACAAAGACGTGTGAAAATACTCCATGAAGCACTGACGTGCGTTAGACAGAGTCACATGCAAGTGGCGATGGCGTGCCGACGGCATGGTGGAGCAGCCCGTAACCGCTGAGTCATGTGATCTGGTGGAGCAGCCCATAACCGCTGAGTCATGTGATATATGCCGACTTCCTGTTGTTAGGATACGTCACTGTGGGTCAGTCAGGGAGACGAGAAGGCCTGCATTTCTAGCACCCCTAAAGTGACACTCTATGCCCCACCCCACCCCACCCCAAATCCATCTGTGGGACATGTCTAACCAAAGCTGCTCCTGTCTGCCTCTTTGAACCCCCCAGCGGGCTGTTCCTGGAATGATTACCTTTCCATCTATGCCATCCTTGGGGCTCCAAGTAAGGGCCACCCCAAAAAGGTGTCAATTAGCCGGACAAACCCAGGCCCTCTGTAATCCAAGCTAAGATGCCCCACAGGTACTCAAACATCCCCAAATTCTTGAAAGGGGGTTTCTGTCTCGGGTCACGCTAAGCATTTTGGGTACCTTAATTCTCTCGGATGCCAGTGTATCTCCAACTTTAGCCCCCTACCTCACAGGGATCACATAGAGAAATGAGGCACCGCACTCGGGCCGATCTTCGCACAGAATCTGTGTGCGGGGGGTTAATGGAGCCCGCAGCCTCCAGACTGTCTCTCCGTCTTTCCATCATGGCTCCAGCCTGATTACTGGTGAGGATGCAATTCACTGACATAAACAATTGCAATAAATGCCATTTAGAAGCTCATCTTTAAGACTCACAAGTGATTATGGTCATTATACCTCTGGAGCAGAGGGAACGAGCAGGCTGTTAAGAGTTGAGGTATTTTCGGTAACCTCAGCCTGACAAACATGCAATCCTTCCGTCTGTGAGATCCTCCAGGATGCCATCCAGGCATAATGTTGCTAGGCACTTTCGTCCACCGCATCTGTGCCTGTCTGGTCAGTAGACGGCTGGCCTTTCCTCTCAGCATCGAGCTTGATTAATGTGTCGCACTCCCAGATGAGATGAATTTCGTCTTTCGGCAGCAGAATCTCCCCCGCCGAGGTTCCCGCCAGTGAAATTAAATATCCAGTTTTTCAGGTCTCCTGCTGACCCTGAACCCTACACTTTCCAGCACTTTCCGTAAACCCACTTGTCAGGGTGAATAAACTGGAACTAGCTTAAAAAAAAATCTAATAGATTCTGTTTGTTGAATAAATATTATTATTATTATTTAGCTGGGTTTTATCCAGAGGGACTTATAATTTATACATCTATCGGGCAAATTGTACAGCTAATGTGTTTATACAGCAGAAATCTGAAGCACTATAAGTCAGACTAAGTGCCTTAACCAAGGGCACCGTAGCAAAGGCACACCTGGGAGAACACAACAGCCTTGAGGTTACAAAGTTGAGTCCTTATGCTCTGCCCTCTGCCTGTACACTAACAGGAAGTGAGATCCAGGAAATGAGTTGTTTACTCTAATAGGAAGTGAGACCCAGGAAATGAGTCCTGTACGCTAGTAACAAGTGAGACCCAGGAAATGAGAACTGTACTCTAACAGGAGGTGAGACCCAGGAAATGAGTCCTGTACTCTAATAGGAAGTGAGACCCAGGAAATGAGTCCTGTACTCTAATAGGACGTGAGACCCAGAAAATGACCCCTGTGCACAGGAAGTGAGACATCCAGTTGGCTGCTGCGAGACAAGGCAGATTCCTGACCTAAATTTAATGCAATTTGTTACTCTGCATTATATAAAAGACCAGGACGAGTCAATTGGTTTGACTGAGAAAACTGCCTGACATTTAAAACTGGAAGCGACTCGTTAAACTGACTGTGCAATAAAGGTCAGAGGCAGATTGTTTCATGCTAAACAAGCAGAGGAATTAGTGAGGAGACATATTTAGGAGAATCATGGGCTGTCTCACCCCAGCTTTCCCTGTAAGGCACTCCTCATACTCAAAAACCCTCCTGACACCTTCCAAAAATACCTGACTTCCAAACCAGGGTTATTATAGTTAATGAAAACTAAGTGTAAAACTAAAACTAGGAGTGAAAAAATCATTTTGGCAACTGAAATAAAAATAAAAACAACTAAAACTAAATAAAAGCTACCATGAACAATGTAACACTAACTAAAATGAAATAGAAATGCAGGTAAAATCAGCCTCATTTTCATTTTTACCCCTTCGTTCTGCACTGTGGCTGTTGGTCGCAATTTACATCACACCGCCCGCCCACAGGAAACAAAGACCACCGTCCGCCATGTTGGTGCATTTCTCCTCCGGTCCTGGCAGCTCGTATATACTGTTTTTCAAGATTATGTGTGCTGTTTTTGGCTGGACCAAGAACAGTGTTCGCGGTAACGGTAAAGGATTTTTTACGATTCAAAAAAAGAATAGAGATTGGGGTCTATTATGATGATCTAATTACGATGATCTAATGCGAAGTGTAACACGCAAAACGCAACGAACAATTATGGGCATATCCAAGTCCATTTTGATATTTTTACGGAGGAAAAAACTGGCTTGATGTTTGGGTATTTTATTAAACAATATCACTGCATGAAAGGACCAGTTTTACTCTATAATAATACGTTATAAAAATAAATACATAAAAAAACCATTAGTGCACCTGTGTCCATAACAAGAATCGAGCACCCGCATGTTTCTAAAACACGCTGCTTAAATACTGTTTAATAATGCACCACTGGTCAAAAGCGCAATATCACTTTGCGGCCTTAAAATAGCAGCGTGCCAACAATGTGCCATGCCACAACTTGTTTAAAGAAGCCCACTCCTACGAGAGGGAAGCACGTCATTTGTTATTTTGAAAAGGTGCGCACTTGCCGTGAGAATGAGCAATGCGCTGGTATGAAACTAGCAGAAGCGCTCTGCGTTGCACTTTCCACCAGCGCAAAATAGAGCCCATTAAGCTTTATCTAGTGAGCAATGCTGTCCATTCTCTCCATTCTCTCTGTCTCACAGACACACACTTATGTGCTGTGCAGTGGTTATATACACAAAAATGTACGCCTCTAGGCTAATTTTTTGTTAAAATATGACACTATTGCTGTGTTTAATGGTTTGCCATTGGGTTTATCATACTTGTTGCTTCTTATTCCTACACCTATTGTTAAGGTTAAAACAGGGTGGCATTACAAATTACTGTTAGAATCTGAGTGAAATGTTATAGATTGTTATAGACTGAAAGTAAGCCAACCACCCCCACCTCCCCCCCCTCCTAGGTGCTAGGTGCCCCCCGACTCCCAGAAAGCTAGCTGACCCCCATCCCAAACCTTCAGCAGAGACTAACGACTAACCTGCAGTCCAGGTTAAGAATAAACAACATTTCACATGAAAACACCAATTAAAAGGGCAAAAAGCCGTCTCTGCAGTCAGCATCCATCCTACGGCACTCGTGGCTGAGCTATGAGACAATTCCCCTTCTCTGCATAAATGGAACACTTGGGTAGCACTCCTGTGCCCATTCCCTGCTTCCCTGGGCCTGTTGCTCTGAGAGAGAGTCATTTCAAGCTGCTCAGAGACTTAAGAGGCCTAGCTCCATTTAGAAAAGCCATTTCCATGCCCAGATATCGTATATTTCACAAACTTATGGCGTCCATATTAACCAGGGTATGGCAACCTTCATGCCTTCGCCAGCCATTGGAAACCGATGGTTTCCACTCCATTCCAGCCAGAGCAGGGAATAGGGACGGTATTGTTAAGATTTTAACGGTACTACTACTCTTTCCGGTGCTGCTTATTGGTCCGGTACTTTAACGGTATTGTTATCGATACATTTTGAAGAGTAAATCAAATTAACAACATCATTAACAGATTTATTCAACAAATCACTATTATTATTCAACAAATTTGCATTATTAATTAACAAATTTACATTAAATGTGAAATGCAAAATAAAATACAGCAATGCTTTAAACATTTCCGATAAGGGAAATGTAAAACAAACATAAATGATTTTCATGTAAAGCTTTTAATGCCTTTACGCGCAAAACATCTGTTGTACTTTTGACAACAAGCACTATCCGCATTGATTTTAGTGAAGCACTGTATGTTACCCTAGCATGACACTTTTGACCTCTTACCTCTCCGCCATCATCACTAGTTGTGGCCGTCACCGCCCGATCTGTGTGCGCATATTTTACGGTACCGCAAATGCGTTGCGATCTCTGCCCTATTTGTGAACGCAGGAACAAACTTTTCATCTAGTACCGTCGACACAGTAAGCTGACAGATACTCCTCTGGCATGGGAATGATAATATTACTAAAATCATTATAATAAAATAAAAACATACACAGTTAGTTTTAATTCTTTTAATTCTTTCTAACGACTTCGAAAGAGTTTATTTTACATTTATTTAAATGTTTTACAATATCACATAAAATAAAAAGCTGCGAATCTGCCTGCAAACATATTTCAATGTCTACTAATGGATATTAAGTATCATGTGATTGTGTACGTCTGCTTTTATATCTTACAATGTATTAAAATTTAAATTTGTGTGCATTCTCTCACAGATCGGGACAGGTCCAGCGGATGAAACACAGCCACAGAGCATTGTGCATGCGCACACAGATTGGGCCGGGTCCAGCGGATGTCACACAGCCATAAACAGAGCAGAGAGTTTCCCCGTCCATTGCACACGCGAGAGAGCACTCTAGATTAATGTTTTAATCAATAACGGAGCTGATCAAATAAACAGAGAGATTATGTTTATACACAAACAAAATCTGATTTATTAACTTCTCCAGCAATACCGTTAACGTCAGAGCTTATCGATACTCCAGTCTTTAAAAAATTTGCCCCGGGGCCCATTTAGTACCGGGTTTTGGTACCCATCCCTAGCAGGGAAGGAGCACATTCCTGCCCCCCCCACCCAAATGACTCAGTGCAGTGAAGTCTGCGTTGTGATATACACACTCCCGCCACACTCTGGCATCTGCGTGTACTGTACAGGAGGTGTGAACCACCCAGGCCGCGCATGCCTGCAGATTCTCGTATACATTGAAATACCTTTACTCGTTGGTGTGGCCCACTCGTAACTGTATGTTACCCTAGCATGACACAATTACTGGACTTGATCTTTCTGTAGATTTGTGGGAACATCTATTACATTGATTAAGACCAGTATATGCTGTAATATAAGGACAGTATATTTCAGTAGGATAGAGTATGTGTGAGCACGTGTGTTTGTGTGTGTACGGAATGTGACCTGTGACTGACTGTCTTCCATTTACCTTGTCTTATGCCATATGCTGCAACTTCAGGCTTCAGGCTTGCTGATCCTGTACTCGATAGGTTGTTACTGAAGATGGATGAATGGGTGTTTTAATACTATAGGGTCATGAGGGTGGGGGTAATGGTGTAGCCAGAGTCTATCCCAGGCAGTATAGGGCAAGAGCATACCATGACCAATGGGATGTCACCGATAACAATAACAACAACAACAACAACAATAATAATAATAATAATAATAATAATATATAGAGAGAGATGTTTTACTTTAATGTTCCTCCATTACTCAGCACTTAAACTGAAATGTGCATTAGAGCATGATTAAACAATCACTAGATTGTCAGTCTTTATACTTATCTAATTTTAGAATCATTAGGTGTAATCAGTCACTCATTTAGCTTAAGTGATTACACTCATCCAGTATAAACTCGATTTATACATTTTAAACAGCAGGACTCAGTGGCAGCCCCTTCCCAAATATGCAGACAGAGCCAGAGCATTTCAATGATGACTGTGAAAACTGAGGTGGGAAACTTTCTGTTGGACCCCCCGTCCCCTCACCAAAACTAGACATGCCCTTCTGGAATAGGACCTGCGGGGGTGCAAATGCTCAAGCTCCCTGTGGAGATGCTGAAGCTCAAGCCAAGTGGACGGGAAGACGCCGGCACGGTTGCGCCCAAAGTAACCGATAAGGAATTTAGGGAGATTCCGATAGGCTGTTTAAAAGCCTCAAGGCAGCCGTCTGGTCCACAGTGTCAGCAGCTATGCTACGCTTGTGCTATAATTAGGTAGTATTGACTGGCCAGTTAGCCACGAGGAGAGGGCTATGAATAACGCTAATGATCGCCTGTGGCTTATTTCAGCCATTAATCGATAGGTTTATAGGATTCTCACACTTCTTATTGAGGCTGTCTTCACATAATGACAAAAAGAGAAAGAGGAAGACTTGAAGAAATGTTTGTCTCACAGACTGACAGCATGGTAGCCTGATGGGAGAGTAATGCGTGATCGAGAACAGCACCCCAACTGGGGTCTAAGTAGGAGCACAAGACCTGCTTAAACTGAAGAGCAGCTAACAAATCATTAAACACACAATGGGTGCGATCCATGTGTCTCCCAGCAGACATTTATGGGTGGAGCTACTCAGAGAAGCACAGGAAGGTCCAAGAAGCTACACTTCCGCTACACACAGAGCTCAAAAAGCCCAAAAGCCAGCATTGTAGCTCGTGTTTTGGGTGATCGTGTAGGTAATGCTCCATCATTTAGCTATCCAGGTAACAACATGTAAACTCAGGCTTTTGCTTTTTCGAGTCGATGCCCGGAATCTTCCATTCAAGCTCCATCCTTGAGTAATAAGAAGGTCCACAGGCCGGATCATCTCGCAGTAATGAATTTTGCTTGGCCTGGAGAGGAATCATTGACTTTTGATGCTAGACTAACTGGAAGCATTACTGGCAACAAGACAATTCTTTCCCACAAACAGCAGTGAGCAGGATGGCCTGGTCAGTAAATCTGAGGCCCATATCCGTGTCAAGCTGTGGGACCAAGGTGGCAGTAAGACTCAAAAAAGTCGATTTGAGCTTCATTGGTGTCAAACCATAATGCTCTCTCAGCTTACTTTCCAATAAATAGTCATAAGCTGCACCGCGCATACTGAAGCTGCTTTCCAGAACCATCCATCTTCCTCCTCGCTCCAGGGGCTGTAACAAGGTCTTCACGTGGCACGCGGGTGCAGGACTCGCTGGCTTAATGCCCCCGATACGCCTGGAGGCATCGGCGAGGATTAGCAGGTGGAAGCGGGAGAGTCTGCTGCCGTGGTGATAGAAGGGGTGGAGCTTCCCAGGGTTCCCGTGCTCTGCGAAGGTGTCCAAGCCTGTGCTGCAACGCGGGGGGGCAGCATGCCTTGGCAAGCCAGTGCGCCCCCCGAGGGCACCGGGGCAGTGCTACCCTGCTGTGTGCATAGTTATTAAAGTGTGGGGGCGTGGCGGCTCGGGCTATCCCGAGCGAGCCCGTTTATCACCCCGCGGCAAACGGGACACGGTGGCAGGCTCCTGACAAGGCCATAGATCCTCCAGTGAGCTCCTGCTTGGCGCAGGGATGGGGACACGACTCAGTTGTGCCCCTCCAGCCCGAGGCGATCCCCATACCGCTCCTGCTCGCGCTCCACCCCACCGCCGGCCCCTGACACAAGCCTTTCCAGGCCGATCTCCAGCCGTGAATATGAGTGCTCCCACTCACTCAACGGCACCACCAACCCTCTGAAAAGCCCATTCTGGATCTGAAGTTCATGCTTTATGACCGCTGGTTCCAAGGTTACCGGACCAAATTTCCATTGGTTTTCAAAACGGAAAATAATATACACTATATGTACAAAGAGTGGCCATTACACCTACAGGAACTTTTATGACATGCCATTCCAAATCTATAGGATCATTATGGATTTGGTTCTCCCTGTGCAGCTATAACAGCTGCCACTCTTCTGGGAAGGATTTCCACAAGTTTATGGAGTGTGTCTGTGGGAATTTTTGCCTATTCATCCTGAAGGCCATTTTTGAGGTCAGGACCAGATACTGGACATGAAGGCCTGCCCTAATACTGGACATGAAGGCCTGCCTCTCAGCCTCCGGTATAGTTCTTCCCAAAGGTGTTTGATGATGTTGAGATCAGGGCTTTGTGCACACCAGTCAAGTTCTTCCACACCAAACTCAACCAACTATTTATTTAGGGACCTTGCTTAGTGCACTGGAGCACAGTCATGCTGTAACAGAATAAAGCCTTCCCCAAACTGTTCCCACAAAGGTGGAAGCATAGAACTGCCCAAAATGTCTTGGAATGCTGAATGTTATGAGTTCCCTTCACTGAAACTAAGGGGCCTAGAAAACAACCCCATACCATTATCCCTCCTCCACCAGACTTTACAGTCGGCACAATGCAGTCAGGCAGCTAATGTTCTTCTGGCATCCACCAAACTTAGATTCATCCATCAGATGTTTCTACTGGTTGAGAGTCCAGTGGCAGCAAGCTTTACACCACTGCATCCGACGGCACTGTGTCTGGTGATGCGAGGCCTGCATGCAGCTGCTTGGCTACAGAAGCCCATTCCACAAACTCCCCGTGCATAGTTTTTGTGCTGGGGTTAATGCCACAGCCAAACACTTCTACTTTCAATAATACCACTTACAGTTAACCGTGGAATATCCAGTAGGGAAGACATTTCATGGTATGACAGTACCACGACTGAATTCACAGAGCTCCTCAGAATGACCCATTCTTTTACAAATGACTGGAAACCTGACTGCATGGTTAGGTACTTGATTTTATACACCTGTGGCAATGGGTCTGTATGAAACACCAAAGTTCAATGATTAGGAGGCGTGGCCCAGTATTTTTGTCTGTATAGTGGACATGCAATTACCTTGAAGAGTAAAACAGCGAGAATCCTGGTGGACAGAAGGGCTCAGCACACAAACAAAACAAAGTTTAAGCAGAATACATGGAAGGAGGAAGCGTTTGCGTGAAGTCAACCGCACGGGGGGATTAATGGGAGTGCGGGCCGAAGAGCTTCTCACATGCGTCCGGTGCTCTGTCTTCCGCGCCACCGTGCATTCGCCTCCACCCCCCTCCAAACGTCCAGATGGTACGGTCCGCGGGCTTTACAGATGGTGCATTCACAGCTATTTATCTCGCTTTATCTCTACAGGCCATTTGAAGACATCAGACATAACGGTGGGACACTAATCAAATAATTAATCCGTGACTTTGCGTGTCCTGGCTGACGCAGTTCCTGTGAATACAGGGCCCCGGCAGTCCCGTTTTTTAAAGCGCTCCTCACTGATGTTGCGACTCGTCTACAGCGCGTGGCTGACATCTTTATGCGCATTTATTCTGTTTGTTTAGGAGAACATTTGCTGAAGTCATTCTGCGGTTCTAGAAGCCCGTGGTGTGAAGTGTTGGGGTCTGGAGCAAAGCGTGGGAGGGTGTCCCAGGAAGGCGGAGCTGACAGCCCCCTCAGGCGAGGGGTAAACGCATCTTCGGCACACCGCGATGCCGGCTGATTGGACAGCAAAGATGTGCCGCGACCTTCCCGCAGAGTTGATTGCTCACCTCTCGCCGAGTCTGAAATTGGTGGTAAATTTATCCACAGCACAGTGTTTTTTTTTTTTGAACGGGGGCATTTTACCTAGGAACACGTCTGGGCGGGGGGTGTAGGGAGGGGGGGCTGGCCTCATTTTTCTCTGCTGATGGCCGTTTCTGTGCTTGCTCAGCGTAAACCCGCCCTCGTGGCAATACAGGTGAACCGTGATATCATTCTGGCAAAATGACACCTCAGGATTCGATTGGGGGAAGCTGGAGGGGGGGGTGCAGTTGGGGTTTCGAGATTGGAATGGGTTACCGTGGCTACAGTGGAAAGGGGCTCTCAGCAGGGCAGATTGGAGGAGGCCTTCAGTGTATGTTTTTAAGGAGAAACCTGCCAGTTCACCAGGTTTGACACTCCTGCTCTCTGGCAAGACTGTGATGGGGGTGTCACTGACCTTCTGAGACACCTCTGTGATCATCCCCTCACCTTCTTGGCCTATGGTCATCCCCCCTCCAGAGATCACAACGGCCTGACTGGCTTCCCGGTCTTTGAGTATGTAGGGGTGTGGAGGCTGCAGTGTCCACATGGGCAGACGGACATCAATGCTACCCTGAAATCACTCTTCCAAACCTCCCATAATACGATGGGCTTAAGAGAATCTTCCAAAAAAAATGCCTAGACCATCCCTGTGTGATACAAATCTGTAAATGGTGATCTTAGGCCAGGAGGCACTGAGCACATCCACCTTAGATCACCTTAGACTGGAGAGAGAGATGGAGGCTGGATGGGGGACGTGTTTGAGGTGTCTGCTTAACACCAACCCTATTGGACCAGCAAACCTGCCTTTCTTGGGCAATACGGAGGTGATACGGAGGTGATGCGGAGGTGATACGGAGGTGATGCGGAGGTGATGCGGAGGTGGCCTACCTGTGACTTTGAGCTCAGTGGTCCGTCTCACCACCCTGCTGCCATATTGGAGCTCGCAGGTGTAGTTGCCTCCGTCGTCTTCCTGCACCTCGGGGATCCAAATATGGGTTGTATTCACCATGATGGAGCTCCTCCACTGCTTCTTCTGACACTCCTGAAAGTGCCAGGGTCATATGTAACACACCCGGCAGCCAAGCTGCTAATTGACTAAGATCCAAAGCCCAAGGTTCCCTGGGGACTCGCCGCTGTGCCTTTGAATGACGTCTGACTGCCTTTCCTCTGGGATGCATAAGTAGGTAGGGGGTCTTTCTTTTATGTGGTATAATTTGCCTTAGATAAGAGTATCTGTAATCATGATAAACAGAATAAACACTGACAGCTCTCCTGCGTATATTGCATATATTTACCACATGCTGTCTAGTTCCCATAACCAGCAGACTATTGTCACTGTTGGGCTCCCGAGAAAGGCCCTTAACCCCCAATTCCTCCAGAGGCACTGGACACTGGCTGACCATCTCCTGGACCCCTAAGCTTGCCCAAATCTGTTTATATGTCTGTATGTCTCATGGGAAGATAAGTGAAGTTCCCTACAGAGATGAATAAAGCTATTCTATTCTATTCCATTCGTGCCAGAGCTACATTGTGGGAGCGATGCTCTGCCACAGTCCAGTAAAGTCACTTCGTGGGTTACCTTGTACCAGGTCATCCGGGGCTGCTTGTATGGGGCCAGGTAATCCTCTATATCTGGGCAGGTGATCATCTTACTCTTGGTGATCTCGGATTTCTCCACGTGCCGGATGCGGCTGCTGAAACACAAGCCCTCCTCACTCTCCTCCACGGTGAGGGACATGGACACCTTCATGCAGTAGGTGGAGTTTCTGAAAGAGTATGAGAGGATTCACATTCCAGAGCTTCACCTCCGCCAGCCGCACTCACGCACAAAGCAAGTATTGATTCTTCCTCCCTCGCGCTGTTTTTTGGTCAATCCATATGATCCGTCTCCTAACGGGGAGAGCAGTCACTTAAATGCGCATCTAACAGGGAGAGCAGTCACTTAAATGCGCTTCTCTCTTTGGCTGCTCTTCTTAAGTAAACAACTTCAGAGGCGACACCGTCTGTGATCCCGAAGTGCGATTTGAATAACATGGGCTTTAATGAGGCCTGACGCGGCCGTGAGCCGAGACGGATGGCAGCCCAGGTGGCTTCACAGGTCACCTCCTCAGACTGTCACCTCCTCCGGCACTCCCCACGCCCCTGCCAAATGCCCAGGTCAGAAGAAAGGAGCAGAAGGCACTCAACCACACAACTTCAGCTCTTGCCCAGACACCTCAACCAGCCTCATATCAGTCTGTCAGATACCACGCAACCGCGGTGGCATTAGGAGTGACCCACAATGCACTACTCCCTCCGTGCCCTTGGCTGGTAGATCTTTGATGTTACTTTGGCTGGCACTCGTGTTGTTTTATTGTTGTGATTAAAAAACAACACAGCGGAAAGACAGAACAGATGCTGCAGTCATTCAGGACAAATGAGCAGGATGTTCTCTGTGATCTCTTTCCGACAAATAGGAGTAATCACGCTCTTCAGACATTGCGCAATTCTGATTTATTTTCACATCATTAATGATTCATTGACTGCCCCTGCAATTGCTCGCAAATGAACAACTTGAGCAACACCTCTCTGATTAAATTATATGCATAGTAAGGAAGGAATTCAATCTGCTCTAGCTCATTTTCACACTAGTTTAACTAAGTCTCAAATGGCAATTTACAAAAACAAGTTTGGTTTACGATGGTTTCTCTGTGCATCATAATAGCCAGCCCCTCATGGGAAGCTCTCATCAACATGGACTGCTTTCTCGTTATTGAAGTTTATTTGTGTGTATCCATTCCTCCACATAATACCTACTGGAAGGATCCCACTCAGATTGTAGTAAAACTCTAATGCGATCTGTTTTTATTTGTTTATTTCTTTTCTTTTCTTTTTTGGGATCTCCTGTTTGTGTAGTGTGTACTTCTTAAATTTGTTTGCACTATGTTTACTGGGCCAGTCAGGACATTATGACTATGATCAGAAGGTTCAAGTTCCAGGGTCAGCAAAGTGATGTCGCTGTCGGGCCCCTGAGCGAGGCCCTTAACCCCCAATTGTTCTAGGGCCATTCCTGGCTGACCTGCTTTCTCAAAAATATCTACGTTGCTTTGGAAAAAAAAGCCCCAGTTAAATATAAATAAATACAGCCTATCTGTTTGTTTGTCGAAACTATACGTGCCTTGCTACTGTATGCACCAGAACTTCCCCCGGGATCGATAAAGCTCATCTTACCTTTTTTAAGGCCATAGCAGTTGGTGCGCCATTGGCTATAACAGACTGGGAGTAGGAGTTAGGGGTGAGGTGGGGGGGGCTGGCAACGAGATGGTACGTGCTCTCGAGCTAAACAGCTTTGAGGTGACCTCATTTGTGAAGACGGTCTATAAACGTCCCTCTCAAAGCCATAAGAAAAACGACGACCTAGCTTAAAATGTGAGTCCCAAGCAAAGTTTAACATGGAGCTCAAATGAAGTGATTCATCCACTGACGGCGGGCCGCTTCCCGTCAGTGTATCTGCGGACTCAACGGCATGCGGCAGCCAGAAAACGGAGAGCTCATGATGGAAGGCAAGATGGAGGATGAACACTAGGGGGCACTGTTCAGTGAAGAGCCAGGATCTCCTGTGCTAATACGAAGCTACTCTGAGACGTGCCACTAGTTAGCATAATCAATCCTGATAGCCTCTTTAGAAGAGTAATTTAGACGAGAGTAGCATCTTGAGGGGAACATCAACCGAGACAGCGGTTCTTCAGAGAGCCAATACATCACGTATCTTGTCCAATAAAATGACTTTCAGCTGCTCGGTGGTAAATCAATATTAAACGTACATTTACATCAACGCGTGGCATTGGTACTGACATGCTCTTCAAGGCGTACGGAGATCATCAATGATGTGTGATGGCGAGCGGTTTAGGCGGTGGACTTAAAATCCAAGGAGGATTTCTTATTTTGGGTTAAAATTCTGCCTCCTCCTTGGGTGGTGTGTGAGTTAGATCTCTGCCTGTGATTAGAAGGTCAGCAGAGTGATTTCACCCTAACCCCCGACCGCTCTAGGGACAGGCTGGCTCTGCTCTCTCTACTGCATGCTCCTTTGGATAAAAGCATCTGCTAAAATGAATGAAATGTAAAAATCCCCACGGAACCCTGACCTCTGTGTCTAAACAAAACCCAAACTTTCCACTTGGGATTCTGCGTCCAGGCGGTCGCTCTACCATGACTGCTGGCGGCTTTGAAAAATGGCATTGTATGCTCTTTGAACTTAATAACGGGACTTAATAAAGAAGGATTTCAGAAAGAGAACTTTTAACATGCAGCGGTTCGGAGCGAAATTCAGGCCAATTCCATTGATCAAAATAGAATAAAAAATACTATTTCAACACTCTCCCTGTGATTTATCATTCAATCAAAGGTCTTTCTTCTGAAGTTTCAGAGAAGCAATACAAAATGCAGTGGAACATTTAGTGCCAGATGCGAATCTGGGGAGGGCGTCCAGCACTTCATGGTTCACAGACAAACATGAATGAACAAATGTAACGATAATTTAATGTAAATATAGAACAACTTCAACAATCATCCAAAGTACAATTACTCTCCACTTTCCGTGTGTACCCGTCTGGGCAGTGCAATATATGCATTTCACGGGAGATTGCCAGTTCAGATGTGCCTTCTGAAACTCATGCACTGCATCTTGTAATGCTTTTGTAAGCTCTGCCTCCCTGGGGAAGAGCAGCCTAAGATGGACTCTGGTTTACCAGGGAGTGTCAAGAAATGCGGTATTTGGTTCATCGGGGAACGTCAACAAAGTGCAATCTTAGGATAGCTGGGGAACGTCACCACAGTGTCCAGTTTATGAAGGAAACGGCAATGGCGCTGCTGTCCTTTCTTGCAGCCTGTGTATGTGTCTTTACCTAGAAACTTCTCTGAGAGCTGGAATATTTTTTATTTTAATATTTTTTTGTCAGCCTGTAGTTCTCAAATGTTAGCAAAAGCAAAAAACACACTGCTCTCTAAAAACCACATCTGTATTAAAGCACAGCCACACACAAGGTGATATTAGGTTCAATCTGCCTATCTGTGGATGATTTCCTGTGTATTAAAAGGAAAGTATATCATACAGAACTTTCTCGCTGTTTCTGTCATCAGCTGAATGTTCATCTTTGATTCAACCTGAAAGCCTGAAAGAGTAACAGGAAGACACTTGACAGTGTTATTTGACCTTACTGTCAAAATGTATTCTATGAATTTCTTACAAATGATGTATTTAGGCGCTTAAAAAAAGTTCCAGTGCTGTAAAATTTAGATGAGGCCGAATATGAGATTGCACATAAAGCCGTAAATGTTGCCCGTTCAGATAAAGCTTCATTAAGGTTGGATATCATTTATGAGAACAAGTGGACAGACTCTCAACAGCTGTAGCTGAGGTAAATTAAAGGCAAGTCTTCTAAGGACCCCAGTTTGAGGCGTCCCCTGATCTGCCTGCAAGGACTATTTGTGATCGGATCACAAGGACAGAATATTACGTCAAAAATCTCAGTAAAAAACACTGCGATCTGTCGGCCCTTTATGCGACAGCAATAAAAACAGCATTGGAGCCCCCCCAGAAATGGCTGTGTCCTAAGCTCAAGGTCACACGGGAGCCAAGGTTGAAGCTTGCGCAGCTCCTGGTATTTAGGCTAACAACAGGAGCAGCTGAGAAGGTCCTGGAGCTGCTGACACTGAAGCATCTTCATGGCCGCATTGACACAAGGTGACAGGCCACATTGTCGTCGCTAATGCTGAAGGTGCAAGGTGGGTCCAACAGTGACTTAATGAGACCGCCTCAGTAGATCCTTCCTGTCACTAACCAATAGGGCGCCTAGGGTGGGTGAGCTGTCATGCCCCTCCCAACCTAGAGAGGGAGCCATACAACTCCATTTAAAGCATTTATTAAACTTTAGACCACATGGAGCAAGTGGGGGAGGGGCGGGACGGGGTTGGGAGCAAGGTGGGATGGAGTGGGATGGGGGAGAGGTGGATGAACTAGGTTTTTAGTTTTTGGTTTCTGTGGGTTTCAATGTAGCCAATATCCAATCAAATAAAACCCGATACAGCCCTGACAACGAAAAAACGCTTTAGCAAATGAGACCCTAAAAACCCAGGCTTTTGTTCAAACATACCATTATTCTGGATTGGTTATTTATATATTAATTACATTGTATTTTTGTCTTCTTGTAATACATCAAAATACACATAAATAGGGTCAGGTTTGCTGTTTTTTCCCCACCAGCTGTGACTGTAATATTTTAATATGTCAGGCACGTTCACAGGAGTGCTATTTGCTTCGCAAAATGTTTACTGTTGAACAATCCGGTGCAGCATCTGACGTTTAACAAATACCTCAATCGCAAGTGGGGTGTATAAACCTGCAGGTATCCTGGGCATCTCACTGCCAGTGGCTTCTCTGAGCGACCACCTGTAATACCCCACAGCCCCTCTGTGATAAGAGCCCTGGTGAGACATGCACAGTGAGGCTCATTTAGCCTCTTCAGAAACAGGGGATTTTAGCTACATCTGGAGCCGGGCTCCTCTGGGACCTACAGCCCACCCCATATCGATTTGTGTACTGGCCAGTTTCTGTCACAGAGGAGAGGCTTTAGCTGAACAGCATGAAATTACCTCCAGAAAAGGAGTGGTATCTTCTGATAAAAAGGTGCACACCAACGTCCTTCAAAATTACAGCCTGAGAGGAATCTGTGAGCCTCAGGGGGGCACAATTAGGGACGAGGTCCTGGAATTTGCCGGAACGGTGCGAAACCAGTGACGCCTTGCCACTTTCGCACATGCTGTTGGCCGTTCGTGACGTCCTAGAAAGGTCTCGCTCTGACTGTCCTACAAAACCACAGCTGACAGTTAGGGGCTGCAACGGAGCTCGTAGTTGCTTATCAGACTAGACCCCGGTGACTTTCCTCGCTTGTCTCTCTTTCGTGAAAAGATTATCGGAAAAATAAAAGGTGAGATCAGCCTGAAAGATGAGCTCTTTGACAAGCGAGTGATAGGAGGGAAAAAACGGCAGGTGGGACACAGTCCTGAGACCCCAGTGGGGTGCCCAGCTGTAGGCAACATTTTGAAGAAAAGAACAAGTCTTTTGGTGGCATAGTTCAGACGAAAGGAGTTTCAGAGCAATCTACAGATGTCCACAGTACAACAAACTGAGGGAACCTCACATCCTCATGCAAGCCTCCGATGCCAGCCACACTATGACAGTGTTTTTTGCTTTGTCACACAATACAAGAGCAGCTGCATTACCTCGGCACAAAAAAAGCTCAGGTTGTCACGTCTCCTTACTGCAGATTACTGCATTTGTAGCTTGTGGGTCCGGGGATCATCCCTGCACTGCCTTTGTATGGCTCAGTTGGACGCCAGGACCATGGAGAGAGATGCTATCAAAAGGCCGGTTCCTCTGTTCCAAGCTCACCCAGGCATTTCAAGCACAATGGCCAGCAGTAACATTGACTTCAACGGCGATGGCCCCCCACGCCTCAAGCATCTCGTCCGCCGCATAGGGGCAGAAGCCCCACGGTTCGTGATCTAGATACGTTGAGGTCCGTTCACTTGCGGAACTTGGTCACAGAGCCGCAGCTCATTAAAGTGCCTTGGCCCTGTTTCTATGCCACACGCTGGAAAGTTGCGAGTCCTCCCCGTTTGGGTGACGCATGGGCCTTTATTTCAGAGATGTTGCATGGATGCGTGCCGGAGCGAGGCCGCGAAGCGGGAAAGCATGCGCAGAGCGCAGATAGCCGGGCCGCCACATGCTTCTGTGCCTGTCTTCGGTTTGATGGCTATCGGCTAACGTGCTGCAGTGCATCATGCCTCTTCCTGCCCATGTCCAACCGGTATAATAAGGGGAACCTGACAGGAACTGGGCCCTAATTAGACTGTCAGCGTAGCGTGAGGGGAATACGAAGTGCCTCTTATTAAGGAGCCTTATTACTGGCCGGGAGAGGCATGGGGACCGTCTGAGCGACGCAGGATCGCCCTCCTCCGCGGCAACAGAGCCGGGTGCCCATCTGCGGTGACGGAGTCAGCCTTTTGGTGCCGCTGTCAGAGATAACCGATAAAGGCGGCCAGGGGGTCAGTCAGATGATGCAACCATCTCAGCACAGCCCAATGCGATAAGATCGGCACAGCAAACCGGCCCCCTTGGCGATGCCTGATAAGGAATTCTGCTGAGAGGGCCCGGATTCAGACATCTCGTCTCCACGACGGCTCCAGCCCATGGAAACGCCGAGGGAAACACGGAGCGGCTTCCTGACAATAAACGAGTTTTAATCGACCTTGATGAGATCGTTCTTTTGTGGAAGTTCACATTCAAATATCAGAGAGTGCAGTTCATTGGATTGGGTTAGACGGGAGTGATCTATAAACTGGAATTAGAGAGCAGGGCCGGCCCAACATTACTCACCTCAACACGCACGTGTAGAACCCGTTGTCCTCTAGCTCAGCCGAACGGAACCAGATGGAGTCTTCCTCCTTGCTGAGCCGATGTCCGGAGAAGATGATGGGCTCCTCGGAGTCACCTTTGTTCTTGTACCAGATGAGCCTCAGCTTGCTGTTTTGGGCCATGCTATAGTTGGTCCGGATGTAGCTGTAGAACAAGGCACACTTGACCCTCACCGGCTCACCAGCAAGCACCCGGTACCTCTTCAGGTCCACAGACCAGTCGATGCAGCCGTCCACTGCAGAGGAAACACAGCAGACGAGTGTAGGCGTTACTTCATGCGAGCTCCTTACTCCTTACTCGGGTATGTGTGGATGAGAGCCAAAGTGCGTGCACTCCACCCTGCATCTCCATGTCAGCCTGCTAGCCACATTTCTTCATGATTTGCGGAACCTTGCATGTATGCTTCTTGGAGGCTGCACACAACCTGAGATGCACACAGCATATCTTCCTAGCATCACCCCCACTCATTGATATCCACCATATTTATATCATATACCTCATGTAGCTTCTGACTGTAGGTAGTCAATCCAGTGTAAAAAAAGTATATGTAATTTGAAATTTCATGGGTACATGCTTGTAAATTGTCTTGAAATTGCCTTATATGTTATGTATATGTTATATTTAGACAGATGATATATTTAATATATTTGGCCAATAAAGGCCTTTCTGATTCTGATGGCAGTGAGCAACAGGAAGCTCATTTCGGCTCAACTGCCATAATCGAGACAGATTGAGTCTTGGGTTGAGGGCTCAATGCATATTAAGCCCCTCTGGCATGGGAGCGAATCCCCGGAAGCTCCCCGCTTTGCTGTGGCTTAAAAGGGGAAGGGGGCACGCGGGAGATTAACAACCATATTTCAAACGTCCAGAATAATATGGCAGAAACAGCCGGGCACTTTGACTAGAGAGGGATCCCCCATGTGCAGTGAGACTCAATTCCTGCTACATCACTAACCTTGTACCATTGTCAGTATCATCCCGCCGCTGGTTTGCCATCCCCCAGGGGCCATAAGCGGGCATTTTCCCCCTTTAAGGGGAGGCTCACTGGCCTCCCGTGCACATCACCGTGAACCGTAATAATTTACGAGCAATTACAGCGGCGTGTGCATGCGGACTCCTGGTAATTAATCTTTCTGCTCGCCGTCACATAAATAATTTTTACATCCCACATCTGTCTGCCGCAATTTGTGTTAGGCCCTGCCGCTGACGTCAAATTACAGCGCGCTCGCCGTAGAGGGCGCTGTGTCGCTGGTTTGCCCTGGTGTTCAATTGGCAGGAAGCCAGGAAGTGATGGCCATCATAGGGAAAGCGTAATGGGTGTGTACAAGGGAGGGGGCTGGTGTTAGTGCGGTCCGCTGGATGTAAACAAGCCCGATGCACGATGCAGCAAAATGTAGCCCTTGGGTGCAAGAGATGGGGGAGGGGTCAGTGAAGAACATGCTTTTCTGAATGATTCATTCATTTTTGTTAGGTTTGCCAGATGGGGAGACTGTCCGCCCCCCGTCTACCTACAGCTGGCCTGTTCTGTTGACACCTAGCTTCCAGGGTTCCTTCTGATGAATGCAGAGAATGAGCGGAGCACCAGGGATATGCCTGTTTAACCACAGGATATGTGTACTGCAACCCTTCAGTAATATTGTGACCACACAGCTATCACGATGCCAAAGACAAGTCATACTTCTCAGGGTCTTTTAAACTGTGATTTAAATTTGGCCTGTTTTTCTAAGAGGCAGCTGAAGAGTATTTGGTTGACCTGACATCCTAGTGTGTGCTTAGCATGTCCAACTAAAAACTTTCCCTGGGTTTAATGATCAAGTGGTTTAGTGATCTGACAGCACAACAGCCAAGTCATTTAACTGATGAGTGGTAAGGCTTTGAATACAGGCCCAGCATACATTTGGGCCTTACGGACATGTTTTTTAATCAACCTAAAAATAAAACAGAAAACCTATTTCCAAAAGCAATTTCAAACAGAATTTATTCCAGCAAGCATTCAGTATGTTTGGCCCATCATCAGTAGCGAGAAAACTGAGCTTCTCCCCCACTGGCACACACACACACACATGCACACACACATGCACGCACACACACTCACACACATTTGTATTCATATCTCTGTGGGGACAGTCTATTAATTTCATAATCCCAACAATGACACCCTAACCCCTACCCAACTCTTAACCATATGTAACCATATAAAATACAAGACTTCAGAATGTTTTTTGATTGCAGTCACAGCTCTTATTGAGTTTTGACTTGAGGGAACCGATAATATATGGTGCCCACAACATCAAATTAACAGGTTTTTATCACATTGTGAGGGACATTTGGTCACCACAAAGTCATCTATACATGACCCGTGCATACACACACGCATACACACATGCATATGCACACAAACACACACCAAGTTGGATATCCCTGTGGTGACATCTCCCCGTTGTCTCTTACATTAACAGAGTTAACGATTCTGGTAACAATTTACTTAAAGCAGTCATTATACTGCATTAAATATACCTTCATAATGCATCATAATGCATTCATAAAGGATTATAACTATTTATACAAAGGCATAACACATTATACAGATGTGTACGATGCATTATGAATGCACTATGAAGGTCTCATCTATAATGCACTATAAACACTTTCATAATGCAGCACAACACATCCTTAATTTATATACCGCCAATTATAATGCATTCTGAAGGTGTTTATAGTGGATTATAGATTAAACATTCATAGAGAATTCATAATGCATAATACACATGGCTATAATAATTATAGATATAATATATATTATATATATGTGCCTAATATATACATAATTATAAAAAATATTCAGAACCATAGTTATAGTACTATATGAATTTGTTATAATGAATTACTCAGAGCAGTTATTAGGCTTTATGAATATGAAAGTGTTACCACGATTCCGAACTCCAACCCAATAATTGAAAAACAAATTAAAAATTACATAAAACTTCAACTTCCTTTAACAAAGCAGACCATGCTGATTGAAAATTTTCCATGAGTTAATGCAGACTTATGTTCCAGCTTATATGCATAGACACGCGCACGCATACACACACACTACAGACCTCAGCATTGCAAACTCCCCGTCGCACAAAGCCGTCCCCTCACCGCTAACGCCTGCTGTGCTCACAATGAGCCGGACCCGGCTTTTAGCTACAGAGCTGTGCCGGTGGGGGGGGGGTCTGAAGGGCCTCTGAATACAGGGCCCCGGCATCAGCGTGAAAGCCCCCCAATCGCTTTCTGCTGATGGCCAGTTTCCGTCACCACTTGCCTTTGATGGCTCATTTGTTATTTTCAGAATATAATGATGCGACAGCTTCCATAGACATGCGTCACCAAGTGGGAGGGACCAAATCACTGCCAAAATTGGCCTTATTGGACGGGAATAAATCGGGATCTGAGTGCGATCTGCGGGCAAATACAGACCAGGCATGCATTTGTCTGTCACCCGGATGAAGACCCCATAAGGTACCGCGTGGCCTGTTAACACTCCCACCCTCTGGATTCAAACACAGGTACAACACAAACACATCCAACCCAGAATTTCACAGTGAAGAAAAAACACGTAAAACGAAGTGTCACAACTTGTAGACATACATGATTAAACAGCTCTATCCCTGAAGCTGTTTGCTTGTGACTAAAACTGTACTTCAATAAAAAAAGACTAAATAATTGATGATTGGCAGAATGTTCCGGAACAAGCGAGGAATGTGGGTCGTACTCATGGAAACAAAGTGCGACGCAGGCCCTGTGAAATACCAGTGTAAACCCTGGAGAAAGGGGCCTTTTACTGAAAGGGGCATTTTCCTCTTAATGGATCTGGCTAAGCGTGAAAAACACAGGTAAAGCTGAAGTTTTACAGACTTATTTATTTAATTTGTGTTTTCAAACACTTTCATCTGCAGAGAGTCACACACTGTCCTGGTGATGCTCAGTGTTGGAGCCGACTGCATGTCTCTACCGGGGCATTATGGGAAATATTCTGTCTTTTTGTGAGGAGTATTTAAAGACCCGGGCTTTTAGGCGAATGGAAGCCGGTTTGAGTCACAAAAAAGCAGGTCCTGCTCCTGTGCTTTCATTTAGATGCCTCAAACATGCCCTTAAGGAGCCTAATATGAAATAAATTTTATGCGGCAATCCAGGGAAAATCTCCTCCTCAGGTTTTAGATGGCAAACCCCTCACATTAGCTTCCAGCACCTTCAGTGCTCACTGCACATGAAAACCGAAGGATGCAGAGAACTGGCTTGGATGGAAGCAGCTTGTTGGATGTTAGGTGGTATCATCGTGGAGATGGTGGAGTAGGTATTAGACAATGTTTGGGTTGATATCAGAACTGTTAATGGTGGTGACCCTAATGGGGTCCTGGGTCCTGGTGCAGGGCTAATTAAGGTGTATCTACACTGAGCAGTGCTCTGCAACCACTCACAACACACAGTTGCCCCCCCCCCCCACCCCCCAGGTTTGGCTGCACAGACGGGGTAAGAGGCCGCTATGTCTATAAGAGAAACTGGACACGTGATTGGACGGAAGCAGGACTGAGTTCCAGGGGGGTGTCTGCTGTCATACTGAGAAAAGCACTTAACCCAGATGGCTTCAGAAAACTGGCCGCCCGACTATAAATGCGTCAACCTGTAAATGCATGAAATCCCACCCAGAAAGGCAATTAAGCCATTTCGACCATTACAGCGAAAGCCATGCTCTACAATGTACACAAAGAAACTAGCCCCTGTGTTTGAAAGTCATTAACATGTTTTATTCACTTTTATGGCTTTAAAAAGTACAAGTTCTGACATGAATTCAGGATAAAATGATGACAGGGAGATGAGGTGTTCCGCCTGTTACGCTCAGGTGATGTTCAGGCTCGGAGAGGTTTTACTTACATGAAAATGATCTGAGGGCAGAAAGAAAAATGAATTGTTCAGATAGATAACCAATCAGATTATGGAGGAGGTGGGTCCAAGCAGCTAGAGGCATCTGATTGGTTGGTTGCACATCTCACAAAAGATCTGATTGGTTATCTCTCTGAACCAGTCATTTTTTTGTTCTGCCCCCAGAACATTTTTCTGTAAGTAAAACTCCCATGAGTTACAATCATACTGTCTGGAATGGACCCACAGATTCCTTCCTCATGGTGCTATGGGGTGGAGACGAATGCTGCTTTGGGTCTCTGAGGCTCTAGCGGTTGGATCATCTGCGCTGATGTGAGGATAATGCAGGTGTCCTCAGATCCACTGGGCGAAGGTGCCTTCTCAGGCACTGCTCACACAAGCTGGCACTGCACTGCAGCTCTCTGCACAACAAATCCGGACCTGGACTGGATTAACACTGTGTCAGAGAGCGGTGTCTGAGAAGGCCAGTTCCACGCTGGAGGTTCCCATCAGGCATCGGTCAGATGGGGGGAGATTGAGGATGGCAACGCAGTGGGAGGCAAGGATGTCCAGCTGCTGACAGAAGGGCTCACTCAAAGATGACTGGTGCATGCATTGTGACCCCAGACCACAGAACACATCTGAACAAGGAGGTGGTCCATGGGGGGGGAGGTAGCGCATAAGGGCATGTCTATTGCTTTTGCAAAACTCACATATAGTCATTTGTTATTAAAAAACACAGATATAATTCGAGATTTTATTAATTTCAATTAAATTATTTGTAGGTATTTTTTTCATGATTGTTCATTACTGCTAACGATGCCCCAAAAGCTATGCTGTTCTGAACTGTGACCCAGTCCCATCCCAGGCTCAGCCCAGGCACAGCTGGACACAGAAAGGCTTTGCTATCAGAGATCAAGCATCAGGCATCAAGTCCCAACTTGTTTCTTTTAATGCACAAACAGAAGTAGCACAAAGTAAACAAGAACAGGCACTGGACCCAGCACACTGCTGCTGTTGACTCCGGTTTCCCATAATGCACTTTGGCCGCATGTGCCATTTTGTAAAAGTCCATGCTCTGCTTTTTTCAGTGGAATAACGAACACGTGAGACAAATATATCATTAGACTTACAATCCTGTCCTCAGAATAGTTTTAGGGTCAGTCCATCAGGGGCCTGAAACATCAGCATACCATTCTGAAGGACCGCCACAATGGAAACCAGCTGTGACCAGAGCAGTAATCGCAGACAGCACCACCCAGGGGTGAGAGCTCCTCCGGCTTGGTTACCATGGAGAAGTCCAGGTTCTCCCAAGAACGCACGCATGCAGGACGTCCCAATGCGGCCCCCTCCCGCCTCCCTTCAGTGAGGGCTGATGACAGGTGCGTCACAGTCAAATCCAAACCCTACAGCGCGTCTCCTTAGGAGCAGAGAGGCCAGTCAAACTGACACCGCCAAGCAGAGTACAAACGCACTCAGCCTCATGTAAACAGCACTCAGCTGAAAGGCCCTGCGGAAAAATGGGATTTTTCTGGGCAACCCCGAATCTCAAACATCTGAAACAGCCAACACACACACACACACACAAACACACAGACTTACACACACACATAAATGTGCTCACAAAGAGATTTGTTTGTTTAGTCACATGATCCACTGGAACCGGCCTCCACTTTTGGGATTGTCTTTTTGGAACCAAGGGTGTAAAGCAGGTCCTCTGTTGCTGATGAATTTCAATATGTTTACACGATGAAAAAGAACCTCCAAGCTGTAGGTGGCAGTACTCAAACTTTCTCTTGGTTCTTTATTCAATAACAGTCATGTAAAGAGTCTTGTTATTGGCATGTGGGGGTCAGCACTTTCTGATCTTGCACGCTGTGGTCAGGCCGCCTTGTTTAAATATGCTGTGGTGTGTGTCAGTATTCACAGTGGAGGGGTCATTCCTGGACAGATGACTCAATCCTCACCAGCAGCCTATGAGTTATCATGTTAAACCCGTCAAGATGCCTTCTCTTGTTTGTGCTGCTTTTGTATAATTATTTCAACATGTGACCACGCTTCTGGGCAGGAGGTGACAGTCCAAACAATAAACCTGAGTATTTTTCAGAACAAGCTGTCCATCCTGTCTGTTGTGGTGAGTCCACCATATTAGGCACTTTTGCTTCTCTGTGGTCTGGCTAACAGGCGCCATTTTCTCGCAGTTTCTGCCTGGGGAAGATTCTGCTGTTTTTCGCGAGATGTTAGCATCCCTGCCCTGATTCCTGACCTGGTTCCATGTGAGAATTTTGCACATTTTCCTTGAGTTTGTGTCAGTCTCCTCCCACAGTCCAAGGATCTGCAGTATCTGAGAATCCTTCTTCTCAAGTCCGAGCGTCCCTGCCCTGCAATGGCCCACACTCCTGTCGTACTGTGTACTTCCTGGGGCAGCCTCCAGGGTGTGTCCCCACCTCGTACTGTGTACTTCCTGGGACAGCCTCCAGGGGGTGTGTTCCCCCACCTCGTACTGTGTACTTCCTGGGACAGCCTCCAGGGTGTGTCTCCACCTTCCGGGGGACAGGTTTCAAGCTCCCAGTCACACCACGTTGGATCAGTGATCTTTGAGAATAGATGGATGGAGGTCTTTGCATAGCCAGAAAAGGAGATCCTGGGTTCTTGGGAATTTTTTTTTTTACATTTGGAGAGCACGACGCAGTGGCAGTGCGTTGTGTAACAGGATTACGGACGCACTGCTCTGGGGAAAACGATGCCTCATTATCCAGCTAAATAAACCATTTTGCGCACAACAGTGCGGCAGAACGGCTCAACATTTGCAGAATATCTTTGTGTCACCGTAGTTGTATAACGGTGGTTTTACGTAAAGCAGAGCCTGTTTCGAGTCTGTACCATTGGTCCCTTCTCCCACCCACATCCCATTTTCCTCTGATAAAGAGCGAACGTCCACCTGGTGCGGCCCATCTGAAGTGCCACATGCCGAGGGGACGGTCAGCCTCCTTCTGCGTTTGGCAGGAAAGAAACGTCCCGCAAATGTGCATCGACAGGCCTGGGGGATTTGCGTAACGACAGGAAAATGGCTGGTGCTCACTCTTACGTCTTTACATGCCTGTTCGGGTGCGGGGTGCAGGCACAAGCTGGGAAGGGATGGAGGACGTGGGGTAGAGAGGCGGGATGGCTGCCGCGAGAGGCCTGTGAATGCTTGCCTGACTGGCAGCGGACGCGTGACCCGATTCCAGCTGCCGTGCTCTTCAGCTACTCACAAAGCACAGTAATTGCCCGGAGTCGATGTCTGCTGACAGAAATAGATTCGCATTGTCTTCTGCAACCTCTGTTTTTAGCCAAAGCTTTTCCGAGGACCGTTTATGGACAGACAGGAGGTGGCGACCGATCGCCCCCGATTTAACTTCTCTCTTTCCGCAGGAACATCTGGACGCAGGATGTCATAAACTACGTCATAAGCAGAATCACACAGCACAGCCTGTTGTGCTCCAAGGTGTCTCTGTGTGGAGGTAGATTTACACCGACTTGTTTAATTATTACATGCTTAGTTATTACATATTTAGAGCCACAATGTTAATATTTATCCCCTGAAAACATCACTAGGAAACCATACCATCATCCTTCCATAAGCACATATCCCATACAGGCTTATAGGGAGCCTGGGGTCTATCCAGAAAATATGGGGAACGAGGCAGGGGGCCCCCTGGATGGGATACCAGTTCATCACAGGGTGGAAACACACTTACACACTCAAACGCAGTTACACACACACAAAGGGAGATTTAGAGACAGCATTCCATGTTTTGGACAGTGAGAGGAAAACTGCAAAACTTGGAACAAAAACATTAAAAATGGAGAAAACATGGAAACTGCACACACATAGTTTGGGAGGTTGCGGAAACGACTCTGGAATGCAAAAAACGTATAAATAACCACATGATTATGTTACATATTAATGGCAATAATAATTAATCACTGCACACCCGCAGTACAGTCATACAGATCCCACACACTGCACACCCTCAGTACAGTCATACACATCTCACACACTGCACACCCTCAGTACAGTCATACAGATAGCACACACTGCACACCCTCAGTACAGTCATACACATCTCAC
>JAODKN010000002.1:26326872-26337453 GCA_026774425.1 Petrocephalus zakoni
TGTGAGAGTATCCGTAATGTGAAAGTGTCAGTTATGTGAAAGTACTGGTAATGTGAGAGTATCCGTAATGTGAAAGTATCAGTTATGTCAAAGTACTGGTAATGTGAGAGTATCCGTAATGTGAAAGAACCTGTCTTGTCAGAGTATCAGTTAAGTGAAAGTACCTGTAATGTGAGAGTATCAGTTACGTGAAAATACCTGTAATGTGAGAGTATCAGTAATGTGAGAATATATGAGGATATTGGTAATGTGAGAGTATCAGTATTGTGAGGGTATTAGTATTCTAAGAAGGCAATTTTGTCCTATATCCCGACTATTGTCAGCTGTTTCTTGGTGTGGGCCAGCCAGTATTCTGGTCAATTTTCGCATTAATACTGCATAAGATGATTGAGTACCTGCTCATGTCACCGTGCAAGGCGCAGGACGCCTCCCGCTCTGTAAACCATAGCGCTGTGGGTGTATGTGATGTGTGTGTGTGTGTGTGTGTGTGGTGGGGGGGGGGGGGAATCCTGTTTATCGATTTCCTGAGAGGCGCGGAGATCCATTAACTGAGCAGCTCAGCATTAAGAGCTGAGGTGTGGTAAGCCTTCCCCAGCGAAGGCCTTCAGAGGCACAAGCTTACCACGGTTACCACACAAAAGCCGCCATCCCATCGCCCCGCCGGAAATGTCACCGGAAATCCCGGGTTGCGGCCATTTTAAAGCTCGACTCCCCTGAGGCATGAAAATACCGCGGAACCTCCAACCCATATAAGACGAACCTCAAGGGCCAACAGCAAGTAGACACACAAAAAAAGGCAAGCATTTTATCCTTCCAGCCAGCGATCTTTCTGGAATATCACAAAGCAGTTAAGGATTCCAGATCAGGTCCAGTAAGTGGTGCCACACTAGTCAGCTTGGCTGTTCTGCGAGATCTCGCACAGCATTGCGTGCTGCCTGTAGGGGGCAGTGTGCCAGCACTTAATTAGCCTCCTCCTTGCTGAACCTGCAGCGGAGCAGCAGTGGCTTCCTGAAGGACCCACGGTTCCTGCCACCGGTCGGCTCCCGGGGCTCTGCCGTGCTCCTACGGATCCCCGTTGGGCTCTAATCCTCACCAGACGGGCAGTCGGCGGCGCGCGGCCAAGCGCTTATGACTGCACGCCGGCGCCTGATTTGGGGACGGGGGCCACCGGGAGGCGCTGCCAGGCTGGGACTGCCCTCCTGGAGAGAACCAGCAGCAACCCCAAGCACTGGCCTCCAAGCGCACAGTGAGTCATGCTGCTTCTGCCAGGGACCGGAGACCCGGCGTTCCCCACACCGCCCGGCAGGGATCTCACAGCCGACGGAAGCCTGGGCCCCGACTTATGTCATGTGACAACGGTGACAGCGAGATGCCAGGCTTCCTCCATGTGCGGCTGTGATCTTCAGCCATTATTGACTGCGTATCCCTGGCGGAAACGCGGCCAGTGCCAGCCTCCCCGTCGGCATCAGCGCAGAGCCGCGAGGGGAATAAGAAAGCTGCTCACTACATCCTTTGACTTTTCTAATGAAAGGATGCGGTTAAGATGTTGGTTCTTATGTGAGAATATATTGGGTGTGCCTGGAACCAGAAAGAAGCACAGGAGAATCCCCCCGACCTGAGAGCAAGACATTCCCCAATCAGCACAGGAGATGACCCCTCATGGCCCGCTGTGACTGGCGGCCTCTGGGAATGTGCAGCGGTCTAAAAATACCACGGCCTGCGTTGGGGGCATGGAGCATCTGAGGCCAGCATGGGGGGCGGGGGGGGGGCATTCAGTGGATGGGCATTCTGAGCTCCCTGCACGCTCGTTTGCCTGCAGGCATCTCTGAAGATGCCTCGACAGTCCGTCTTCAGCCTGCCTGACTGCACGGTGCTACAGAGTCCTAGGCCGTCCAAAGGGGGCGGTACCGAGCCGTCTTCTATCACACGGAGCGCCAGAAACTGTCCACATTTTTAAATGAAATCTTGTCAATGTTTTCCGTGACAGATGGCTGGCCGCTCCCCTGGGCTTACTATATGGGTTACCAGACACTTAATATGTAATCATTTACAAAATGGGTTATGAGCCGTTCAATCCATCTCATAATGCAGCCTGACCGTGGTGACCCAGCCAGCATGTCTCCTTTGAGTTTTCCCTCCGGCCTGAAATGCCATCACTTGTTTTCACAGAGGACATGGCACCCCAAACTTGGGCAGGGTACTTTGAGTGAGCCAAAATGACCAAACGGTGAATGGGAGGATGTGAAAAACATGCACGGCCGCATCTGTCAGTGAAAGAGAGCCAGGTTCTCGGCACCTTTCCGTCCCCCTAGTGCCTGATCTCAGCTCTAGCTCTGCCCCACCACCGGGGGGCGCCACTAACTCACACGACTCCTCCCAGGCGAGTTCCGTGATGGGGGCCGATACAGACCGGCACTGACTCAGGTTTGACTCTAAGCCATGACGGATGGGCGTAAAAGCGTGCCTCCCCCCCGCTGCATTGCTTGGTGGGGGGGTGCACTGGAGAAGCGGACGCTTCAGGGCGAATCACCGTGCTTGCGCAGATAATGCGATGAGAATACGGGCCGTGTTTGTTCGATTTAAACATCCGCACTGGGACACACGGGGGGCGCAGGAATCATCGGAGCATAGCTGGGATTTCACAGGAGCCGCCAGAACCTGACAGCTTATTACGCTGATTCCGCCTGTTAGATTGCTGCCGTACTCGCTGCTGACTTGCGCCGCGGTGAGTCTCGGCTAACAGCTTCACCACTCGACTGTCACCGGTCTGTCACGCCGACCGAGGCCGGAGGGTGAGAGGCAGAGCCGGACACGGAGAGCGGAAGCTTGCGAGCAGTGATGGCCAATGCCCACACCCCCCGGCGTTGTCCCACGCTGCACCATCACTGAGCACAGCTCCCAGCTGCCCTCCCTTATCCCATAACATTCCGCTACATGGCTACTATAAAAATGACCAAAATGGTTAGGCAGATTTACTGTAACACTATAACACGACAGCACGCCAAGCAATCAAGGGTGGATTTATGCAGAAAGAGAGCATCCGATATCATTTATTTAAAATTCTATCTTCCATCCAGCTGTTTATCTGGAGCACGATAAGGAGGGGACGGGGGGAGAGCAGAGGGGACAAGCCCGGGGACCCCGGCCTTTGCTGGGGACCCCCACCCCTTCACAGGACACCGGTTAGCCCTAAGCGCAGGTCTCAGGCAGGCAGGAGAGAACCGATGTACCCTGAGAACACGCAAACCACACACGGACACATACATGGCAGTGGCAGGCTTTAAAGCCCCAACGCCGGCGGGGTGCGAGGCAGCATCGAGCTCGCCCCCAGCTTACCCCGATTTAAATTCTCAGCTTCTGACGCAGTTACATTTCCATGAAGTGGAAAATATCACAATATCAATATGATATGACGGGTGAATAAACACTGTAACCGAATACAGAAATAAGTAATTGCTGTAACTAAATAATTACATTATTTACCAATAATTTAATTGAAAATAAATCGAAAATCAATTATTATACTTGGTTAAAGTGCTGTATGATACGTTGTTAAACGCTGTACAAGATGTCCATGTGATTACAGAGACTGGAGCCGTGGCTGCATAGATGTGGCCCTTACTCAACATCAGCAGGATGTACAGTGCGGCATATCGCTAGCTATCGCACCATCAAGAAGGCACAAGATGAACCATCAGAGAGCGAGGCATCTGCCCGTGCCCACGGCCAAGCTGTGCTAATGCTTGGGAAGGACCCTCGGCGCCATTGTGGCATCGTCGCTGCTATCGCTGGGCCTCTTCCTGCCTCTGGTTGGTCACCATACATGTGACGATGGCAGCGGATGAGCTACCGAATCCGCAGGACGCATCATATGTCCACCAGAAGCCTGTTCCTCAATGTGCCGACTTCTGACCCCGCTTCCGGAGCATCTGAGCCAACTGATTGTTAGCACGTGTGACGTTTTCTGCGTCCGCCCCTGTGGTTCTGTGAAGAATGAGGGTCCATACTGCATGCGGAGGTGCTGCGACCCCCCCAGGCCATCGCGCCCTTCGATTCCAGCCAAGGGCACGAGCGAAATATGAGGGCTTGGCATCAGGCCACGTTGGGGCCAAGGGGGAGGCGATAAGCGTGGGCTCGATGCCATTGGCCCCCTGGGGGGTTTTGTCTTCGTGAATCCATTGCCCCCCACCCGGGAGTCTCAGTCTCACAGACGGGCCGGTGAAGTACAGCAGAGGCTGAACAAGATACTGCCGTAACGAGATCAGAAAATGAGTGGGGCGGCCATTTCCTCGTAAATAAATATGCAATGGGCGACAGAGGGAAAAAAGCCCAAAGCCATGGATTTCAGGGAGTGAGGCCAGGCCTGGCTGGGGCTCCAACCGACAAGCAGGGGATTATGGGTATCACTGGCGGGGGGGCACACAAGGGGCACACACCTGCAGGCAGACTCCTCAAGCCTCAGTCTTGGATATGGGCAACACTGTGAGTCTATTCACTGAAGTACAGCTTCCCCCCCCACCGTCCACTACCCTGCTGTGGCCCCTGTCCCCTAATGACTACACTATCATCTTGTGACTATCTAGACTGCTAACTGCAGCCCCGCCCTCCCAACCCACCCCCAACCCGTCCTCAACTCTAAATCAGCTTGTAATTACATTCAATAATTAGCCGACTGCAAATACGCGTCAGCAAACAGATAAGAGCCAGGATTTGCAGCAGATTAAGAGAAGCTTATCCTGGGAAACAAACATTTCCAAATATTAACGGTAAATATTGTTCTAAATAAGAAACTCCTCGTTTAAGCGCCTCGTCGAGATTGTCTGTGAATTATAGCAGATACCGAAATAACCGTAACAAGAAAATCTTGGGCCTCTAAGCGCGCTCCGCGGCTCGGGACTTTCCGGAAAGACGCCGGGATTTGGCAGATGGGCCGGCCGTGTCCGCGATAACCCGGCAGGCTCGTTAGCAGCTGGCCCGGGCTTCTCCCGCCTCTTCCTAACCGCTGACGACTCGCTCGGCTATCCTCGGATGCCATCCCTCATGGAGGACACACCACACAGCTCCAGGGAGGGACATCCCCACTCCGTGTCCCAGACCTGCACAAATACACACGTGTGCCGGACAGCTGCAGGAGGCCAAGTACAATGACAGGTTAATACACGTCACAGTCACATTCCGGTTTCTGGTGACAAAAACAGACCCGTTCATCGAAACCCAGAAAATGTCCTTCAGCCATCAGCGGCCAGGACAGAGGCTTAATTTGAACAAAAATCTCCTTTATTAGTCTTATTCTCAGACCGCTTCCCTCAGTCAGGTCATTAACGCACTTCACGGTTTTCTGACATTGAGACATTGGCGGTTTTCCGGTGGCTCTCCGCTGCAGTGTTTTACTGAGGCAACGAATGAAAATCCAATTACGAAACAGAAATTCCAATAGAATTAAGGTTAAAATACATGCAAAATACATGTATTAGTAGACACCCTGTTTAGTGTCCCAAAGCTAAACATCCATCCATTTTCTGTAGCCACTCGTCCTATTCAGGGTCGCGGGGAGGTCCGGAGCCTATCCTGAAGGTACCGGCGCAAAGCAGGGAACAACCCAGGCTGGGGGGCAAAGCTACACAGCTGTGGATTATTGATCCTGGCTCTAACAAGCTCGATGCTATGCCATTGACCATTTGACTGCCTCAAGATGTAGGTTGAAAGCTAATTACAACATTTACCATACTTACTAATAAGTTAATAGCGTCTAATCAGCAATACCCATACAGTGGCAATACCCCCAAAAGAGGCCATGAGTCGGGGTGATTCTCACTGGCATGGATTTACGATATAACCCCCAGAAGAAGACTGGGAAAGTCAGGTGGCCCTGCTATACCCAGCACCTTCACTCCCGTGGCTGGACACGCCACTGACACCTACAGTGAAGCTTTCTGAGAGCGTCTTCAAAAGGCAAACATATGCAATCCTTAAATATCTGTGTACCTAAAGGTCACTGGGTCTCCAGCGCTCTCTCATAGCTAAATTGTTAAGATACACACGCGTAGGGCTGGCAGATGTTTCACTGAGAGACACAAGGCAGCTGTAATTATTACAAATCTGCTCTGAATACCTCCAACTTCAGCCGGTACTCATTTGTATTCCAATTAAGGATACAACAATTAGCATGCTAAAGAAAAGCCAGCTGTAGAAAGAGTCAAAAAAAGCCTGGAAACGAGATCCTGCTTAATTACCACAATGAGGACCACAGGAAGGAGGGCCACGGGGCTGAGCTGGACAATGGGGGGGGTGTACGCATCTCTTCAGGGGGGACCTGTAGCACACAGTGGAGGATTCACGTAGATAAGAAAATCTCGCCTCCCTGCCCCTTGTCCATCGGTGTCCATGTGATGAGTGCCTGATGCTGGGGTGCCATAGCCCGGCTTGAGGACGGCTCCCTCGCAGGGAGGCTAGGATACAGCCTGTATCGTGTCACCTATCCCCCGTCTCCAGCAGGAGCTCTGGCACCCTGTCTCCGACCACCCACACCACACTCAGCGCCCCCAGTGTACTTCTGAATCTTCCCTGTTTTCTGATTCCTCACAATTGGGGTAGCTCATCTCCTACAGTCCTGTGTTTAGTCCCGACCCTAAAAAAAAAACAGGGGGAGCTCGGAGCTCAGAGCAAATGGGAAGAGCTGCGTCCTGCAGGAGTCGGGTTCCTGGTCCGTCTCGGGCTCCGGTCCACCCGGAGGAGGGAGGGGAATGCTCTCCAAAACGCAGAACACGATGTGGTTGAGAGCAGGGAGACCATGCGCACAAACGCAGCTGGAAATGCAAACGGAGGAGGCTTTGCGGAGCCGTAGCGGAGAGCCGCGCCCGGGCGTATTTACCGTGCAATATCGCACCATGATGCAAACACATGTTCACGGGGACGCTGAGATGAATCACACTGCCGATAACACATCCCATAATAGCCCTCCTGGCACTCCAGTAATGATAGCTTTTTCTGTCTATGTGTGACAGTGGGATTCTCCTGTGCTGATAAACAGCAGAAAAGAGCAGTTAGTAAGACAATACAGCTGCTGGTTTAATAAATCACATTAAGAAGCCGCTGAGAAACGTGGCCCAGCGACGTGTCGGCACCCGCAGGGGAGCCAGCCTGGAGTCGCTTTCAACACGACAACAAAAAAGAAAAATTCAGGATAATTTCATGGACTCATTTCAGCACAAACCCGAGTTCAATCGGATGGAGAACTGGATGGCATTCCGCTTTCCTTGTGTCCGATGGCTCCGTGCTTCTGCGTCGCTCCTGAACACATGCCGCAAAGTCGTGGGTGTGCATTGGTGAGCGATTCAGGTCTAGCAGAAGAGGCTATTTATGTCGACACGCTAAAGTACAGTGCCTGGAAATGGCGGCATTGGCATTGGGGGGGGGGGGCAACGATCAGGGACAATTTCCCCCATGGACTGACTGTACTGCCCCCCCAGCAGTTGCTGTAATCCATCTCTGTCCCAATATGCTTCACTTCTCCATTGACCAGTGGAGACTGATCTACTATTGATTTTTTTCAAATGAAATGGATTCCTACATTTGAGCACAAAAACATGTTTTTTTTGTTTTGTGAATTTCATGGGACATGGGCAGCAATACAGAAACCCCTTAGCACCCACCCTCCACCCCCCAAAGAAACCCCTCTAGATCGAACCTGTAACTGTTTACTACCAGTTAAATACAAGACAGCTTCTCTCTCCCTCACCACCCACATGGGTAATGGCAGAGCTGCGTGGAGCGCTTCCACAGAGGCGGGCGGTGGTCTTCAATCCCCTCTGCTCGGCCGTCTCTAATTCTGAGAGACAGGCTGGCGGTTCCGTGGCCGTGTGGAGGAATCCTGGGGGCGGCCCGGCCAGAACTGCCTTTTGTTCAATGCCGTTCGGTGAGATATGAGGCCGGGGGCAGAATTTCATGCTCACAAGTCCACTGTACATGTGACTTGACTCACTCGCCTCGTCAGGGGGATGGAAACATCCGGAGAACAATTAACGAATTAACGCCCACTGATGTGCCAGGAAGCTTCCAGATCCACCAGCCATGGAGTCCCGCACCCGCGGTGCCCTCAGGCAACGATGGCTGAACAAAATAATGAACACAAATGAACTTCCCTTTACAAATTAATGGTATACATCCTTTATGACGAGGAAAACTTCAAAAGAAGAAGCTTGGGATGTTTACACAAACATTTAGATTGTTTAGGTCATAATTTACTCTTAGTTTTTTTGATTAAGTTACAGTTTGCTTTGTTTTTCTGATTTTGTAACTGTTCAGTGTGTTTTGGTCAGATCTTGGTTCATTTGGTTTGTTTAGATCAGATCTTCATTTGTTTAGCTAACAATTTGCTTTATTTTGGTCAAATTTTGGTACATTTATTTAAAAGTTTTGGTATGTTTAGGTTGTATCTTTGTTCATTTAGGTAACAGTGTATTTAGATAACAGTTTACTTTGTTTAGATCAGATCTCTGTTTGGTCTTGCCACAGCTTGGTGTCAGTAGAAAATGACCCGTCACTACATGTCAGACCTGGCTAAGGAAGCTAAAAGATCTCGATTTTTAGATTTTCATGACAATTTCAAATTCTCTCAGAAAAAGTAAGAAGATAGCTAATAAAATACACAAAGTCACCCTCCAGACTCGGCGATACCTGCACCACACCCAGAGAGCTACTTGCTGCCTGCACTCCCACACTCCTCCCACAATGCACCAGAGGCACACTGACTCAAACCAAAATAAAAACATGTCAGCATGTCATGATGAATCCTAAATCCTGAAAGCCTCGAGTCTCTCCTACCGCGTCACTGTCTGCACACTCCTGCCAGACCTCAAAAAGGGGCAATGCACCGAATCCAGAGCTTCCGGTACAACCAGCACGGGTTTCTTGGAACACCTGTAAAGCAAATAGATTTAAAGATGTTTTTGATCGGGAAACGCATTCCAAGGGGGCTCCTGTTAACAATAAGGTTTTTAATTTATGTTTAATTATAGCTAAACTTCTTAAAGGAAGCAGAGGCATGGGTATAAACCACTGCGTAATTACTTAATCAGCGATTGGCTTTTGCCAAGCTTTTTATGGGTTCACAAATGATCATGTAATTAGCACTTTTATGTTATGTTAATTTCCAGCAGTTTCGCTACCTCTGACAAGCTGTAACACGAAAGAAATCATTTTCACAAGAATTGCGTCAGGATTTTATTTGAACGTGAATCAGAGTTACGATGCGTGCCGAATGTGGTGACCACGTGGGTTGGTGCCTAAAGCAAATGGTCCGGTTCACGGTCATGTTACCATACTTTACAATGCCATAAATACAAACTGAGATTTCATAGCTGTTAGCAATGGTCATGTTCACAGTCACAGTTACATCTGAGTTAACATCCATGTGAGACTAGACAGGACATCATACCTTGATCCTTTTTCACAGTCTGACCCCTTTAGGGGTGCAAACATCACTTTGTCTCAGCCACTGAGACAAAAAAGAAAAAAAAAAAAACCTTTCCATGTGTGATTGGTGATATGAATGTGATGTCATCAGCTTTTCCATGACCCTTTGTGACCTCTGTCCTGATTGACTGAGAGAGGGAACACATCTGGTCTACAGCTGAAAAAACCACGAGGTGGAGAAGACTGGAGAGATGAGTACACCAGGACACAGAGCCTAGGTCGCGGGCCCTGCGAGTATGAGAACACCCAGCCTGCATGCGTTTGATATCCGGACAGAGAAGCCTCTGAATATGAGGACATTAAAGCAGACCTCACTTTCTCATTACTTTTTAATATTCTCAAGCTCATAAGCTCAAACATAAATGTAATCCATCGTCTGGTAACAGATTTGGGGTTAGAAGATGTAATGAGGGTTTGAACAACTTGACCTTTGCCACAAGACGTCACTCCCAGAGGTGACATGAGCAGCAGGGAAATGGGACCCCCCCCCCCCAGAAATGATGACAGTTTATCCCATCATGTTCTTCTGACATGTCCCCTGCCTCTGACACGTCCCCTGCCTCTGACACGTCCCCTGCCTCTGACACGTCACCTGCCTCTGACACGTCCCCTGCCTCTGACACGTCCCCTGCCTCTGACACGTTACCTGCCTCTGACACGTTACCTGGCTCTCTGCTGCAGCCTGGGAACAGTGAAAATAGCTGCTGGGGTTATTAATGAGGATATACGTCCATCCATCTATTTTCAATAACTGCTTATCCGGTTAGGGCCTTGCATTCCTGCGGGGGCGGGGACGAGGACTTGGCGTGGTGGGGGGAACTTCTAGCGACACAAACCTGCTGCTCAGAGCAGGAACCCTGCAGGTCCGAGGTGTTACCAAACCACAGGAAAGCAGGCAGTAGACTTCCGCAACTATTTAAAACATGATAAAGTACCAAACAACCTATCCAGGGTGTTCGCCAGGGGGTTTACCGATCGTGGTGGGGGGGGGGGGGGTGGCGTTAGGGAGTGTGTACTTAGTTTGTAAAATGTTGGTATGCAAGTTTGGCATTGATTGACATTGGAGAAGCTTTCATAAGAAGTGTGGCCATTTGCACCTCGATGTGG
>JAODKN010000002.1:26355272-26366967 GCA_026774425.1 Petrocephalus zakoni
CCCAACCAGCTCATTAGCAACCCCCCCCCACCCTCCCCCCGAACCTCCCTACAGCCCTGACGGGTGTCCGTGGCATCGGCAGACGGCCATACTCATCTCAGGCGTCTAATCAGGTCACTCCACCGCAGGCTTTAATGCTCGGCGTGACACTCTGTCATTAGCAAATGAGGAGCACCTTACAGCCCAAGCGGCACACTGCACAGCTCCTCCCTACCCCTCACTGCGGCACCACTTAAGAACGCGAGCCAATTACAGAGCAGCTTAACAGGAGTGCGAGAGCCGTCCTACACGCACTGAGAGACCCGGACGACTGAGCAAAGTCTGGGACCAAACAGAGGTACTAAAGAGAGAGGACGGAGGCTCAAGGCCGAGGATGCTGGGATGTTAGGGGGGTCAGGGCCCCTGAGTCCTCTCTGTCCCCAACGCTTTAATTAAAGGACTTGCTGTCCCTCACTCTGTCTCTTTTTCTCACACTTCTCCTTTCCTTTCTCTTCTTCCATCCCTCCTTCCTTTAATCCATGTCTCTTTCCTCATGCTCTCCCAATTTTCCTCCATTGCTCCCCCTCCTTTCCTCCATCATCCCCCTTTTATCCGCTCTTTCTCCCTGCCCCTTCTCTCTCCCTTTCCCCCTCTCCCTCTTCCTCACCCACCTCCCCCATACGCTCTACCCCCAGCCCGCCCCGACAGTGCTGACCCAGAACAGCGCCTGCGTGTGAAGGTCAGCTGGCCCTCCTATCGGGGTGGAAGTGGCGGAGAGCGGAAAGTGCCGTGCGCATTACCGAAGCGGTTGCTGCGCTCCCAAGGCATCGAGTCATCGCCACCTCGTTTGCCATTAACCGGGAGAAACGGGTCGCGTCTTCAAAGCGATGCATGATGGACTAGAAGCTGCACCCAAAGCGGGGAGCGTAAAACACACATTTTAATGAGCTCTGGGCCGCCAGAATGTGCATCCAGTGCTGAGGTTATTTCACATAACAAACGTGGGACAGAGGAAGCCCACGGCTGCAGACAGGAGAAATAAGAGGGCTGGCTGTGTACTCAGCCTGTGTTCATCATGATCTAGCCATCAGCTCGCCGTCAGCTGGCCCCACACTTGCCATGTCACTTACACCAGTGACACGCCTTGCTTCCAATCAGAACTTTGAAGAGACGTTATTTGTTAAATATTGTATCCATCAGAAAAAGCAGGGCGTCGCTGGATAGGCACGCACATGTGTGAACGCGGGATGCCGTCGTGTTTATGCTGCCCGGCCGGAAACATCAAGGCACCTGTTGCGTGGCGTCAGTTTGGCTACGCGTCCTGAAAACGGGCAAGTTTACCGTTACGAGGCACCCAGATGGAGGCCTAATTGCGGAATTTCACACTCCTCAAAGGTGTGATGGAGGAGAGGAACAGATGGAAAATGCCGGATTACCACTCGGTTCCAAGTGCTTTTTATTTTCGGCGGGGACTTGGCGAGCCGGCCAAGTGGTTTATTACTCTTCTTCCTCCGAGAAACAAAAGGAAGGAAGGAGAGAAGGAAGAAAGTAGGAGAGAAGGAAAGCAGCGACAGGAAGCCGTGGAATCACAGCAAGAAGCTTGTCCGAGTCTCTGTCATGACTCTGTCCACCAAACAAAAAAAAAACGCCACCCTCAGCCGAATTGCGAAACCTTTAAGTGCAGCCATGTGAGCGCGGATGCTGGCGGAGCTGCAGGATGCAGGCGCCCCCGCACCTAGAAGGCATAGGGCTTTGGGGGAACCAAAGATAAGCTGGCAGTATCAAGCTCCTGGGAGCATGTTCATCGCTGGCTGCTCTACATAATGCCGCCCATTTCCCAGCCGCTTTGGGTAAATAGAGCCGGCCCGTAATGGCGTGCATGTAAAAGCGCATTCCTGCTGCGGGACTCAGCCGTTCCACACCAGTGCATTTCAATTGGAATATGATTATCCGGCCCCCCAGATCCTGTCCGGGACGCGAGAGGTGAGTTAGGATGGCCGCTCCCTCATAGCTTTCCTGTCAGACATTGACGAGATTGAGTGTCTCGAGCCGCTACCCTCCCCCCCCCCCCACACCTTGGTCCAGACCGAGGCTGCCACCGACACGCCACTGAGCCTTGGAAACACTCTGCTGGGTCGCTGCGATCCTTCCACAAAATCCGGGGTTTGCACTTGGCGAATTGCGAGGTTCTGGGCCCCGACAGGCCGGAAGCCCATTGGCTAATCCCGACTCATGGCCGCGCGACGTGAGCATCCTTAAAATCATAAGGGAACATCAAATGAAGCGGTCGGAGATGGAGGAGAGTGCCGAGATTACGTGGGCAGTGTTAGCCGGCGCTAAGCTATGCGTCCGAGCCATGGTCGCAGCGTGCGACTTGCCCAACGCGGTCGCCCATTTCTGACAGCCACATCCGGAGCTGCCGTTGCAGGGAACGCTGCCAGCGTTCATCGACCCCTCCCTGACCTTTCTGATGAAGGAGAGAGCAGCCTGGAGCTAATGAGGCGGTGGCCGGCAGTCGGGCCCTGGGGGGCTGGGACACAGGGGTGGAGCGGACCCCCACCCCCCCCGGCCGATCAGATCTGAGAGCACGAACCTAACAGCACCTTGATCCCCGGCTTTTGAGCGATGGGGGGGTGGGGGAGGGGGTCAGTGACCTCTTTGTGTTTAAATTTTAACATCATTTTCGGTCCAGTGACATTAAGTTGAAGACTGTTTAATTTATGAGCCAGTCCTAGGCGCTCCATTCTGGGCTGTTTAATTTTTAAATGCAGGAGCAGGACATGGAAAGGGCGCTTTTATTTAACATGGCGTGACCTTCTCCCACCGAACAGCCAGAAACCCCGAGGAAAATTAAGATCAGCTGGAACCGGCCTCGACCCCGTCATCGTTGGGGGGAGGGGGGATCTGTGCAGCGTAATAAGCCCGGTTAAAGTGCCTCTTGTCACATTGGGGAGAGGTGGGGTGCTTTTAAACTCTACCCCAGGAGAGTCAGATTAATGCAGTTTGGCTGAACTGTCTCTGTAAATAAAGTGGAGTCGCAGTGAAACCACACAGAGGGTCCGGATATGTCTCGTCTTCCACAGTGAGGTCAAAGAGACGAGGGAAGGAGATCTGCAGCTAAGGCACCCAGCCTGCATTGCTGGTTCAGTACTGCCATACCGCTAGATCACATGGGGGGTGGGGGGGGCATAGCCCAATTAATCAGCACACCTGTCTCGCCCCCAGGGATCCATCCACTCTGGGGGGGGCGGGGGGCATTGGAGCGGGGAAGAGGACCTCAATTTAAGGCAGGTCCCTCTAAGAGGCCAATCAATAAACACATATCATTCAGAAGTCAATCTGTAAATAAAGACAAAGCGATAACAAGGTGGACTGGGGGCATCGCTTCTTTATCTATGCTTGGCTGGTGGGATCGCAGAGCATGCAGCCAAACGCGCAGGTTCCAGATACCAGCGGGCGCCTGAGCACCACACACTGCGCCCGAAATGCACTGCCGCATTTTCACAGTCCAAATGGACACCTGGCCGGCACCAGAGGATATTCAAGCTCCCCCCGGCTGGGATTCTCAACAAGCCTCGTCTGTGACGTCACACGGGTCCCACAGGACGCCATCATGGGGACCCCTGTGACGGGTGCGTCGCTGTGAGGATGTACCAGGCTTTCAGCGTGCCACGAATGTGGGGCGTCACGCTCTCTCTGCTCTGCACTGCGAACCGCACCTTACAGCACTTGGGGAAATGAAAATCGCACTGAATGGCGGTAAAAAAGAGGCTGTTCCTCCAAACTCATCTCACAGAGGTCCACGCGACATTCATTACAAGGGAAGTCCAACTATAGAAGAGAGACACGGGAAAAGCAAAAGAAGGAATGAGTGGTTTATTAAGCAGGACACAAATTGCGGCCTGGCCCTTTAAGAAACTTGGTTAAAACGCTAACAAATGGACTCCCATAAATCCCCCTCTCAGCTGTCACCATGGCTCGCTTGCTAAGGGCCATTTCAGCCCCTCTGCTCACACCCTATTGCCCTTCTTCAGCCCAGCTGGCTTTTAAATCAGTCCCAGCATAACTATTTAGGCCAGCTGGGCCTCACCGAGAGCTGGAGGCGGGGCTAAGTCTCTGCATCTCGCCAGCTCGCAGTGGCCATCACCCTGTGGCCTGCTGTACTTTCAGCTCCCTTCATAAGAAACACCCAGAATACACCTCACCCCCTCCGTGAGTCTGACGCGCACCAGCGGGTATGGGGGTGGGCAGAGTCAGCAGTGGTATGAAAAGGGAAGCGGACAGCAGCCCACAGGGGCCATGGAGACTGGCATTTCCAGAGATGGGACAAAGCAGCCCGGCAAAGCCGTGCATTGTTTGCGAGATGCTCTTCGCAGAGACGGCATGGGGAGCCGGAGACGATAGAGGGAGGCCCCCGGGATCGACCCATTTCATGGAGTGCCTCCCTGAGCCCAGAAAGCTTCACGGCAGTTCAGCTAATTCCGTGGGGCCCGCTGGGAGTGCTTACGGGTAAATGATGCCCGGGACGCCCCCCTCCGGGACACCCCCCTCCGGACCTGCCCCGCTGACACGGCACTGACAGAACACTGCCTGTCGCTATTCCGGATAATCAATCGGGTCTGGCTGACTGCGAGTTTGGGGAGCTAAACCTGTAATGACTGGGAAGTTAAAACTAACAGAGCGGACAGTTTATGACCTAAAGAAGTATTTTAAATGAAAGGATAATCTTGCTGCTAGCCTCCACAGTGATGAAGAAATCATCTCCCAATGGCGCATATTTCAGGCAGTTAACTTTTTCTAGTGTCACTGGGAGGCTGTATGCCAGTTCATCACCTCTCACTCATGGGATGTGGGCTCGACCCCAGCTCTGCACTTGTGCAGTGGGCGGCAGCTTCCTCTGGTTGCCACAGTTACTCCATAACTCACTAAAAATGCGCCCCGTTGAATTGTAGACACTGCACTGTTTTCTGTGTCGCCTGCCGGCTGGTGGCCATTGTGGGTCTCCTGGCTGTGGATCGCTGTGCTGGCTGCACGAGCATGTGAGAATGTTCTGCAGATGGCAGCGGTCAGCGAGCCCGGTCCAGGAAGCGGACGGACAGCTCTATAGCTGGCAGGATGAGAACTGCAGTTTCAGATGAATCTTCTGCATCCTCTCAGCTTCCAATGTCGTCACGACCTGACACTTAATTTCATAACATAATCATGGAAATATTTATCAGTAATAAGCATTAATCATATTTCAAGGGTGTTTTCATTTTTCCAATTGCTGTAGACTATGCTACCAGGGATTCAGGCTCCCCCAGCAACTCTATCCAACATGGATGGGTAAATGAATGAATCGTTATACCACGGCGAGACTTATCCTGCTTCACCATCTTATCCGTCCTGCTTCACTATCTAATCTATCATTCTCTGTCCTGCTTCACTATCTAATCTATCCTGCTTCACTATCTTATCTATCATTATCTATCCTGCTTCACTATCTTATCTATCCTGCTTCACTATCTTATCTATCATTATCTATCCTGCTTCACTATCTTATCTTTCATTATCTATCCTGCTTCACTATCTTAATTTGTTTTGCACTGATTAAATGACGTTCCTCTCTTCTCTACGACTCCTTACTAATAAAGACTATAAACAGAGTACTTACAAAAAAAACTCAGGTCTATGTCATCATTCATCACCGCTTCAATGAGACAGAACTCCGCCTGGTACAGCAAGGGGCTTAGAGCGGCACCGATCTGCTAATGACCAGAGCATTATGTGAGAATCATACAGAAGTACACGCTCAGGCTTGCACTTCTGTGTATAAATATTAATCACTGGGGTTTAACGTGACGACACTGAGGTTCTGCGTATTCCCAGATTACTGTGAGAAATGACTGTGTTCTTGTACCCAATTAATATGCGTAAAAACTCACTCGGAGATGAATTGTTTGTGGGACTGTGATATAAATTCTTATCCTAATGAATAAATGTACAAACAGAGAAATATTGTTCTGCACACTGTTAATTAATCACAGACACCTGCTTCTCCCGTCATGTCCCCAGAAACCAGCCACTAGGGCGGCGCTGTTTGGTCTTTCTGCTGCTACCTCTGCAGAGAGCAGGGGGAGTGCAGACTGAGTCTGCTGTGATCACGCAACAGGAGAGCAACCCATTAATGATGGGAGGTTATGCAGGATGTCCCTGTGTCACCCCTCTGAACAATGGCTCGTTACACAGACACGTCTGCTTCATGCAATACAGAGTGCACTCCCTTACACATCTGCCATGTGCACTCGTTTACATACTGCAGAGTGCCTTCATTTACACACTGCAGCGGACTCTCATTTACGCGTTGTCGAGTGCACTCATATGCACACTACAGAAATCCCTCATTTTCACACTGTGGAGTGCAGTCCTTTTAGTTGAAGCCTAACTCATAGGGTTCCTTAAGAAGAAGAAGGGTGCTTTTTCACGTGTCAGTGAGATTTTAAAATCGTCTTCAGGAACAGGATGTGGTACGATGACTGTATCTCCACATGAATGGCCCAGTAGCCACAGCTTGGGCAGATTTAACATGAACATTGTTTTTATCTTTCTTTTGGTCTGTGTTTGTCTATACGGCTCAGCAGGTTAGGACTCTGCGATCTGAAGTTTTGCCGGTTCAAATCCCAGGATCAGCAGAATGATGTCACCATTGGGCCCCCAAGCAAGATCCTGAGCTCCACAATTATTGCTGTGGACTGTCTGACTCTGCTCTCTCAAAAATCACTTTAGATTAAACGATCTGCTACATAAATGCTCAGGAGAATCATTAAAAACATTTGAAGTAAACAGCTTACTTGAAGAAAATCCCTGAAGTAACACTGGCATAGGATCCTTAGCCACTGTGATCACTGTTTTGATCCAAAAAGCATGGCAGGCCAATTTAACCCATTATTAACCAAATGACTTTCACAGTGTAGATAATGCGGGAAGTCAGAGGGCAGTCGGTGGACCCAACGCTGAAGACCATCGCAATGATGATCCCAGACACAAGCAGCGGCGTCAGCCCTGCACGCTTCAGAGCAGCAAACACCGCACAAAAGTGCTAATTCCCTCTGACAGGCGGTGCCAGTTGCGTGTAATTAACTCTCTCCTCCTTCATTTGTGCTTAGATCTGTGACTAAGAGCACAGGTACCATCATTCCTCAAGGGGTACGTCTCCTGAAAATCACCACCACTGGCTCCCCTGAGCTACAGGCTCTCGACGGCAAGCAGGACTCAAAATGTACCTCCGGGCCCATGTCGGCATCAGTTTCGGACCAACTTATTTAATTTTCACCCCTTTTATCCGGGAAAGGTGCGCAAAACGCTCTTGTTATTCTCAAGGACATGCAGGTAATTACACGCCGGACCTTGTAATTTAAAGCAAGCCGATACCTTATCAACTTCCAAATGAATCCCGAGGACTGTGCCATTATCACTTTAAAATTTTTACGACGGCCTTTCTCACATCCATGCCTCTGCATTATCTGTAATTATGAGTTTCCAATCCCATTACCTACGGATCACTTTGCAGCCACCAACGGCCCACTGGAACCGAATAACTCTTAACGCTCTCTGGACTTTTGACTGTCTCAGACTCCTCCTAAACCAAAGGGTTAAGCATCTGCTAGGTCACCAAAAAGATGGCAAGGCATGATTATTCAATCATGAGAAGCTGTTGGGATACCAAACATGCAAAGAACAGCTTCTGTTATCAATATCTATATAATTGTAAGTTTAGTTATTGAGCCCAGGGACTGTGAAGCTGGGTATGTAAAGGTGTGTGTAACCCCTGCAACCCCCCCTCCAAAATGCATGCTTAGCACATTTGGGATGCTAAGCAGAAGAGCCCCCTAACCTATCCCACGCAATGGCCAGAGCCGCACCAAGCTCATTCCCAAATCTGAACCGCACTCAGCCCCCACGCATACATCCACCCACCGAGGTCAGCACCCCCCCGATCCAAGGAGCTGGCATCGTGGGGATGGTGTCAGACTAAACAAACAAGACAGCCGAAGGCAGACAATTTCTCATTTTCACCAGGGGGTAATGCTAACCTATAAAAACATATTGCTACTTCCAAAAACCGAGCAGAAAAACACCGTGGCTGCCAGTTTTTAGTGTCACCTGTTACACCGTCTTCACACACTCCCTACGCAGTGGGACCATCAGCAAAATTTTCTCATCTCGCAACATGGCAGAATCGCGGCCGCCTACGTCGTCGATGCCGCCGTCTGATTAGCTGGATCCCTCTCGGTTTCCAGGCCTGTTTTGACGTCCCCGTCAGTACGGCAGCTCCATGGTGCTCTGAGGCGCACAGGACAGCACGTGGTGACGTTTTGGAGCTGGGACGTTATTAAGCTGGCTTGCCAAATGAGCTCTCGAACTCTGAACAGCAGCATGCCCACACACCGGCTAATTAAGGACGAGCTGCGTAATGAATATCAGTCATAAGGAAACAGTGTCAGGGTCTGTTAAAGTCATATTGGGGCATATCAGGGCTCAGGGATTCGATCAGCAGTCAAAACATTCAGGGAGAAGGAAAATAAAGGTGTTCAAAGGGGGGCTATAGGGTCTAAACTGTGTGTTTCTCTGAGTTTCTCACTAGATGCACTCATGTCAGAAAAGCTATGAAGGTAACCACCTCAAGAAGACTACAGAGGTAACCTTGTCAGGGACAACAAGTAACTAAGATAACAATGTCAGGGAAGCTAAGGTGACCACATCTAGAATGCACAGGTACCCGTGTCAGGAACAACAAGGTAACCACATCATGAATGCTAAAGTAACAGCGTGAGGAATACTAAGAAGGCAGCAGTCAAGAACACTAAGGTAACAGCGTCAGGAACACTATGAAGGTAACGGTTAGGAACACTAAGGTGACATCGTCAGGAACGCTAGCGAAACATTGTCAGGAACACTAAGAAGGTAACGGTCAGGAACACTAAGGTGACAGCGTCAGGAACGCTAGCGATACATAGTCAGGAACACTAAGAATGTAATGGTCAGGAACACTAAGGTGACAGCGTCAAGAACGCTAGCGAAACATCGTCAGGAACACTAAGAAGGTAATGGTCAGGAAGACTAAGGTAGCAGCATCAGGAACGCTAGTGAAACATTGTCAGGAACACTAAGAAGGTAAGAGTCAGGAACACTAAGGTAGCAGCATCAGGAACACTAGCGAAACATTGTCAGGAAGGCTAAGATAACACCGTGTGGAATGCTAAGGTAACAAAGTCAAGACCATAAAGAAGGTAACCGCATCAGGAATCTTAATAAAGTAACAGCATAAAGAGAGGTAACAACAACAACAGAAATGCCAAGAAGGTAACCATGTCAGGAATGCTAAGATGGTAACTACCTCAGGAACACAAAGAAGGTAACCTTGTCGGGAACACTAAGGTAACAACAATGCAAGAATTCATGAAAGGTAACCACATCAGGAATGCTAATAAGGTGACCATTTAAATATTTTAAGGCACTGGCTGCAGCATGTCATGTGACTTAGACTGCAAAATCTTGATCTGAATTACCATAATACATAATAAATACGTAAGACATTTCTTTCTTCATTTGAAAATTCAGACTTCCGTGCACAGATTTATTCAGCACAGCCTGATGTCAGCAAACCTGAACCTCTAAATCCATTCATGCAATTAAAGTTTCCAACACACAGAGGGATAGCAGTGGTAACTTTGATACTTAATCAGTGAGAAAGAAGAGGCTTCATAAACCGTTCACTTTGTGTACCAGGACTACCAGGAAATATGCTTATGTATCCACAGAAGGAAGCTAATCAGGTCGTTCCGAAGCTGAGCACTAACAGACCTCAGAATGGCTTCAGAGCAGTTTACAGGCTGGTTGTAGCTGGCTCTGCTCAGCTTAACATCTAAACCTAAGCACTGTTCTGGCTTCTTGTGATCCTATGCCAGTGTTACTGAGTTCAGGCTTTTGCTTGGTGGGGTAAGCAGGAACAGAAACAGGCGGGGAATGGGTGAGAGCGGGAATGAAAACGGGTTAGGAGAGGTGAAAGCAGGAACAGAAAGAGGCGGGAATGGGTGAGAGTGGGAATGAAAGCAAGTTAGGAGCGGGTGAAAGCAGGAACAGAAACAGGCAGGAGTGGGTGAAAGTGGGAATGGAAACGGGCGGGAGTGGGTGAGAACAGGAACGGAAATGAGTGGGTAGCGGTTGAGAGCAGGAATGGAAATGGGTTAGGAGCAGTTGAGAGCGGGAACAAAAATGGATGAGGGCAAATGAGAGCGGGAGTGAAAATAGACAGGAACAGGTGAGCTTGGGAATGGAAACGAGCAGGAGTGAATGAGCAGGAAGGAAAAAGGATGGGCAATGAGTGGGTGTGAACAGAAATGGGTAGGGAGTGGAAGTGAGCGGCAATGGAAATGGTTAGGGAGTGGGTGAGAGCAGGAACGGAAACAGTAGGGGGCGGGTGAGAGCAGGAACGGAAACAGTAGTGGGCGGGTGAAAGCGGGAATGAAAATTGGTGGGATCGGGTGAAAGCAGGAATGGAAATGGGTGGGAGCAGTTGAGAGAGGCAGGCATGGTAGGCTGCTGATGCCCTGTGATTTATAATATCTCGCTCCTCTGTTGGTTGGCTCTTTTCATCCAATTTACTTGCAAAAGCCTACATAAATGAGTACATGCCGCAGGTCTTGTTCAAAAAGGAGGGAAAGGTCCCAGCTGGATTCAGGAGGTGTAACAGCATGGCTTGAAACTGTTTGAGGAGCGAGCGGGCAAACTTTGAGGAAAAATCGAAGTAAAATCGACGTGTGGCTGAGTCATCTCAGCGCAAACACTGATCTTTCTGCAAAAGGACTAATCTCTCATCAGCTGGCCCTTTAGGCTCCACTTTGCTCCAATGTGCAGGTCTTTTATAGTATACACAAGCCTTCTTTGAATTCAGCCCTTGAGCATGGGAGCGCTTTCCCTACTGGGTGTCTCAGCTTCTACATGCCCCTCTGACCTCCTACTCAAGACTGAGCTACACACGTTATGCTTACTGGGAGTTGTGGCTGGCATACTGTGGCGGTGTTGGCTTTATACTGACTCTCATAGCTCAGCCCAATGCAGAATATTTGGCTGAATGCATGGAAAGTGAGAGACTGTGGCTTTGATCCTCAGAGGTTCTGGGTTCAGTCCTGGCCCTGTAAGTTTGCATGTGCTCCCTGTATTGTGCCGGTCATAACCAATTTCTTCCCAGAGTCCAGAGGCAGTAAGGTGCACTCTGGTGTCTCTAAATTGCCCACATTGTGTGTGTGCGTGTGTGTGCACAGCAAGGGACTGGCATTCTGTGCCATGGGAAAGCATGACATCACATAGGTGACCAGGTCTCTTTTATGAACAGTTTCCGTCTTGTTTGTTTCCAGAACCTTGTCATTTAAAACATGTAAAAGACGCTGATGAGGGTAGGGCCAACAACAGGGTTGGGGGGGGGGGGTCAGTCCCGACAGTGTTCTGTTGGGGGGCCCTGTCCACCTGTCCACTTTCTATTACAACCTCGCTGGATCACACATATTCCCGTCTGGAAGTTGGGCCCATCTGAGGCTGGATATGCAGACCTGTGACAAATTCTGCCTCCAGCTGTATCACTCTCCCGGGCGCCGCGCCGGGGGGGGGGGGGGGGGGGGGGGGGGGGGCGGGGCGGGGGGGGGGGGGGGGGGGGGGGGGGGCGGGGCCGGGGGGGCGG
>JAODKN010000002.1:26371935-26384812 GCA_026774425.1 Petrocephalus zakoni
ACTGGTGAACCTGGCGTTGTATGTTATACATTATATTATATATTATTATATGCATCACAGCCGCTGGTTATGTTTTTCTCTGTTTGGAGCATATTCCTCAAAGTTTATACTGTAAGACGAGAGGGAGAAAAGGGAGAAATTCACGCATTATGATCATTAATTTAAGAAAGCGATGGTGCACCTCCCTGCCCGTGCACAAGCACATACCGGAACCCCTGTCAGCCACCTCCACTAATTCTTTGGAAACACATACTACAGATTACTAGGGCTGTGATGGTACACGTTTGTCATGCACCGTTACTATTTTACATGTATTTTTGTATTTTCAAATTATATACTTGTATTTTAATTAAACACATTTTTGCACGCTAGCATTTTCTATTTTAATTTGTTACATTTGATGAGCAATTATTTGTAATTTGATACAAAATACTTTTTGATGTATTTGTGCCTATCTCTGGTTAAGGCTGGGTATGGGTTAAGATTGGCATAGTTAGTTCTAGGGTTTTGCCCATAGAAATGAATAGAGAGTCCCCACAATAACAGGAATATAGGAGATGTGCATGTGTGTGTGTGTCTGCAGGTATCTTTACATGTCTGAATGTTCATGCGTGTGCCTGCATGCATGTCGTATATGTGCATCGGCATGTGAGTCACTGACTGAATGTCTATGTATTCACGTATTCATTGCATGTGTGTGTGTCATCATATGTGTGTCTGTGTGTCCGTGTGTATGACTACATGTGTGTATGTGTATGACCGCATGTATATACACACTCCATCCAGTATAGACATGCATGCATCAGTTTCGGTGCGTGAATGTTAGGGAGCATGGCGGTGCAGTGCTTAGCACTGTTACCTCACGCCTTTGGGACATGGCTTCCTGCCATGGCCCTATGTGTGTGGAGTTTGCATGTTCTGCCCGTGTCATTGTGGAGTTTCATGCAGAGGTTAACTAGAGTTACCAAACTGCCCCTAGGTGTGCATGTGTGAGTGATTGGTGTGTGAGGGTGCCCTGTGATGGCTTTGTGCCCCATCCCTGCGCCCGCAGCCTCCGGGATAGGCTCCAGATCCTCCGTGACCCTGAACAGGACTAGTGGGTTCAGAAAATGGATGGATGGTCAGAGGTCTGCAGGACACTTGCTTGTCCACTTTCCCTGGCCTCGCAGGATGTGTGATTGCTGTCCAACGCTAGAGGCTGGGTGAAATGAGACTATTTAATCGGTCAGGGCATCAAATCACATACTCTGCCCTGAATAAAGCTGGATCTCATTGCAGGTGAAATCCCAAAATTCACCACTCACCTGGGTGGGGGGGAAGCGGGTGCTGAGCCCTCTGTGTGATAATACTGAGCAGGGGGAATGGGGGAGGGGTCCAGTTATATCAGCTTAAATCTGATGCGGGGGGCACAGAGCATTGGAAAGAGTTTACTCATCGCTGCCCCCGGTGGGAGGGAGGTGAACGGCGTAACCTGTTCTAAGATATGAATTGCTGATTGGTGAGGATTTACGCATGCATGAGTTATACGAAAGAACAGGACCTGCCAGCAGCTACGGCCAGCTGCATTTGCATAACCTCACATAAATCCATGTAAAATTCATTCACAGCATAAGTTCGGGTGAGGTTCTGTCCACATTCTGTTTCTGCACAGCCGCCTTCGAATTCGACCCTAATCCTGCAACAAAACATTTTTGTAATAATCACAGCTGACATCTCAGTTTCTAGTCAAATCTCAGCCTGTTGACATTCACACGCATGTTTATACGTGTCATTTCTAGGCACATAATACCCCGAACGAGTGAGTTATTCACACGTCTTTATGACAACGCGAGCGTAGCACTAACGCCCCTTAGGGGGATGATGGGCCAAGCCTCCACCGAAGGCCTACGCCATCAAAAAAGATCTGTATCCATCATCCACAGGACCAACTAGTCCACCAGACCAGGTCATGGTCATGTGGTTCTGTTAGCCAACCAGAGAATTAGGAGGCCTCCACAGAAGACCTGCCCCATCACAAAAGGTCTATACCCTTCCACCGGACTGACTAGTCCAGCAGACCAGGTCATGTGGTACTGATGGCCAGCCAGATGCATCTACGGCAAACACAAAGAGCCCCCTCCCTGCCCTGCCCAGGTGTGATGGCTGCCATTTGCGGTGGGGGCACGGGGGTGTTTGCTGATTTTTCATCAGCGTTGGCTCCTGGTTGGCTACTGGAACAGACACTTAATAGAAGCTGTAAATCAGGCCCCCAAATGTGGGCTGCACCCCACCTCTTGCCATCATGCCCCTCCCCGGCTTGCATCAGAAGCTGCGGGAGTGCTACCATGTGCCCTTCGAGCGCGTTGGAGCCCCAGAGGGCACGGAAACGTGTCGGGATGCCGAGCGCAGACAGAGACGCGGAACTGGAGCAGTCGCCGGAAGGGCGTGGGTTCAAATCCCTCGTTCCGCCTCCTCTCTGTATTCCGCAGTTAATATGCTATTGAATTGATATATAAAAGGAAAGTTGCCCTGGATAAAAGGTTCCTCTGGGCTCCTGGAAAAAAAAGTTCGTATGCAATTTAATTCATCCCTCAGCCTGGAAGTGGCGGCGGTCCCAGCTGGGCCACTCCAAGCACGGCCACCGTTCCGAGTCTATTTGCATAGTCTAATAATCACGTCCGGAGGAGCTAATGAACTGTCCCTCTCCCATAATGCAACACCTGAAGGGGGCCGGGGGGAGATACATGTTCCAAAAATCCACAGAGGAGGGAGCGGCACGGCACCGGCAGGGAGCGGATCGTGGGTCGGACCACAGCACAGGTGGAGCTGGCTGTCACTAAGCTAATCGATCTGTCGCACCGAGGGGGGGGTGGGAGAGTGGAGGAGCAGCTGCTCCTCTCAGGTACATTAAAATGCGATTAAACAGGCCTCATTAAGGATCGCCCTGCAGGGCCGCCCCCTGCCCCCTGCCCCAGAGCTCCCTGAGCAGCCACTTCGCCTCTCCACTCAGCCAGCCGCACCCCCTCTGGCTGGCGCAGAGGGTTTCGGGTGGCGGTGGTATGAGTCACCGCTGCCGCCATGGTGACATGCCGTAAACGTGGCCAGTTACTATGAATAAAGGCATGTCAAGATGGCCAGTGCCAGGAGATGGGCAGTGCTATCTGGCCATTTGTAAGCAGACCACAGATCAGACAGTAAATAAACAGTGGTCAGTCCCCAGAGAAGACGGTCCAGCCGGCGCTGTGGTGCATTGTGGGTCACCGTAGGGACAGGGTTCTCCTCTCAGTTGCATGGGAAGGGGGAATGAATCCATCATAACCGTCACTCTGCAGGCACTGAGCAGATGCTGTGTTTCAGGGCAGCTTAGCCCGGTCTCCCTAACATCTGGACGGCGGAACCAGAGGAACCTGCAGGATTCTGGGTACCCCAGCCCCCCCGACCACCAGAGTCCAGCACCGTTACGCAGAAGCCCTCCCGCAAGAACTGCGTGTCTGGGATTTGCATAAGATAACCAGAGAAACATGCAGCTAGATTAATTTGTCACGCAGGAACACTGACGGCGAGATCTAAGCACAGCACAGACACGGCAATAAACAGCAAACTCCCACGGCTTCTCCCACACCTGCACGGAACAGCGAGTCAGGTCCCCGCAGCGTATCGATCTGCTCTCTGATTTACGAAGTTATTTCGGGTCCTTTAATGATGAAGATTAGCTCTGTAACAAACGGGACCAGATAAGGTGCTATAAAGGTACGGTAACGTGGGCGACTCATCCGATGTCGGTCCTGAAATAAATCAAGAGGGCGTTATGGGACCTGGAATCCAGGATGGAGATCATCTTCAGCTGCTACACACTGGCTGGGGAACACACACATCGAGACGCCTCCGTGTTTCTAAGACATGGGAACGGAATGAAGGTGCTTCCGCAAGTACTCGGCAGAATTGGCCGTGCGCGCCTCGGCGGAATTCAGAAAACACCCCCGTCAAATGGAAGCACCCTCCCCCCCCCTCACGTGACCCACTGGTGAAGATGGCGGCAGAAACGTGATTTCCTCAGCAGACCTCCTCTGAGAGGCTGAGAATCCCCAAAGCCAGGAGGCGTTCCGGGAGAGTGGGGATTCCAGAGGAAATGGAGATGACTTCATCAGCGTGGTGTAGTGTCTCCATTTGGGGGGGGGGGTAAATCTGAGGTAGCTCACATTCGCAGGGATGGCCCCCACCATTCTTAGAGCCATCCTTGAAAGAGGCACCCTGGCAAACGCACCCCTGCTGTGCTGAAGGGTTAAGCAGCCATTAAGCAGGGCCATGGGGGGCCATGGGGAGCCTACCCTCCCCCCCCCAGCAGTTTCGTTGTTGATACTAACCTCCCCCCCAGAACACAGGGCTCCCCCTGTCACTTTACACCCCACCCCCCCCAGAGGGTCACTCCATCATAATCTATACATCAGCAGAAGCCAACTGGAACCTTATCAGAATCCTTAGCTAAACAACTGAAGCACTGACACCCCCCCCAACTGGGGCAAAACCCCCTCAGCATGACGAGGCGAGGCTCACTGTCCAGGACTGAGAGAGATCCAGAGACGGCGGAAGGCAGGGGAGTGGAGAAGAAGCTGGATTATCATGGAGCCGGTCGCACTGAAGGACGGACACATTCCGTTTGTTTGTTTGCGATTCGCTGCCAGAAGCTCGTCTATGCTCCCCTGCTCCCCGAGAGTCGCACGCAAGGGCCCGATTTCTGCAGCTATATCCATCCAGACTCCTCTGGGCCCGGTTCCGGCCAGTTGCCAGGTTGGTGCTGATCCTGGACACTGATTATTACACCGTCGTGTGTTGACTAAAATTTGTTTAGATATCGTTTCAGTTTCTTCTGAAGCCCTACTCCAAATGTCTGAGCCATGGAAATAATGTAATTGGCTGTTTACGCAGCATGTGGTTTCCATGGAAACTATAAAGCTAAGCAAATTATATGGAGGCCACTTAACCGCTGGCTGGGTGACCTATGGGTCATTTAAGGTGATATTAGGGACGTGGTGTGTGGCTGTTAATTACAAGACACGACTTGGGCAGAGTTGCTCTGTGCTTCCGTGGGTGTCCGGTAGGGAGTGCTGATGACATCAGTCCAGTGGTATGATGCAGTGGTGAGTCACTGGCTGTCAGACAGCAGACCTCAGAGTAGAGCTCGTACCTGCGGGACCCCACAGGTGGAAGAAGACCGTTTTGACATCTGAAACCTCCATTTATAATGCTCCTTAGATGCACACAGTGGCGGCACTTGGGGGGCTGGGTGTGGGATTGCATCACTGGCCTCCCACATCCCGCGAGGCCGTCTCTCGCTAGTCCTGCCCAGATCCGTCACAGAGACGCGGGAGGGACGAGCGGCTCTGCTGACACCAGCCTGCGCGGCCCAAACACCTGAATGCTGCTTGCGATCCGCCTCCGCGACTTCCCTGTCACACAGACAAGCTCATCTGGGCTTGTGCTGTCGCCTGGAGCAGAGGGGCGGCGTTTTGCGGATGGCTGATCCTTTCAGAGCATTAACCGTGCCCGGCAGAGGCCACGCCCCCCCACAGAGGCTGGAGCGCTGGCTCGCTGGCACTCGGGCGACACGGAATTAGCGAGAAAGGTGAGGAATTTGGGGAACACCACATTCCACCAGACAATAACAGTACGGACACCTACACAAAGCGGCATTTTAACCATCAAAAGTCTGTTACACACAGTAAATATCCGGACTTAATGGAGCATCCGCACCGCTTTTCACTGCTTGTTTACTCACTGATACCTCTAGAGTCTGTTGTGTATTTAAGTAATAAATGTGGGAATCTGCAGGATCCGTGCTCTCAGGGAAAGTGACCTTTATTCAAGGACTCGGCTTCACCTTTGTGCCTTAGAATATGCCAGAAGAGGACAGCTTGCTTACGAGTAACGCATCACCGAAAGGCCTTTGTGAATACAGAGATAGCTACTCCAGACAGGCACGCCGGCTCTCCGTGGTGACTTGCTCTCTGACTTCCCGGCGAGAGGGCTTTCATGTGCTATGGGTACTTAATGGCTAAATCTCTCCCATCCGAGTGCAGCAGAACGCATCAATGCCTCCTCTTTTTCCACGGCCCAGAAAAGATAAAGGCACCCTTCCCCGACGCCGATTCCCCCCATATGCTAGGTAATTGTCATTAGTCCTGTCCTCCGATTGGTCGGCTCGTGGTCGAAGAGGCCCCAGCAGACGGCAACGAGAGAATGGACGGACGAGTGAGAGATCGGTGGGGGGGGGGGGGAGAGATGGGCGATGCTGCTACAGCCCGTGGCTACATGGGGATAAAAATAAGGTGGCAGCACCCCCCACCCGAGGCTCGTGGGCCCTACAGGAGAGTCAGAGCTGCAGCACCAGAGGCTGGAAGGACGCACAGGTCAAAAGGCACCAGGATGCTGCAGATTCAGCCAAAGGCAGCCAAAGCCTCAGAGCCCGCCCGCCCGCAAACTGAGGGCTAGCCATTGTCCTATGAAGCCTGTCTGCTGGTCTTTCTCAGGGCACCTCTAGGGGTGGTAGACTTACCCCTCCTGCCCTGGATTTCCGGATGTCCCCTATGGCAAGAGTGGTCCTGGAGGAGTTATGACTGAGGAGCTCAGGAAGTGAGCGGAAGTGAGCACGTGCGAGTGATATGGGGGGTGGGGGCTGCCTCTTCTGGCAGTTATCTTATTGGTGCACAGGGTGTGGCCGTGGATGCTCTGTGGGACCATGGCAGAGTGAGAGCATCTTGAAGGTTCTACAGAAGGGGTCTCAAAGTCCAGTCCTGGAGAGTCCTGTGTAGCTTAATTCTTTCCCTGTTCCATCACAAATGATTGCGTTCAAGTACTGTGTGGTAATTAGCTCAGTGAGTTGAATCAGGTGTGTTAAATGAGGGTAAGCCCAAAAATGCGCAGGACTCCGCCCCCCCAGGACTGCAGTTTGAGACTCAAGCAGTTTTACTCAAGCGTCTGCAAGTTGGCAACACTGTGAAGCTATTTGCCAAAAAAGCCTGGGATTGGCTCTAAGTGACCCCCCAGAAATCACGGGAGCGGCAGGTAATTCCCACCGGGGGTCGCTGTCTTCAGGGGCTTTCTGAAAAAGCGCCCCAGCTAATGGAGGCTGACGTTTCAATGGCCGCCCTTGACGGGGAGCCGCCGGCGGGTGTGAAAAACGCCCCCCACTTCCCCGTGGCCTTGGGGGAGATGGCCCCCCTGGCCACATGTTTAAAGCAGCCTGGCACTTAATGACACGGGCGTGCTGACACGGGAGGCCGTAGGCTGCTTTCTCTCCTCGCCTTCCAGCTTATTTAGAAAGCATTGCGCTAATCAGGTTATTTATTAGCTGTGTCTCAGACGGGCCGACTGTCCCTCGCAGCCCCCCCGCCCCCCATTCACACGCCGTGTCCTGCCCGTAATTAATTGTGCCTCTAATATATTTCACTCCCAGCCCACCTGTCCCTGCGAACCAGAAAGATCCATCCGCTGCTGCGAGTCTGCCGGCGAGCTTATCGACACGTGGCTGCATGGACGAGGGGAGGGGGGGGAGCGCGGGGGCAGTCCGACTTCGATTGGCATTTGCTTCCGATTGCTGGTTGCCATGGAGACGGCTTTAAACTAAAAGGCTTCCCTTTGTTTCCCTGCCCCCCCATAACCCATAACCCTGGCTGTATTGTTTGGCAGGGAAAAAAAGAAAATAGAGTGAAATAAACACACGGCCCGCAGCAGTGGGTATGGATTCGCAAGGCGGGCCCCCCTGCGGAAAAGACACAACTCTCTACTGGGGTCTGTGTTAACCCTTAAAGGGACGCATGGCAACTGGAGGAAGACTGAGCCACAGCCACGAATCCCGAGCTGCATGTATGAATCCTGGAGGGGGCGCTGTCAGGACGCATTACGGTCAGTCTTCTGTGTAATAGACTCCAGATATTCCCACATTCAGCAGCAGCCCTGTGTGTGTGTGTGTGTGTGTGTGTGTGGAGGTCCCCGTCACTTTGGCCTTGAGACCCGGCACCCGTACGGAGGTGTGGCGCACAGAGACGGGCTCACCGCTGCTCTCGGGTCAGACAGGAGGATGCAAAGAATTTAGAATTATTATTTGGAAAGGCCCCCTCCCACCCCCACCCAAAACAAAATGGAGATGCAGTTGGAGCCTCTCGACATACAGCCCCCCAGCATAGCACCCCCCGTGGCGGCCTGAGATCCAGGACCTGTGCATGCAGCGCTTTCGCGACATCAACGCGTGATAACGTGTGTCGTTTGCTGTCCCCCCCAAACCCCCGCATTGCTAGGGATGGGCTTCCATGTCAGCCACAGAACTGGCCTGTGTTGCTGAGCACACGGGGGGCAGGTGGCCCTGCAGCTCCATCCTGAACCCTCCCCCCGACCACCAACGTTAGCTGGACGTTGCCGGGACGCTTCTCGCAGGTTCCCGCAGAATAGCTACAGCCCATTTCCCTGGCTCACGCTCGAAGCTCACATCCACATTTTCAATGTTTAAAGAAAAAAAAATCACAAGTGAGGAGGAGATTAACATAGCCCGATTATCTGAATGTTTAATGCCTTATTTAAACACTGTTAGCATCCAAACGAAACTCAGGAAAGGCTCTCCGAATCGTACGGCACTGGACCCGCTAATAAGATGTGTAATAAGCAGTGAGGGATGTTTCAGTTCAGTGGATGGTGATCCTGTCGTCACCTCGTTATTGGGACAGGTGGGCGGGAAGTTATCGTGAAATTAGCTATTCCATCAAATGCAGCACCCCAGTGGCGAGGCAGGGCGAACAGCGGTGTCAGCAGAAAAGGTCCTTTGAAGAGCTCGCCGATTCCCCCACGCTGCGCTCCGTGACTGACTTGCATACTAACCCCAACGCCACCACCTGAAGTAGATTACGGAGGTCTCTCCCGGGTTGTGCAACGGAAGCCACGAGATCCACTGGAGACACGCGGGGAAGGTGAAGCGGCGCGTAGCCCGTGACCATCACCTTCCCATGATCACTCGGCACTGAGGAGCCTGGAGGGCCGGGAGATGGGGGGGCGTATGGCCCAGACAGCTGTTCAGCCATTTTTATTACCTGTGTATCCAGCTGGCACTTCAGCAATCTGGAGCATTCTCCAACATGGCTACGACGCACACACACACATACACACAATCGTCTGTATTCATGTCTTCCTGGGGACCGTCCATTCATTTCTATGGGAAAAAACCTACTCCCAACAATGACAATGACCTTAACGCCTACCCAGCCCTAACCCCAACCATAAGTAACCAGACAAAATACATTATTCCTTTCATTGCAGTCACAGATTTTAATAAAATTGAGTTTCCCCTTGTGGGAACTGAAAGGGTAGTCCCCAAAATGTCAAAATAACATAGACACACACGCACACGCATGCACACACATTCCATCTGAAGTAGCAGCCTACTGGATGTGGGAGGAAGCTGGCGGAGCCAGTGGAGATCCACACGAACCCGGGAGGATGGGGAGAGCTGGGCTCAGGACGGCTTTGGGGGCCGGGGGCTGACAGGACTGGCCCGTGGTCTGCGGGCCCTCCTGCTGAAAACACCAGCGAGCGTCACTATGAGGAGCCTCTCCTGGCCCCCCGTCCGACTCGCGCTGGCTGGAGCTACATGCCGTTCCCCAGTGCTGCCTCCCCCGTACGCCACCACGCAACCCCGCCGTCCACAGCCACAGCGTCGGCGAGCCTCCGGAAGCTCCCAGAAATTCACAGAATCAGTGACCAGGCTCCCCATGAGTAGCCCACTGAAACCTGAAGACTAACTAATCAGGTCTACATAAGTTAAGGCATCATCGCTGGACTCCATAGCAAAGGGAAGCTCAGGTCTGCACACACACACACACACACACGCAAACCCCACACGGGGAGCCTATCTGGAGCATTTAAGAACATCACCTGTCCAATCCCATCTAATCTGTTATAAAGAGCTCATCTGAGTAACTCTCATTTACATTTATATGATGATTATATGACATTTATATTATACATCCTCAGTAAGCAGCATGCTTCTCAGAAGACGGAGATGAATGAACCTCCTAGGGTCATGCCATGCTCATCAGTGCTGATACAGGATGACCAGAATGTCCAAGCTGTTACATGCGCTGGAGCCCCTTCAATTAACCCCCCCCCAACACCTGCCAAATCTGCAGCCCAGAGGTGAAAGACAGGGATTATCAGCACCATGAACTCTGCGGACACGGCGATTCAGCAGCGAGATCTTACCGCTACCCGCTAGACACAGCAGTCTGATTATATCCGCTCTGGAGTTTTGATAAGAGCGGCTTTATCGGAATGCAGCAAATCAGATTTTTCCACCCGATAAGCCACAATCCGACTCTTTCTGTCTCCTCCGATAAAAACGGAAAGACAGAAACGCCCTCCGGAATATTTCAGCCTGTTTCCTTTTGCATTCCGTGTAAATACCGACTTTACTTTGCCGGCCCCCATACGCTAAGAGTATTTGCAGCCTCTTCTCGCCGCAGCTACTCGCACTCATTCCTCTGTCCACAAGAATCTAGACGGAGCGGTGCGGCATCTGGACGGATCGGTCAGCCGGTCCTTCAAGCCGTCCACCGCCGGAACACAGAGACACGAGAGAGGCCCCGTGCCTGCTGTCCACTCCCTACTCAACGTGACAATGTGACAATGTAATACTTTGCCACTGTGCAGAGCAGAGCTGCCCTTCCTGTCAGCACTGGACACACATCTCCTGCCTCACAAAAGGCCATCTGTCCTGGGGGCAGCACGGGTGGCCCTGAGGCCATCCCCTGTCACTTTCTAGCAGGACAGGAGTCCCTGAGGTCAGGGATCATCCCGTTCACAGTGTGTGAGAAGCAGCTGACCTCCTGTTGTCATGAAGGGCTGATTATCCTCTACTAATAGCTGGTGATCTTTCTGAGGGACCTCATCATGCTCCAGGCCAAACTGTCAGATCCACGTTCACTGTTCACGCTTACATACCACATCATCTCCCAGAGGTACACCTGGTAACCCTGGTAACCCACTTACAACACGTCTGTAACACGCATGCACCGCTGTGTGTTCCAGAAGGGTCTGTAAAGGCAGCTATGATAGATCATCTTCTTGGGAAGAAAACTCAGCAGCCAGAGTAGGTTAGGCCATCGCAAATCTGCAGTATGTGTACAGATTTCATCGGGCGTCCTGTTTTCCCCCTAACAAAGGACATGTTCTTTTTTAGCGACGGGACTCACCGTTACCCAGAACGAGAACCGGCGCGATCGTAATCACGGCAATAATCACAGAACAAAGACTGCCTTGGATCGCTCCGTTAATTACAGCTCAGCTCCGGCGATTTCACAGTTATCCTCGCCCGTCGCGCTGCTCACGCCGAGCGCGATCGGCCGGAGAACAAACGGATTTAAGGGGCGTACAACCTGGAATTTACGGCTCTCCATCAAGGAGGCGCCACGCCGCTCGAGCGGCCCGGCCGCCGGGACGTCACCACCCACCCTCCAGAAAAAGGCAGAAACATGAGAACCCCCGCTTTAGATAATTATCATGCTCCCCATACCGTACGGAAAAGAAGATACGGCAGCGAGTCGGATGGGAGGCCCCCACGTGGCCCAGGAATCCAGTCTGGGGGGGGGCAGGGGGGTGGGGGTCTGTACGGGCCGGACACGATGGCCCTTTCGTTTCTACCACCCACACGAGAGCTTGTTTGGCATTGATAACAGAATCACCCCCCCAACACACACAAACAGCCCAATGCTGACAGGGGGAAAGGGGGGTGGGGGGTGTGTGGAGATTCATTTACAGTGGTGAGCCTGGGGAGACACTAGAAACGTTTGGCTTTTAAGAAATTTTTACACCATGGCCCCAGGGGAAACAAACATCATAAAAAGACCCTCAATCGCTTCATCTTAGATGACAAAGAAAGAACAAGATTTCATCCAGAGGGCCCCATGCCATCCGCGTGGCCAAAGCACACAACTCAGCCCCCCCATCGGCGGCGGGGAAACAGACATACCAGAGTTCCTCTTGGAGATGAATTTCAGATTGACGCAGGCCGCTGAGCCAATCAGGAGCAGCACGACAGGCGGGGACCTCATCTTCACGGCTGCGGAGAGAATCGGGACAGCATGTAGTCAGGGGGATCCGTGCAGATCCGGGGGCCTTCGGATCAGACACCGACGCACGCGGGACAGTCGCTCCCATCGCCCGGATGACGGGAAACTGACGGCATTCTGTTTTTTTACCGCTCAGATTTACCAGATGGTGACGCGTCTCCCGCCGTGACCGGATCCGAAGGCACCGATCCAGCAGCCAAGTCAGACATGGTCGTCATAGAAGCCATGAGCTGTTGCAGGGGCATGTGAATCACTCACCGGCATCACAGCTAAATCACACAGGTACGGGGGGACATCGATCTGGGGTGTCGGAGACGCCAGGGATGATTATGGACGGGAACGGGCGAGGGGGTGGGGGGGGGGGTAAATTGATTCCCTCAAAGGTGTCGCTGGCATGGGGATTATAGCCACACAACAGACGCCCCTTAATCCCAAAGAGGGTAAAGCCCCAGTTTATTGGCCAAATAGATTTTCACATAGAGACACCCATTAATTGAGGTCAGAGGGTGTCCCTATCTTGATGGGAGGCGTGAGTGTGTGTGTGTGTGTGTGTGTGGGTCGAGACAGAGAACAGGGGCACACAGCACCAAGCCATGTAGGACAGAAAAGTATAACACAGCATGGTGGTTAGATAGGACATAAGAGTGTGATAGTGTCACATGGCGCGTGACACAGGGCCGGGGCATGGAGTAAGTAACAATATAATACAGGGACACAGGGCCGGGCCATGGAGTAAGTGACGATATAATACAGTGACACAGGGCCGGGCCATGGAGTAAGTGACGATA
>JAODKN010000002.1:26406660-26422436 GCA_026774425.1 Petrocephalus zakoni
CCGGGGCCCCCAACCAGGGCCGGGGGGGGGCTATTCACAATCCCCCCCCTTTAAACCCAATTTTATGAAAAACAACATAAAAAACCCCCCCCCCCCCCCCCCATGGCCCTCTCTGGGGTCTTTGACACATGCATCATGCCAGCCGTGGAAATGTAGAAGATGACAGGTGTGGTATGGCACTGCAGCTCAGCCCTGCACCATCACGCTCCCCCGCTGCTGCGTGACCGCGTCGTCGCATTAGAGAGACGTGTTTGTTTACCGAGGATCGCGGCGAGCTTATCGCTGCCATTTTTCCCATCCACCCATTTCGGCCTCCCCATCGATAAGCGGCGGCCGGCGGCTTCAAATTGCCGTCGGTTTGTTTGATATCGAACGGCTCTTTGTTGACGCTTCTCAATCTCCGCCTTTCCGCAACATGCCGGCTACAATGGCTGCTACTGCGTCTGAATCATTCCGCTCAAGCGGACCCGGGATGCAGCCTTTCTGAGCCGCAGGACAATTTGTCCCCTCTAACTCGTCGCCGCTGCGCATCCGTGCTGCTCCCCCGGCTGGTGTGCCGGTAATCCGGAACATACCGGAATCCCGCTGAGCATTGTGCGGTGACAGAACTGTGCTGCTTTGCATAGGCTTAATGGCACAAACACAAACCATTCACAATGGAATCTGCTACGTCACGGTGCTGGGAATTCCCAGAATTCCAAGCCCCCCCCAGGCCCACCGACATGCAAGCTGGAGACTGATGACATGTAATCACCTCCTAGCAATCTCCGGGGTGCTCTACCCACAGCAAGGCTGTCTCCCTGCTAAGATGGAGGTCATGTGACACTGTTTGCACCTGTACTTGGCCTGCTGCAAGTTTCAGCCCATAGCACACAGACTGTGATGCGTCCGGGCCATGGTTTCTCACTGTATCCACACTGCTACAGCAAACATCCACCTACTGCATAGTGATGCCCCACAGTGAGGCTCCTCGAAGAAAAGTATGCTAACAAACTGATCAATTAATGAACTAATTGATTAGGTCTGTTTTTTGGTCTGTTTTGTTCCCATTACTGCATGGTGGTCAGGATCAAGCCACATACCAGACGAACCTCTATGGCAGTGCAATCACAGAGGGCACCTTCATGTGGAGCTTACTGTCCGCCGAGATATTACCTGAGCCTCACCTCCAACTTGTCAGAAAAGCAGCCTGTCTGAAAAGGGGCATTTCTGAGACAGGCGAGAGGCCGCAGAGTCCTGAGGGATGACGGAGCCCTTCTGCACATAAAAAAGCCTCAAGGAGACGCAGGATGGGGCGAGGAATGGAAATATCCAAGCAGGAATTCCACCTTTGTTTTTCCTCAGTGTTGTCTAAATCGCCGCACAATATTCCCGCTGCGGCAAGATGTGCGATAAGATGAAATTTCCCAGCGCCTGGATGATGCAGATGACCCGTTAGATCTGCTGACGATCACGGATGCGCCCTATTTACCTTTTGGAGGAGCAGAACCCAGCCATCTGACACGGCACTTTGAATCGCAGTCTGATAATAATCTCAGCACTTAATTGACTTGCGGTATTTGCATATGGCTCCCCGGCTGTGTTGTGAAACACCTGTTTTCTTCCCCACACTTGATAATAACTGTGGAACAGAATTCGTGTGACAGAATCTACATTGCGGGGCATGGGAAGTTTGATGACCTGGGGAAGTTTGAGCAAAGGTACCATCTATCCATCCATTTTCTACCCCCGCTTGTACTATGCTGGGTCATGGGGGCCTCTCCCAGAATGTATGGGCACCTGGTAGGTAACAGCCCACGGTGGGATGCCAAACCATATTAGGGCAGACCTGAAACAATAATAATAACTTCAATCTTCAACAGTAAGGAAATCCAATAGTGTTTCAGTGGCTTTCCTCTCGAAATGCAAAGCGAGCGCTGAGCGGCGGGCGGGCAGCCCGACCTCACCGTGCCCATGTAGAACGTGGCACCCTTTCATTAACCACAACAAAGCGGGTTGGCAGGCCGCGCCCAGGACTGCTGGCGTGTGCCGCCATCCTCCCCGAGGCACCCAGCTCTGCCACCTGCTCCGCGGCCTTCTCACCGCGCATGTCAGTCACCGCTAACGGCAGCCAAAAACAGCACTATTACATAAGTCCCGCTCCAGCCCGAGCTTCCCTAAGTGAATACCTTCAAGTGGAGGTGTGGCCAGAGCCTCCAAGCTGCTGCCTCCCGGTCACATGTCCAGGCCGCTGATGAACACGCCGCCTGCAGCCCTGTCCGGGCCACTGCCGCGTGTGACTGAGCGTGTGTGCCTTTAGGGCTCTCCAGATGCTCGGCGCCCGCGGAGCTGCAGCCTGTAAGCAGAAACAGACACCAGAATAACTTGCTTCCCCCTAGCCGGCCTTGAAGCTGTCTCCTGCTGAGGTATGACTCCGCTTAACGCCCGGCAGCCTCCGCTCTTCACCTCTACTCGGCGCTTGTACTACAGGTTTCTCACATTATGGGTGTGTGTATGAAAGGGGATAAATGGGCTTTGGCTCAGATCCCCGCACATGTCTCTCTCACCACGCTCACCAATTACGGGCACATGCAAAGCAAGTAATACCAGCTGCTGATAACTCACCCTTACATCCTACCCGCCAGTGCATTACTGCCACAATATTATTCTTCTTTAACACACCATCACTTCTGATTCTACTACTCCTATTGTTACTCCAGTCCTACTCCTGGTGAGTATACTATTACCTCTAATACTATTACTCTTGGTACTACCACAGTACTACTCCTTGTAAACATATCACCTCACAATACTACCACTGTTATTATTACAACCACACTACTCCTGATGAATATACTGTCCCCTCTATTACTACCACAATACTGCCCCTAATGAAAATACTATAACTCCAAATACTAGCTTTAGTATTAGCATAGTGTTACAAAATAATGGAAACACCACATGGAAAAGGGCTTTGAAGTAACTCACAAAATCGCAATTACAAATGTAACCACAAAGGTGAGTCATTTAAGGTTGAATTTCAATTAGCCGTATGTGTGTCAGCTATGAAAGAGGTCTGATAATCAGAAGTTTGATGATGAGTCAGGAGAGTTCCAAAGAGGTCAAAGAGGCAGGGCCCGAATCACAGGTGCAATAACTGTGTAATTATTTATGTGAGACAGGGAGCGGCCTCAGAAATGATGACAGTGTTCGCTAAACCCAGAGCACGTTGACAAAGAGGAAGAGTGGTTACCAGTCAAAGCTCAACGATCGGGATGGGTGGACACTTAGCAGGACTGTAGCTAAACAACGCAAGAGCACGGCCTCGAAATTTACCGCAGAGCTGAAACACCCCTGTGACCCGCTGCCAGCTAACACTGTACGTCGTGGACAGACTTTATGGCATGCACGCTGTGCTACTCGTACCCAAAGCCAGTGTACAAGTGTGCGTATCCTGGTGTAAAACGCTTAAAAGTAGGGATCCTGGCAAGTGGTGTATGGCTGGGCAAGGACAAAGGATGCCTTCTGCCCACCGTGTCTATCCATCACGGAGGTAGAGGTGGTCTGCGCAGCCAGCCTGTGGGAGGCATCAGGGCAGACGATCGCCCGGCATGCTTATATAACAACTGAGGAATATGAGGCCATTTCCCTTATGGTCGTCCCAATCTGATGATAAACATAACAAAAACAGCAAATGTAACGGTGCTTTCATGAGTCTCACAAGTCAAACACCTCCCATAATCTTCCCAGTCATCAGACCTAAGCATCACCGCAAGTGTCTGGAATATTCTGGAGCAGGATATTTACCCCTTTCATCCCTCGATAAAATGGGGGACCCTTTTTTGAAGAATGGCCCAATATCCCACTACCCACAGTTCTGGGCTTGTATGGCAAAAGCCCAAGGGGTCCTGAAGCCAGTGGACCAGTGGACAGTCACATTCTATAATCTTTAGTCCTTGATATGAATAAAGCGTTAAGTGATTCAATGTTTATTTTACTTATACAGCTAATATTACTGTGGTTACTACAGTCAATTCAATTGGTCAATTAGAGCTGTAAATATGATCACTAATACTATCGATAATGTTAATATTACTAATACTAATGTTACTCCTACTGCCTATACTACCACTCCTCATGTTCCCCATGCTCTTCCTACCTTTTCCTACATACTTCAACCTCCCATGATGTGTGACCTCTAACCCCCTCCCCGGCCAATTTCAATTATCATTGGTCGCACCCTCTCATTAACAGGTCCCACTGTTATACAGAACAACAGCTCTGATATGTGACTGTAGTTAGACTGTATTTGATCTAACTGAAATGACGACTGACTTTTTTGCTGTACCTGCATCACTTGTGAGGCTGAAATAGGCCAGCATGGGGTGGCACTGAGGTCAGTCCCCCCCCCCCGGCCACTTCACACGCTCTGTCTCCTTGACCCCAGCACCGGGCGAGGTCACTTCCTCCATGTCCGGAGAGCAGCGGCACCCGCGCTCGCCGCCTGTCCGCTCACCTTCTGCTTCACTCCCCATAACCGTTGGCGACTGGCTCTGTTCCCCTTCCTGACGGCACCATTTATCTCCTCCCTAATCTGAAAGTCCTCGAAGGCGCCGGGACAGAATGTGTCCAGGACGTCCCTGCACGTCCCGGTGAGGCTAGGCATTCCACCAGCCCATTCTGGGGGGGGTGGGCAGGGAAACAGGCTCAAAGGCTGCAGACTGAGGGCGGTCACACCCCGTCCCCCCCAGCAAGGTACTTGACCCAAAGAATCGATTAGACACCTTGAGCTGGGTGGACCTGTGCACTGTGTGTGCCGTGCTGTAATGGGCTTTAGCTAATGGGCTTCTGGGAGGTAAGCGAGATGGTCTGAAGCAGACTGAGTGCGGTTTTCCTCTGGATATCCTCAGTGAAGTCACAAAGGGGTGCCCGCTCAAAATTCCTAATGGGATGAGTCTGCTTGGTGAATTCTCCATTAAACGCTTAACTCCCGAAGCTGGTTAGCGAGGCATGGATTTAAGTGGGGGTCGGCATTAAGCTTCAAGCTGCTCCAGACCTGGATCTCTCACCTCCCTCATCCACAACGGGATGCAATCCTTTATTCCACTTCCCCTTTAAGCGATTCCCTTTTTCCTGCTGCTGTCTCCAGCCCCCCCCCCGAGGCCTGTGACATCCTCGGCGTCTCGCCGGGTCACCGGGGGCTCGTCCTGCTCTGGGTTCCGGCCCGTCCCGCGCTCTCGCTGGCTCTGCACCATACGGCACCCCCCAGCTCTCGCAGGGGACTCATCCACCATACGCTAAAAGGATTACTCCCCAGAAAAAGCAGGCTCAGGCTCAACACTTGGACGGGGAAAAAAGGGACTTTTATGTCACTGCTCTAAAAGGGGGGAGGCGGTGGGGGGGTGCTCGCAGAACTCTGAGAAGCCAATCGCGTTAAACGGCTTTTAAACGCTCTGGTTTTTTCTGTCCCCGCGCTTTCAGACGGACCGGCGAAGTCTGTCCCCACTCTGCCTGCGAGGCCAAAAAGGAAGATGATCGAACAATGGCTGTTATCGGCGCTCACAGCGACTTCCTCTGCAGATGGATGCGCTCCAGGGTCTGTTCAGCGCGCTGCTCCTTGTCTCTCGAACCCGTTATGTCTGCTTCGCGTACTCGAAGACTCTGTGAAGAAAACATCGCTCTCTAAAAGTTTCAAACCTGTTTAAAGCAATGCGGCTGCCAGTGCAGCTCGGAAGCTGAACGTTATCTGGTACAAATTAGTTTAAAAGATGACAGATGCCTCAAAACGTCAGAGACGGACGACAGCTGGAGTCAGTTCTGCTTGGGATGATGAGTGAGATGAATGTGTAACCGTCGCTAGCCGGGGATTTGCGAGCGCCGATACAGAGCGCGCTCCCACCGGCGTCTGGCAGCTGCGTCGCGCGGCCGCTTACACCGCTCGCGGTCCGCGTCCCGCTGCTGTTCCCAAGGCCTGCTGGGAGTGGGGGGGGGCAGCATGGATCCGGCTGGGGGATACGCGGCGGGCAGCTCTCCCAGTTGTAGCGATTGCTCTGCGAGGACTGAGGAACGCTTAACCCATCTCTCACCCTCCATTCCTGGATTCCTTCCTGACTATAAACCCATCACAGGGGTCACATGGCACGCTTATGAAGTTGATTCATGGTTTTTGGTAAAACTATTTCCAAGTTCTCCCTCCTTGCTCTAAAGTGGTTTATTTGACAACTTGGGCAGCGGGTAACTACATTAAAATCACCATGAGGGTTTGTTTTTTTCCACAGCTATAAAGGCCAGCCTCTGCATTTGGGAGCATTTAAAATGCACCATGAAGCACATTAATGTATAAGCAAGACGTTCTTTGCTTTGGTGTCCCTCCTGGCAGCTGTCAGGCATTACCAAGCTGTGGGTCACCCCCCACCCTTCAAATGGAAGGATGGACAGAGAAGGAAACAGTATGAATCTCACACAGGGCCGCCTTATATTGGAGCATAGATTCTGGCAGCTTCCTCCTCTAGCAAACAAGGTAGACTTCATTGGGAAACCTGAGATAATCATTCATTTACATTCTATTTATTTAGCAGATGTTTTTATCCAAAGCGACGTATAGGGTGACCAGATAATCCATGTCATGCCATTTTAATCATGAGGACCTGGATTTCTCTTAAGCGCTGCAATATTACTGTGTGCTGATTGGTCAGTCTCCTATAATCATGCATGCACCGCTGGGTGCTGATTGGTCAGTCTCCTATAATCATGCACATGCCACTAATGTTAATGTGGAACAGCTGGATGAGTCTTTCAATCAAGGAAACGAACCAGTCAAAGCACAAAAAAAACTGAACTATTTAACCAAGCACATGAGCCTTTCAGGTTTAAAGTAGTTTGTAAAACCCGAAGTAGCGATAACATGGATTATCTGGTCACCCTAGACATGTACAGTATTTTATAAGATAGCAGGGCCAGACTGCACTTGTAGCAATGAGGGGGGGATGAAGAACCTCGTTCAAGGGCCGAACGGTGACATTAGTCTGCTGACATGGGGATACAAACCTTTCAACTACTGTCTGATCACAGGCACAGCGCCCTAATCTACTGAGCAACACCCCAGCAGCTGCAACCCGGAAAATTTACCAGCCCTACGTGACCCCCTGATTCTGTGTACTACAGAAAGGCCCGGGACAGGCATCAGGGTGAGTCCCCAGTTCCTGTCCAGTAGGGCCAGCCTGCAGCACAGTTTGCAGATTTCCCTGCTCAGACACGCCTTTTTCAGCTCACAGGCTAATTGCCAGGTTTAGTATGTGTGTCTGAGCGGGAAAGCGGTGCTGCAGACTGGCCCTCCAGGCCCGGAGCTGGGACTCCCTCTTCACACTCTGCAGCTCTCCAACACCGCAGAAGATCTGAAGAATCCTGCAGTCGTCAGTTATTACACAGGTCAAACGATTAAGTTAGGTGTTTAGAGGAGCTGAAATAATTAGCCGGGATTATTGTGTTGTAGCGAATATTAAGGTGTTTATTGAAGTGAGAGATTGACTGTAGTGCACAGGCATGTAAGGCAATTCCGGGGGCATTAGCAGGTGAATGGAACTGCGCATTGATTAGCAATTAACTACCTGAGGTAATTAGTAAGGGGATTGGTGAGGTGAATTAATTAGTTGAATGAGTGCTGCGGTGGTTAGCGAGGCTGGGTTATTTGTGGAGTGATTAGTGTGGTGAGGTATTTACTGTATTAGCACAGTGTAGAGTGATGTGATAGTGGTGGTGATGATTAGTGGATTAAATAGCAGGGGTTAGTGCAGTGGTTGGTGTGGTAATGTGTGTGGTTCTTAGTGAAATGAGGCAATTTGGCAAATGGCAAGGTGAGGTGATTAGTGAAGCCGTTAGTGGGGTTAGGTTATCATAAAGATGTATAGTGAGGTGATTATTGATGTGATTAATGGATTACAATAGTTTACCTGTTAGTACATTGACTTTTAAGGTGCAAGTGCTCAAACGGGGGTGTTTTCATGACATTTTGCCTGATTGTCGGTCATTGAAGCGTCCCATTGGGTCGGCAGTTTTGTTCGCAGTTCATTTTGTGGTGTATTGTGACTTGGTGTGTGCGGTTTGTGTGCGATTCCCACCCACTACCAATGGGTCCCGAAGCAAGACCCTTAACCCCAAGTTGCTCCAGGGAGATTGTAATCCCTGTAATGTTCTGCAAGTCACTCTGGATAAGGGTTTCAGCTAAATGCCATAAATGTTTGTTGTGAGTAAGCAGGAAGTGTGGTGTGGTGTGGGTAAGGTACCTGCTGAAATGACAGCTTCCTCCCACATCTGTGTGAGACATGGCAGCCTCACATTGCAACAGGGAGATGCATCCTCACAGTTTTGTGCTGTGGCACAAGATGAATACGGGAACCCACAGAAGAAACAAAGTAGCTTGATAGGAGAAAATGAAAATGGAAAAGTTCCCCTAACCTCTGCGTTGCTGGCCACTTGATGGATGTCTCTCATTTTAATGTCTCAGATCTCCCAAATGTTTCTCCCCAGACTGCCGTTACTACGGCGACTTCTAGCGAGACCAAATAAACACAGGACTCGAATAAATGGGATGGATACATCCCACAAAACAAGAGTTACTCAAGAGGTTTTCCATTAAAGAAGATATCTCATAGCTTTTTCTCACCACTATAGTTAATGCAGGGAAAAGCCCTTCTGCCTGTGCCTGTTGCTTAACATCAGATTTCAAAGCACATTAGGCTGGGCCAAAACACTTTGCATTCTCCCTGCTAACTAACGGGGGGAATATTCCTGCTTACAAAATCCATTTCAGGTAAATACAAGTTGAAAGACAATGCTTATGCCCCAGCCAAAGAGCTAATTCTTTACGGCTAGCACTTACATCCTGTAGGCGCTGTAATGTACTGCACATGGCATCAGCATTATTGCTGTGCAACCCATTAATTTCTACAGACAATGCTAACAGTCCGTAGACAGTGCTAACGCACAGCATTAACGTTCCACTAGCAATGTTAATGCTCAACAAATAATGCTAACATTCAACAGGCAGCAATAATTTACACACAGCACTCTGCATACAGCACCAACGCACCACAGAAACTAATGTCCTCTCTGTGGAAGCAGTAACATTCTGTAGATAATGCTCAGATTTTAGCGAAATCACCAACACACCACAGCAGTAATGTTCCACAGACAATGCTGGCATTCCACAGACAGTACAAACGTTCCAAAAACTATGCTAACATTCCACAGAAATATTCCACAGGCAGCACTAATATCCCACAGAGAGGACTAAAATTCCACAAAGGGCATGAACATTACATATATATCTCTGACGTTCCACAGGCATTCTTGCAATCCACAGACAGCAATAACATCCCGCAGTCAGCACTGTTGTTCCACAGGCAGCACTAATATTTCACAGACAAGACTGACATTCCACGGACAGCACCAGTGTTCCACAGACAATGTTATCATTCCACAGACAGCACTAACATTCTGTTTACATTACTAGCATTCCACAGATAGTACTATGTAACATTCCACAAACATAATACTCCATAGACAATGCTAACATTTGATAGGCATGAATGACAATTTACACACTAGGCTTGTGCTTCACACACCGTACTAACTCACCCCAAATCACACTATTGTTCAACAGACAATGCATTCAACAGGATGCAGTAACATTCTACACGCCACTCTAACGCATGAATGCGCAGCCAGAGCCAAAGTACCACATACAGCGCTAACATTCCACACCAGCAATCCACAGACAGCACTAATACACCACAGATCACACCGGCAAACTTCAGAGAGTGCTAACACACCACAGACCACTCCAGCAATCCTCAGAGAGTGCTAACACACCACAGACCACTCCAACAATCCTCAGACAGTGCTAACACACCACAGACCACTCCAGCAATCCTCAGAGAGTGCTAACACACCACAGACCACTCCAACAATCCTCAGACAGTGCTAACACACCATAGACCACTCCAACAATCCTCAGACAGTGCTAACACACCACAGACCACTCCAACAATACTCAGACAGTGCTAACACACCACAGACCACTCCAACAATCCTCAGACTGTGCTAACACACCACAGACCACTCCAGCAATTCTCAGACAGTGCTAACACACCACTGCTGCAGACACAGCAGATCTGTGGGCTTTCTGCAGATATTGCCCCCTGGATGTTCTATGAGAGCTGTCACCCCCTGGACTAGCGTCCCCAGTGGTAGGACCACACCAGCATTATCTGTGTGAGGACTGCGTGAGCAGGGCTCAGGGCGACCACTACACAGCTAGCTTAGCGGTAGCAGGTTATCTCTGGCAGCAGAAGGTGGGCTTGGATGCTCCTCACAAAACCAGCTTTATCTTCTCGTTGTTTGCTGAGAAAGTGTCACCTGAAAGTGCTCAGGTCTGCAGATTGTGGCTGCAAACTTCTACTTTGATGCTTTTTATGCTATTAAGCTCAAAATTCACATTCGCCACCCTGCACTGTGCTTACCCCCCCCACCCCCCCGCACGGCGTCATGTGATTTCCAGGCTGAGTTTCATTGCTTATACATGACGTCTGCTTACTGAACCTGCCCCGCACTCCTCGCCAGTTTGGTTAAAGATTGTATCACTCATTACCAGCCTTTACAATGCTTAGACATTAATCTGACTCTTGTGTAAATATCTATAAACGTTTATGTGCATATTTATTTATGGAAATACATTGTTTAACTGTGGGAAACCTCTGTTGAACATGGACCTTGCTGTTATATATATTACTCTCTCTGTGCTGAATGAAAAATGGATGATGACTATATATGAAAGCAAATAAATAAATAAAAATGTTTATTAATATTTTATCTGTACTAATATACTGTCTTCCCTTTAAATAACTACTCATTAATCTTTCCAATGAAAATGTTCCATAAAGATGATATTACACACCGGGCTGATTCCCCTAAATCAGCAGAAACATTATTAACATGTTGAACCTAGTCGATTGCTGTCCTCTGTGACGGGCGGGAGGCAGAGGGGTTCAGGGATCTACATTTAAACTGCTGACCCCCCTCCCTCCACAGGGGCCCCCGCCCTCCCACAGGCGTGCTGAGCCGAACATGACACGATCAATACTGTTTCACTTTTTTTTGCACAGTCCAACATCAATCAAAAAGCTAATTTTTTTTAAGTGTCAAATCTGAGCCGGCAGCCCCCCGTCTCTGTCCTCGTGCCTGTGTGCGGATTTACCACCGGGCCCCCTGGGAATGACTCACGGCCCAGATCACCCCCCCCCCCGTCGCCTTGTTTGACCTTTTACCCAATTTCACCCACTTATTTGTATTCACGGGGTGCAGCCTTCACGCCACTCCAAAGGAGCCGTCCCACCACGTTTCGCTGAGCTCATCGCCTCGGCCAAGGACTAACGGCCACGCTGAATGCACATAATGCCACGGTGGCCGCTTGTTCTTCGCCGCTGCGTATATCTAGGCCCGCTACATTGTCACTGAGATCCCTGCTCAAACATTGCCTTTCATGTTCCGGAAGTCAGCAGAGGAAAGCATGGTCCCAACCCACCTGGGTCGCTGGTACTGCTCAGAGCAGGACTGGCCTCCTGACCCAAAAACGTAAGGAAAGCCTCCTCCTGGCCCATACCGCCTTGGTGGACGCTTAACAAGCTACAGAATAATTAATAATAAACAGGGTGAGTGAACAGAGGCTCCGGGCTGGATTTAGATTTTGGGTAGCTTCTCTGGATCTTCATCCACAGAGGGAGACCCCTCCAGGAACAGCCTGGATGTTGGAGTCTTTTAACTTAATCGCCAATATTCCAAGGGTTCCTTCAGCTGGGGGACTTGTGCCTTGCCCCCCTCCCCCAAACACCTCCCATGGGCCCATGTGTCACGTGTTTACACTCACGGTAATCCATGCTGCCGCCGTCTTCGCTCACCAGCTGCCAGGATGCATTGTGGGATTTTACCGGGCGGCTATTTGCAAATCTGCCCAATAAGTCGATCAAGGGTAAAAAAGGGATTTTTTTCAGAAAATGACCCCCCCCTATGTACTGAGGGTAAGTGACACTTACAGGTAATTCTGAGCAGGAGCAGCTTCCTGAATAACTTAAACCGCTTACGCCGGTGCATATTTACAGAGCCGGCTTGCAGGATGTCACCGTCTCCAGAGAGTCTTTCCTGACCTTGGGGGGGGTGGGCTTTGACTGAGGGGATGGTTCTGGTGCGGTCTGGCACGCCGGCCCCACTGGCTCGCTCGCCCGCCTGCTCGCCCGCTCGCCTTACCACCCGCCCTCCCTTCCTGCGGCCTGTGGGTCTCATTTGCAGCGTGTGGGCTGCATCACCGCCTCTCCTGATGAAAGTTAGGCAGCAGCGAGATGATCCCGCCAGGCGCGGAGCCAGCCCGTGGGTGGGTGCCCAGCGTTTGTCTCCGGGGGTGTGATTAAACAGTGGCGGTGGGTGGAATGGAGGGGGGGGCAGCCAGAGGCGAAATGTTTAGAGTGTGCAAACGTTCCTCTTTATTACATCACACAGCTAGGGGTCAGAGATCGCCCCGCACATGGTCTCAGAACGCCGTCATGTTCATCCTCTCAAATCAGCCGTGTTTGAAGTGCCCCCCCCCCCACCAATGAACAGTACAAAAAGGCAGCCAGCGCCCCTGAACGGCTGCCGGGAACGTGGCGACTGCAGCCGATCGGGCTGGTGGGGTCCAGGTTCCATCCTCAGGGCAGGAACGGCTTCCCCAGCGGGCCGGGACAAGACCGCGGGAGGCACATCAGCACAACTGACTTAGATCACTAACAGTTTATTCTCCCAGCTTTTTCCTCCCATACAGAAAAGTTTTTCTGCCACTGTTTTTCCCATCAAAGATCGGAATGCCAAAAACCACAAAGTGAAATAAGAACAAAATTAGAGCGATCATCCCGAGGACTGCGCTGTCCTCTGCAGAGGCGAGGGGGGCTCCCGTGGAGAGCGACCAGGCCCTGCGGATCGTCACGGACATTCCGGGATCGTCTGGAGCCACGATGGAGGACGGTGGAAGAGGCAGATTTTTTCTTCTCTGGAGCAGGCTGTCAGCTCGTATGTAGCAGCGGAGGATGAAGCGAGGCTCTGGTAAGGAAGTGCAGCCCTGGGAGCCTGACAGCACCCCACCCCCTCCTTTCGCGAGTGAGATCTCTGGCTGCCCCCCCTCACGCGGATACAGGTGCTGGGGAGGGTGGGCGGCCGGCGTGGGCAGCGGCTCTGCGGCCTCCGTCTCCGAGCTGGATTTTCATGAAGAGTTTCCGAGTCGCACCAGGGATGAGGAATTACACGGGCCGCGCTGGTCTTTGGGGAGGGGGGCCCGGCTCCGCATGGTAATTTAATAGCCCTTTCAAAGGTTCCCTCGCCTGGGCCCTGGGCGTCCAGACTGGACGCTGTTAAAGAATCACCCCCATTTAGCGGCACTCTTAATGAGCACTCAATTCCCCAGAGCTGCCGGTTCAAATTAAGGATTACCATTACCAGGGCCGGCCGTGATAAGGCGAGTGCTACTTAACCGGGTCAACAAATTAGCCAGGAGATTTATTTAAACGACTGTCCCGGGCTGAACTGGAGAAGGAAGAATACAGTGCTGGCTTTGCTGATCCAGAGAAGGCGAGGGGTGTCCAGGGCGGCCGTCGGAAACCAGGAGCTGCATCTGGGGGGGGGTGCGGGGCAGGAATCTAGACATTTAAACAGGCCGGTGACACACACATATAAAAAGAGATTTATTAGCGTTTATTGTGTTAAGGAGTCATTAAGCGTCTGCTTCCCATGAGCCTCTGCTGTGTCCCCTCTCCTCACCTCCACGCCTCGCCACCCCCGCCCCCCCACCAGCGCCCCAGGTGCCCCGGGAGGCGTGCCGAGTCCCCGACGGCCTCCACTGTGCGTCTCCGGGACGCGACACGTCACAGCTGGCTGGGCAGGATGGCGGGCTGGGGAGCGCTTCTCCTCTAAGGCACCGCGAGGACATGCTGCCTCACCAAAACGCCGCTGGCCGCCACGCAGATGTGAGCGGCACCGACCAGGCCTAGCCGGGCCCGAGAACCGAGTGCCAAACCTCTTATGTCACTTCACAGATGCCCAGCTTTCTGGAGAGGGCAACTAGAGCATGCCAGCAGTGGAACTTGCCCTGGGCACCACAAGAACTTTGACCAGCACCATTCCTTTTTGGCCTCGATGCTAGAGGTTAGTTGTTGGATGCGATTAACTGGGAGGATATGGGCTTTAGTGCCAGGAAAGTGGAACTGACCCCACGTGAAGGATCCACATACACTTCTTTAAGCACGACACGCTCCCTGAAGCCACCAGCGTGACCAGCGTGTAATGACAGCACACTCTTGGCATGCGCCCCCCGCCACCCCCTTCCTCGCTGCCGCAGACGACGCTCTAACGGACATACTAAAACGGTGCCTCAGAGATGTTTCGGTTTCCATCCGTGACCAGGACAGGGGAGCAGCAGGTGACCCCAAAGCTTCCGCCATGATATTATGAAACACTCACAAATCTTGAACCTACCAGGCCCGCGTGAGAGTTTCATCATTGCTACTGACCCTAACCCTAATTATCCAGGATTATCAGGGTAACATTCCCAGTGCCCCCCCCCCCAGCAGACACAATCCACTTCAAGCTCATACCTTGTCATGATGCAACAGATTTATGTGAGGGATTCTGGGTAATGGGTCGCTCTCAGACATGGCTGCAGCCCAGGACCTACTCGTAATGGTCAGTTGAGAAACTTGCTTAAAGCCACATCACTTTTGGCCACATCACTCATTGGCACACGTCTGCCAACACCTTCTCAATTACACAGTCATCAAACAAGTGGGAACAACACTTCTTGGGAAGTTTCTGATGATCAGCGTATTCCTGCTCATTGTCTCCTTCATCACCATCATCTTCCTCATCACCAAGATCACCATAGTTCTGTTCATTGTCTTCTTCATCTTTGTCCTCCTTCTAATCACGATCACCAGCATAACCCTATGCATGGTTTTTATGGAGGAGCCCTGGATATCCTGCAGCTGACATTTTTCATCAATAGAAATATTTGCCCTTTCTCTTACAGTTTTTGTTATGAACTTTTAATAGGTGCTTGCGTTTTACATTTCCTTTTATTATTATAATTATAAACAAACAAAAGCAGTTGGAAATGACTAATTACCCTTAAAATTAACCCCTCTTAAGGCAGTAATGAACTGATTTTGTCTGAGTGAAAATAAAGTTTGTTTTGTGTTGATTGGCCAGGCGGAGTATGAGAAGGAAATGTGAACAATAAAGGGTCCCCTGAAGAACGCCAAGGCACGGCCGTGAGGCGTCTGAACAGGAGCGGGACGGACAGCTCGCGTCTCGATATCCCAGGGAGCACTGTTGGTTCATTAAGTAAAAAGCAGGAACCACATCACACCATCCGGACTCTGCTCCAAAGAGGCACGGAAGTCAGTGCGACGCCCACGATCACCTTGACGGAACTGAAAAGTTCATCAGCAGGAAGCAGCAGCCTTGCTAAAATGCAGGGGGGGGGGGGGTCGGGTGGAGGTGAGCAGATCACCGCAAGCAAGACCATGGCCCTGAACCCCACCGAGGGCCACTGGCTGATTGCGACTGCCCCCCATGGGTAGCTGAAGGACACGCTGGAATGTACACTAACCAACGTCCTGGTTAGATGCACCCGCTGTACACTAAGTACATTTACATTTACATTTACAGCATTTGGCAGACGCCCTTAGCCAGAGCGACTTACATAAGTGCTTTAAGACTCT
>JAODKN010000002.1:26432665-26449902 GCA_026774425.1 Petrocephalus zakoni
TGCCTGGGAAGTAGGCCGGGCCTTTCCAGGGGTACAGCAACACGGTTCTGCCTGAGAAGCGGACCGGGCCTTTCCAGGGGTACAGCGACATGGTCTTTCCTGGAAAGTGGGCTGAACCTTTCCAGAGGTACAGCGGCGAGGTCCCACCTGGTAAGTGGGCTGGGAATTGTTTCCAGGGGTTCAGCAATGGGGTTCCACCAGGGATGAATGGCTGAGTCTCAGTCACAGGCCAGGGCTTCAGCATTAAGCCACCCGTGAGCCCCTCAGTTCATCTACGCTTCAGTCCTGTTCCGGTTCGGCTCGCGTCTAGCTTAGTGATCCAGGCACTCCCGGACTGGAGTCTCCTATATTTGCCTGCTGACGGGGGAGCCGGTGCCTGAGGACTCTAATCTTGCTTTTCTGTGGTTCTGCATGACTTCTGAGTTTCGGATTTGTTCTGGGTCAGTCTGCACTGGCACCCAAAGGCATGGACTGTACCTCACCTGAGTGATCCAACATGTCTTCAGCTGTTCTGCTAAGGAACACACACGCAGTGCTGCAGGCTGATAGATGATCAGGCTCCAATGGTTTATGAGTGGCAGGATAGATAGATAGATAGATGGATGGATGGATAGATGTGACATGTATGTAACCCTGAATTGTATTAAACCTCAGGGAAGCAACCAGTCTGTTACTATTTAGAAAGAAAACACTGATGATGAATACAGCTCTTGGAAACTGGAGTCCATGAATCTCACTTCAGGCCTTTCCGGTACATATGGTCTGTTTAGTTCAAACAAGGGCCAGTTTATTGACTTAGTGTGAAGATAAATTTATTCGTGTAAATATATTCCTGGCCTGAAAGAGCCTTTCAGCCTGAGCGCATGTTCAGCATACATGATCCTCATTATCAGAGCCAGCCGGCGAAACAGCGCCTGCATCACGGCTACTTGGCGCCGCGTCACATGCATAAATAAACCGTGTTTGACATCATTATACTGTCCATGAATTTTCATTAAGTGACATTTAAAGTCTTTCAGTTAAAAATCAAGGAAAACCTCAGGTGTTTGAACGGGATGGTGTCACACTGCCCCGCGGCTTCGTGACTTTACAGTATGACGCGACTTGACTCGGCCGCGCTGGGTTCACTTGTCGGGCAAAAATAACTGAAACGTCCTGGGACCGGGATAATGTGGAAGAACCCAGCGCTTAAGTGGAAACATGTCTGATGAACCGCAGAAGTGCTGAATTTATAAAGTACATAAAATTGAATTTATTCAGGCTCTTGTAGAAACAACTGGATTTTTATTACCGGAATTGGAATTTAAAAAATATATAAAAATCAATGTCCGACAATAAATGTTGCTGAGCATGGACATAACACAATTACGAGCAGCGTTACAGCCTCGAATGGCGAAGGCAGGTTGAATCATTCTGTTCAATATCTCAGGCATCTTCCCCACAGCCCTAATAAGCTCCATCCTGGACATTGTAGGACTCCTCTCCCTCCAGCAGTCTTCCTATTCAGGGGTTATGGCATCTTCTGGCATTAAAAGTGGAATAATTCATCCAAAAGCAATAACTAAACCTTAATGTTAATTTAAACGTGTGGTCAAGAGCCCTATTTTCTAATTGGTTCTTCATTAAATTATCTCCTTCTCTCCAAGAAACATTCATCAGCGAAGAGATTCATTGTCATGGTTTATGGAGCTTCGGGCCATGGCGATGGTACTGAGGGGTTTCACCAAGACTTGGCGGCTTCTGAGGTGAAGACAGATGTTTCTAACTAAAACATGGACCTTCTGCGTTCTTTCCCCGGTTGTGGATAACCAGAAAACTGCATCTTATATATGGAAAAATATTGTTTTAGCTTTTATTCAGAGAAATACATATTCAATTGTTTGTACAGTGAAATATATCCTGGGAACAATTCAAGGAATGTACCGTGATTTAGGGTTCAGTGACTGGGCCCCTCCTTGGTCCTGGGACCAATAAGCCCAGGTCCACATTCTTAACCACCACACTACCTACTCATGGAAATCAGCTAAATTACAATAATGGCTCATTAGAAACTACAAACTACAAAGTGCCTGTGAATGCACAGAAGGCCATTTGCAGGTGTATAAACGTACGTATGTATGTATGTACATATATGAAATAATGAGATTTTCACTCATTGATGTGTCCAAGACCATCTCTTTCGAGATCAAGACACGATCAAGACTAGACTGTTAATCAAGACCAAAACAAGACCAAGACCTGAAAATTCAGAATTAGAATTTAGGTTTTCTTTTGGTAGAGAGCACCCATACTACAGATATATTTTCATGTATGTAATTCCAAATGACTCTATTATTGAAAAGATGTTCACGTACTCTAAACAATGATGCACATATTTATATGAAATAAAAGAATGATTTTTTCTTTCTTTTATTATACTTTTCGCATGTGCTGCATTATTTTACTTTCTCAGTAACATTTAAGTACATTTGCATCTAAGAAAAAAATCTGTTTAATGGTTTTAAAACTAGTCAGCCTCCACGTAAGTAATGTAAGTAGTAGTGTAAGTAAGTAGTAATGCATTTTAAAAAAGCATTATGATGTATGCAACAGTGCGTAATTCCACCTAAAGAACACTAAATCTGTTAACATTTTGGCTCCCATTCGGGCACAATGTGGTCTCAAGATAAGACCCCCACTGCTGAAAACACTGAGGTCACAGCGTCTCAGCAAACTGGATGACGGCAGACGGAGCCGACATGACCACGGATTTCCCGTTTCCAGCTGATATGCACTTTGCTAACTTTACCGTCAGTAACTGCTGTATGTCTGCGCTCCTGCTTACCCATCTGACGCTGCCCGATAGCGTTATACCTCAAGGGCCCAACAGAAATGTGAATATCAACCAAACATGGATTTCAAACCGTCCACCTCCCACTCACTCACTGAGCCACACACCACTGCCCTCTAGGGATAGCTGAACTAAGATATTTAAAACAAAGATAAAAAGGAATGAACGAGACCCGATTTTGTCCATAACTTAATTTTGTTGAAATATGCAGTTACTGTGTTTTGCCTTTGTAGGGCAGTATTGCAGATTTAGGTGGTAACTGGCACTCATTTTATTTGAAATGATATTCCAAATGGCTTTGTAATTACATTGTAAATTACATTCAGGAGAAGCAGCACCGGGTTAGCTGGCAGCTGCAGCGCGGGGCGGCTTGCTAACCCAGAACCCCACTTAGGACTGCGCCCTCTCTAATTACCATCACGCTCCTCCACACTCCTCTTGGGGATTTAATCAGCCATCATTTCGTTGTAGCAGTCCACAGACATATACAGGATCACGGCTAATTAACGCGTGTGTGTTTTCTTTGCGTGCTGCCGATGTCCCTTTGGAGAGATGTCCTGCGGGAGGTGCTCGGGCCAGCGCGGCCGCGACACCCCCACGGGCCCCAGCCACTGAGAGGCAGCCGGAGGTCACATCCCCAGAGGCAGGGGTTCTCGCGCTGCCCGCTGCTAACGGCTGTCCCAGCTGGCAGCGTGGCTCTCGCCAGGGGCATCTCCATGCCAACTGCCCAATCCAACCCCCCACCCCCCCACGATCCACTCAATTGCAGATCCGGAGCATCCTTTTGTGCCGATATAGTGAATGTGTCACTCCTTTGTCCTTTATCCTGTGCCCCCTCCCATGTGTCATCTCAGATGGGGGGGCTTTCTGAAGATACCCCCAACCACCAAAAACAAAACTGCACAGTCATGAGGAAACATGTGATTGTGATGACATCATGTATGGTCAAGAGGCCATCCAATCAGTCTGTGGGGGGTGGGGGGGGGTTCAATGCCCGTCCTGGCCTGTTCATCATTTGTAGGAGACTAAACACGATGCTGCTCTGCAGGAAGGTCATTGTGAATCGGTTTAGAGAGACACAGTCGGACCTGAAAGGCCGGTGGTTTGGGCTGAGGGCAGAGCCCCCCCCCCTGCAGCCACCCCAGGTGGATAGAGTGGGTTTTCACCCCCCACAAGCAGTCAGACTGAGTGAAGCTGACCGGGAGTGACGGACGTCCTAACACTTTGAGACGTGGGGTTTGAAGAGCCCGTCTGGGAATCGGGCGGCGGGCCAGAGTGAGGTGGGCGGGGGGAGATGTCAGAGTGGGAACCAGCGCTGAGCCTAGAACACACACACACACACACATACACACACAGGGATCTGTCCTGGACACAGAGATCCAGCCAGAGATCTTATGGATCAATGCTGGCCTCTGCCAGCTTTCCCTGATCGGCTGGTGCACAGCTTCTGTAAGATCCCATCTGAAAGCCCCACTGCCAGCCCAGTGACCCTGTGATCCTTTAAATATGGCGGAAATGGAGGAGGCATGTCCCCCCCGCCCTGGCCTGGCTCTGGATTGACCCACAAACAAAGGCCAAGCTGCTGATTTGTGGGCTTGACTTTTTGATTCTGTGAGTGACTGACATCGTGCAGAGAGACCGTCAGAGGCAGCGGAAGGGGGACGGCACTGACTTGGCGGCTCACTATCTGCCCCCCCCACCCCTCGCTCTGTCGAATCCAAACAAACAGCATCAGCAGAAACACAAGAAGAGCTCCGAGTGCAGAATGTCCCTGTGGCGGACCGGCTCTCACGGCGGGCTGGTGCCCCGCGCTGGCGTGACACTGTCAGAGGGAGTCGAGTGCTTGAGTGATTGAAGCCCAGATTGAAATGGACCAGCCAAAGTTACAGCTCCTCCTTGTGGATGGATGTGTCAGAAAGGCTTGAGGCGCGGCTGATGGGGGCCACCGTGACAGTGCCCTCGCTCGCACCGCGCCGGCCCGTCTGCGCGGCTCGTCCACGCACTCTCCTCACTCACCCACTGTTTGGACCCGCCGACAGTCCGCCTCAAACTGGAGCAGCACAGTGGCTTCGCGGTAAAAATAAACACCGGGCAGGCAGCATCCAAGAAGCTCCTCAGTCACCCCCCATCCCACGAGGACATTTACGCGGTATTAAATATGAAAATGAGGCCCCATCCCTCTGCAATGTTGCGCTGATATAAGCCTGGGCGCTCTCAGTAAAGAGTTCCTGCCGTTAACGGCCCTGATCCTTTTAGCGTGACAGTTTAGCACCTGAGATGCTAATTTCATGGCATCAACATCTGATCTGGAAGGGAAGCGGCAGAAACGGCCTGTAAAAGGTGCCATTTTTGTCTGTGGTGCTGGCATGTGGCATAGCCAGGGGGCAGGGTAGGAGGGGGAGGGCCGTGGGGGTTCTGCTGTCCCCGCTGTCTTCTGGGCTGCCTTGCTGAGCAATATACCCACCATCCGGGGAGGGCAGACAGATGGGGGTGCAGACGTGTCGAACACCTCCCCTCGTCACTACTGGCCAGCACTCAGTGCTGTCTGCGAGTCGCGAATGGAAACATGAATGGGAGAAGTGGCCAGGAGCTCATAGGTTCCAGGAGGTTATAGGTTCAAGTCCACAGAGTTTTCTGGTCCTCTGTCACTAAAACTGGGTGGGGGGGGATTTAAAGACTCTAAGCTGTTTCAGTATTTCTGATAAAAGGCTGTGCAGGGAAATCTAATTTCTAGGGTAGGCTAAATCATCTCCAAACCGATAGCAAAAACCTCGCAGACAGTGCATGTGTGTGTGTGTGTGTTAGCATGGTGGGTGTGGAGGCCAGGTCCCATGCTACCTACCCCGTGCTCATCCCCTCCGAGTGTCCATACATCTCCAAATCCCTGTAACACCCCCCATCCCCCCCCCCAGGGAGAGGCTGGCGGGGAGGCGTGACAATCCATGGAAAAAACAAAGGAATGTGCTTCTAAATCCAGGACATTGCTGATGGCTTCTCACGGGTGGCAGGCGTGCCCGACACTCTCGAGATGTGGGGGGCATTACCACGCACACACATCACCGTGGCAACCCTGCACTTAGGGTTAAATCTGTTCACCTTTAATCGGGCGTCACCGAGCTGTCTGAGCATGTGGAGCCTGACGCAGCCATGGCGTCACTGACGAGGCGCTGGCCGGGGAGGGGGGGGGGCACGGTGGTGCCACGATGTCCCCCCACCGGCAGGAAGACGAGGTCGCTCTTTTAGTGATCCTCCATATCCTCGGCTATTTCCGGCGCTGGGATGCAGTGTGGAGTCCTGTTTTAGCCCTTATACCAATGCGCAGGGCCGCGCCGATCCCTTATACCAATGCGCAGGGCCGCGCTGATCCCTTATACCAATGCGCAGGGCCGCGCCGATCCCTTATACCAATGCGCAGGGCTGCGCCGATCCCTTATACCAATGCGCAGGGCCGCGCCGATCCCTTATACCAATGCGCAGGGCCGCGCCGATCCCTTATACCAATGCGCAGGGCCGCGCCGATCCCGATAACACGTTTTATTACGACAGCAACTGTGATCAGCAGGTGGCAGAGCGATTAAAGATGTGCACTTGTGACAGGTCGGTCTAAATGGTAAATTCTGTCTAAAGGATGCACCCTGGGGGCACTGTTCTGAAAGGCACCATAGTCAAATAAATTGAATTAAATTGAATTTGGCAGGTTTCCTGCTACTGCGATGACCAGGACCAGAACATTCATGGGTGTGTATTCTAACACACCCATGTAAAGCGCCCTGGGGCAACTTTGTTGTGAAGGGCGCTATATAAAAATAAACTGAATTGAACTGAACACAGGTCTCGCCAATTCCCGTCCCACCAGCCATGTGCAGAGTGCCCCCCTCTGATGAAAGGGCGCTGGCTTGCATGGGGTCCTGCCCGACCGCAATGTTCGGAAAGTCTGCCAAATGGACACTCTGCAAGAGGAGCTTTTAACTGGGCGAGGGGGGGGGTGCAGCCTCCCCCTTGTAGGTGTAGGGGGCACAGGAATGGTCCGGGTACCCTCCCTGAAATTCCCCTCGGCCCCGGGTCCGAGTTTACTAGGAAGGTTTCGGGACGGCCATTACCACCTCAGGTGACTCGCTGCATACATGGGGGTGGTGACCCTGTCCCTGTTTTGGGGGATAGGAATGATCTCACCAAATGGAAATTTAAAGTCCATGTGAGGCAATAGGGCCGACTGAGGACGGTGTTTCAGGGGAGTGTGTGTGCAGGTGCATGCTGGTAATACAGGCACACTTGCAGCGGTTTATGAGTTATTTAGGGCAGCAGATGTTGAACAAGCTCATTAACGGCAACCAATAAAAGTGAAAAATTCAAAATGAGAGTAAGAGTCCTGGCTCTGATTGATACCCTCCAGGAATATGTTGGAGAAGTCTCCCTGGAGACGCCGGACCCTCCGCCCAGGAGATGGCACTTTCATGGAGGGTCAGCAGTATTTGTTGTTCTTCTGCTGCCCCAACCCACCACCAGGATGGACGGGACCAGGCATCAGCAGTGCCAGGCAGTGGTCAAAGTGCTTCCAAGGTATCCAAAGGAGCCAAAGTATCTCCGGCTCTCTCTGCACCTCTCTGCCTTTGCTAAGGTCACATGCTAATGTCAGCCACTGGGGGCCGCCGCTGTCTGCTCAAGCAGGGGAGATTTTTAAACACTTTCATCTTGTTCGCGTTCTGCTTCAGTGGAAATGGGGGTGGGGGAGGAGGGGTTAGGCACATAACCAGGAAGAGTGCCGCGACCTCTCCCTGCCGGATTTATGGACACACACCGCTAATTAGCCGTCAGTTCTGGGTGCTTCATTAAAACCGGCATCCCAAGCTTAAGTCAGCGCCGGCGTGACCCTTAAAAGACCCTACATCAGTTCTCCCCCTAATGATCGCAGACGATCGTGTCTCTCTGAAAGAAACATAGCAGTAGCACTAACACACAGTCATATTAGATGTACGAAACTTTTTCCAAAACGAAGTTTTGGAAAAGGAGCGAAATCAGGCACCCATACATTTGGCATTTCCAGGTGATTTTGGACTACAGTCAGACTTCCTGTAGCACGGTGTGGCCACAGCAAAGACAGTTTGATAGCCTCAATACTAAAACACATTAAACTGCTTTAAAACATTGACTGGTGGAAAATATCAGGGTGTCCCTAGTGCTTCGGAATGTATCCAATCAATTTTGGGAGTGAGGTTTCCACGGAGAAAACCCTTAGCAACCGTCGGGTTGGATGGCGTTAGCGTTGGCGAGGGCGAGACAGCCTGCCAGAGCGACGCCTCCGTGTGGACAGACATGTTTATGCACATTTTCTAAATAAAAACTTTAATCACTGAGCCGAGGATGAGGAGGAAGGAGTGTGTGGACACCACTGGGTGTGTGTGGGGGTGCGGTGTAGCGACACACATGCCCGTGTGCGCGTTTGCCTATGAATGCGGCAGGGTGCCCTTCCAGCTGCGCTGCTGCACACTGCCTCTCTCCATAATGAGCGCATCTGCTGGCGAGCTGTCCAGCGTCACGGTGAGCGCTCGCGCAGTCGGGCTTCTCGCTAACGGGCGCCGTGTTGTGCTGCCGTGTTTGTGAGTTTGTCGCACGCCATGTCAGCTTATCAGCGTGTGCGTGCGTGTGTGTGTGCACGTACGTGTGTGTGTTGGAAACTCCCCTCAGGACTGGCGCGGGCTGCTCCAACATCTCTTGTTCCTCATTCAGCTTAGGGATCTGTTAGGGATCATTAATCATGCGAGAATGAGAACCAGTGCGGGGTCTCCATGGAGAGACGCAAGTGCATGAATGTGTGTGACAGACAGTGCGTGCCATGTGTGCGAGAGTGTATACCTGCATGCACGTGTGAGTCCTGTATGTGTTAAGGAATGTGTGGATATCATGTGATACCTGCATGCACGTGTGGGTCCTGTATATGTTAAGGAATGTGTGGATATCATGTGATAGCTGCATGCCTGTGTCTGTGATCATAACCTGCGTATGTCTGTGATACCTAGATGTCTGTGATTCTTATCTACATATGTCTGTGATACCTCTATACGTCTGTGATACCTGCATGCCTGTGTCTGTGATCCTAACCTGCATATGTCTGTGATACCTGCATGTCTGTGTCTGTGATTCTTACCTGCATATGTCTGTGATACCTGCATGTCTGTGTTTGCTATACCTGCAGGTATGCATGCGTCTGTATGTAGTACCTGTTTCTGTGTCTGTACTTGCATTGTGTGTGGGCCTTGTATCTCTGAAGGACTGTGCACACATGCATATGTGTATATGTATCTGTAATATCTCCATGTCTGCATGCATATGGCATATGTCTGTGACACCTGCATGTATTTGTGGATCTGTAATACCTGCACGCTTGCATGTGCCTGCGTGCCGTGTCCGTGTATGCCTGTGTGCCTTGTCCGTGTATGCCTGCATGTCCATGTATGCCAGCGTGCCGTGTCCGTGTATGCCTGCGTGTTTGTGTATGCCAGCATGCCGTGTCCGTGTATGCCTGTGTGCCATGTCCGTGTATACCAGTGTGTCCGTGTATGCCTGCATGCCGTGTCTGTGTATACCTGCGTGCCGTGTCCGTGTATACCAGTGTGCTGTGTCCGTGTATGCCTGCATGCCGTGTCCGTGTATGCCTGCGTGTCCGTGTATGCCTGCGTGTCCGTGTATACCTGCGTGCCGTTTCTGCCTGTGTGTCAGTGTATGCCTGTGTGCCGTGTCCATGTGTACCTGCATGCAGTGTCTGTGTATGCCTGCGTGCCGTGTCCATGTATACCTGCGTGCCCTGTTCGTGTATACCTGCGTGCCGTGTCCGTGTATGCCTGCGTGCCGTGTCCGTGTATGCCTGCATGTCCGTGTATACCTGCGTGCCGTTTCTGCCTGCGTGTCAGTGTATGCCTGTGTGCCGTGTCCGTGTATGTCTGCATGCCGTGCCTGCATGCCGTGTCTGTGCATGCCTGCATGTCCGTGTCTGCCTGCGTGTCTGTGTATGCCTGCATGTCCGTGTCTGCCTGCATGTCCGTGTATGCCTGTGTTCCGTGTCCATGTATGCCTGCATGTCTGTGTATGCCTGTGTTCCGTGTCCATGTATGCCTGCGTGTCTGTGTATGCCTGCATGTCCGTGTCTGCCTGCGTGTCCGTGTATGCCCGTGTTCCGTGTCTGTGTATGCCTGCGTGTCTGTGTATGCCTGCGTGTCCGTGACTCAGTCACATTGCAGGTTGGAAGATGCAGTGCGCTTTTTTTTTTTACACACGTCAAAACTCCGTTTGTGCTGATCCAGCCTCCCCTGCCCCCCCTCACCGCCCTCTGTTCTCTTGACAACAAGAGGACAACGGCTGCCTCCCGCTTTCTGCGGGAGGGGAGCACTTTGCATTAATGAAGTGACCCGCCTGGTGTGCGGGGTGGGGTTCCTTGGCGGAGTGGGGGCCCGCAGCAGGGCTGTTTAACGGGCCGCTGTCAGCTGGAGACCCACGGATAATCACGCTAAATCAAAGCGCGGCCTCCCCGGACGGCCCACGCAAAGCATGTGAATATTGATTCTTTCCTTACTAATAAGCTCGGCAGCTCAGCACTATAACCAGGTGGAAGGTTCCGGGGACCCGGGTCCCAGCGGCACGTGGACATCTGGTGTGGAGGCACTCGTGCTCTGACAGCACTCGGTGTCGGCGCCCCCCACGTCCCACCGCCCCTCATTACGCCCTTAAATCAGCTCCAGAGTCGGTTTGAAGGATCTTACTGATGTGTTCAAAGGTTCCCACACATCTCCTCACCTCCCCCCGGATAGCAGAGATGTATCCCAGGGTGCCACACGGAGTAAAAGGGGAGCCGGATAAAACTTTCAGAGGCTTACACTCCTGACAATGCATCTCGACGCAGACGGCACTCCCGACCTCATCCCTACCACGTCTTCGACGTCCTGAGTATGGAGCCGACGAGTGGGTCTAGTAACGGAGGTGTTAGGGACACCCCCTCAGCGTGGCTAGGGGGGCGTGGCATTAAGTGAGTGCAGCCTCAGACCCCCTCCGACATGGGAAAAAAATGTGAGGCATGTGTCTGTGTGAAATGGGAGGATGCACCACGGCCTGGCTAACCAAGGAGGCCAGCGGAGCGTCCGGCTGGAGCGACCTGGAGAAGCGGCCGGTCACGGCCACCAGAGCAGCTCCAGCAAAACCTGGCAGGAGCACATGGGTCCCACACAGTGTCCAGATGATTTAAACATCTCTGACTCCAGGCCTGAATCACATGTCTCTTTTCAACCGATTTTCAAAGCGTCTCTCCCCAAACGGCATTCAGAGAAAGACAAAAAGTAACACATAGTTATTGAGCACAGTAATAGCATTCCCTATGTGCACAAAAGGGAAGCTATTACATCCTTATACCTTCCTTATTGCCATGGCTGGCAAGCACATATCTATAATCAAAATATAGGCCGGCTTGTCAGAGGCTTTATTAGCTTTTAGTGGTGGACGCCGGGCCGCTTCTCCTACATCGCACCTAAATTGCATTTCTTTAGCGGAACAAAGCGCACGCGACGCACCAGCCCCGGCTTCCTGGCCCAGACGCAGCCTACAGATCGCTGTCAAAATCTTTAAAAATGTAGAATGGAAAAGGAGTTGGAGCAAAGCGCCGTTTCCCTCGCACGACGCCTGGGGCCGTCTTCTCATAAATCTATATTTCACAGCCCAGGATTTTTCAATGCTCACATTAATTACTTTTCAATTACAGGAGATCAAACTACACATTCATTTTATGCTCGAACAATCCAATGATTTAGGAAAAAAAAGTAGGACATACATATTTTGTGAAACTGTATGTATATCATTTTATGCTTCCAGGATACATGAGTGAGAATGAACCCCAAACAAACAAGCAAATGGATCACACCAATCCTGTGACTCTGAAAGCTGTCTGCCTGTCTGTCTACCTGCCTGCCTGTTTGTCTGTCTACATGCCTGTCTGTCTACATGCCTGCCTGACTGTCTACCTGCCTGCTTGTCTGTCTGCCTGCCTGTCTAGCTATCTGTCTACCTGCCTGTCTGTCTACATGCCTGTCTGACTACCGGTCTGTCTATCTGCCTGCTTGTCTGTCTGGCTGCCTGTCTACCTGCCTGCCTGTCTGTCTGCCTGCCTGTCTAGCTATCTGTCTACCTGCCTGTCTGTCTATCTCTCTGCTTGCCTACCTGCCTATCTGTCTATATATCTGCCTGTCTGTCTGTCATCCCCCCTGGCCATTTTCCCGCATGCAGAAAGGCAGCTGAGATAGATGAGCAGGCCATTTCAGGGGCAGCATATGTAACACAGTGGGTGGGGTGGGTGCTCCCTGTCGATCCACCTGTCTGTGCCTATTGGTATTTATAATACTGGTAAAGCATCCATTATTATTACCACAGTGACTATAAAAAGTAGTAGTTTGATCTGTTTACACACTGGCCCCAGATCCTGACCAGGATAAGTGGTTAGAAAATGGATGGATGGATGGAGAGACAGGGTCGCTTTATTGAAAAGAATTGCATGTACAGTCCCACAGCCATCCTGATATTGCATGCCTTTGGGTGGCTGCAAGTTTAGCAGCAGGGAGCACGGCTGTACAAACCGGCGTCTGTGCCCCCTTTGATGGCCTTGCAGCATAAAAATCCAATCAGGCTTTGGGGTGGAGGGTGGGGCCTCAGTCTTGGGCTAGGCCCTGCCACCTCCACACCTTGTCACCTCATTGGAATGAAGGGCAATGGAGGTTGGGAATGTAGAGGGCGGAGCCAAGGATGCAAAGCTGACCAATCACAGTGGGAGTTTGGTGGTTGTCTGCTGAGGTTGAAATCATGTTAGTATGCTATCAGATGGGCAACTGTACTCTGTGACATTTATAAATGATGTACCAAGGAGGAAGGACAGGTGCTGAGCAACATCATCATCAGAAGCCGACAAACTGATTGGGTAGCCCTGGTCCAATCGATGTGGCAAATGGGGGTCTAGTTTAAGGAAGGTTAATGCCTCAGAGGACCTCAACCCCATGACAAGGTGAACACAGAAACCCAGAGAGAGGCTGAAGTGTTTCCAGACCTGGGAAACAGGGGGCATGGTGGTTAAGGTACCTGATGCTTTTTGGCATCCTAGGAGTGGCCCCACTGTAGAATGTGACTCTTTTGGGTAGAAATGGCTTTGGGGAAAGGCAGCAATTAAGCGACATCATCATCATTATATGAGGATGATGAAGTCGCATGGCCATTGAGATAATAATTAGATACTGAGTTGTGTCACCTAATCAGCTACCCTGAAACGTAAATAAGTAACTGATGATTAGGGATGGCGCATGTCGTTAACAGCACACGTGCTGGCAGGGTCTGCCTCGACGACAGAGATGGCGAAAAAGGACAGTTTTATTTATACACCCCAGCCACCCATTATAGCGGGGACTTTCCATGTCTGGATCACTTCCTGAAAACACAGGAAGGACGCAACTGCAGAAGCTTCAAGCAAGCGTGTATGAAATGCTCATTGCATTAAACTAGCACATTAAACTGTGATGTTCTCATTTGTCCCACGAGGATTTGCTCACAGACCTTGTGACTGTTTTCATCTTTACCATGGCGATCCCCATGGTAACCCAAAGTATCAATGTCTCACGTATTGTTTGTTAATTAAGGCTTCTAACAAACAGTCATTTATAAAGCTGTTATTTTTGAGGCAGGTAAATGACCTTCCTGGGGGCTGTAAGCAGGCTGTGAAGACTGTTGATCTTTTCACGCTCTGTTGCCTGTTGTCCGTGTCTGTTGTCGAAAAAGATTTACCCAGAAGCCAGGAATGGTGCCCCCTGCAGGCTGGGGGATACACTCGGTGTTCTCAGGTGGGTATCGCCACGGGTATCCCTTGTAGTGTCCCGCATGGTCTGCTCCAGGGGGCCCACAAATAAAGACTGGACCTGATCAGGGTCCGGCCAGGTCCAAATGCCATCCTGACACCTTTTTCCAGAGATGGTGGCTCACGCACGTTAGTCCTTTCGGCAGAGCGATGGCATTCAGAGCCATCAGAGTGGCATCGCATGAGAGAGTAGAGCAAAACACTTTGGGATTATTTTCTCGATTTGCTTTTTTAGCAAGCGCGTCCGGTGCGTTCCCCCGAGATCGATGAAACCTTCTGTCCAGCATCAGGACCTCACGCCTGCGGCAAGATCGTTTAAAAGTTTCCACAAGCGCGGCGCTTTAATGACGCTGGAGAGACGTGCCGCGGATGGGGGGGCGACCTTGAGCTGTGGTGACCGGAGAGACTGACGTGGGTTCGACACGTAGGGCAGGTCCACAAAGCAGCGCCATAACGGAGTCAGAACCCGAAGTGCAGAACATCAGGCTGACACATAGGAACGTCAACTACACCCCCTTCAGCATGGGAGTGGGGGGGGCATGGGGGGGGGGCAGGAGGGACAAACAGAGGGGCAGAAAATCTGGGACACGGGGGCCACAGTATGACAATGGAGGGAAAAATGACAGATGACTAAACACACATTGGGGGAGGGGGTGTTAATGAGAGAGTGCACAGCTGAGCGTATATCGCAGGCTTGGGTTCTGGGACTTTGACCACTACCCCACCTGCAGGGGCAGAATCATCCTGCAGTTTGTGAAAAGGAGAACAGCAGTGATGAGAACAGCGAAGAGACCTGTCGTGTAAAGGATTTTGGAAAAGATGTCGCCCTTCCCAAACACCACAACTCTGGGAAACATGTAAAGGCTGCCCTCTGCAATCTTCTCCTCCTCTGAGTGGGGCTCATTAAATCCGTCTAAATTCCTATTGTTGGGAAAAGAGTGCACTTGCTGCCATCTCCTTGCCCATCCCGCTGGCTCCTTGGGAACTGGGAGCACATTTTCTAATGGCCCGATTGCTGTCCTCTCCCGTGAAAATTACAGATCCCGCCAACCATTTAAACGAACACAAGTGATCAAAACAGAGCGGTGTAATATCAGTGCTGCGACATCAGGCCCGATTACAGGCTGCTGAGGGCACCCGTGGAATCCCACGCAGCAGAAGAGCGCGAGAGGGATGAAGGAGGAGGAAGAAAATAGGAGAAGAGAGGGAGAGAACAAAAAAAATGTAGCATGTAATTGAAAAAGCCAAAGACTGCCTTCAGCTAATCCTACAGAGGGCCAACGACAGGCCTGTTTTGCAGTAATTATTATAGCAAACACTTGTAGAGGAATATTAGCTTGTTGTACAGAGGCGCGTTCGGGAACGCAGCAACAGAAACAGCGTGGGCCCAACACCTGGGCCTCATTAATATGCATGACAACCTGCTCCCATGATAAACAATAGGATTCTTGTAAACCGTTTAATATAAAGGCTGTCACACGGCGACGTAAACTATCTAATTCACACTGAGTTTTTAATTTAGGCCGAGACAGGAGTTTGGCGCACAGTCAAGATGACCCAGCGGCGTGTAGCACAGGAAGTGTGTGTGTGTGTGTGTGTGTGTTTGGGGGGGGGGTTATCAATGAGGAGGGCGTGATGCCAAGGGAGTGGGTGTGGCTCTGCCAGCTGACAGGAAAGGGTGAGGGGGGCACAGTCAGTGTACACCCCTCCCCACCCCCCCCCCAGATGACTCCAAGCACATCCTCTGCATGAGAGAGCGGGAGGGGTGAAGTGAACAGCATGGCGCTCGGGAGCGGATAAGGAGGGGCGCCTTGGCTGAGTGGAGCAGGCAGAGATTCCTTCATGGTCGAAGGCTTATCAGATGGAACGCTGCCTCTCTTGGTGGGAGGACTGCAGAACACCTGAGCACCAGGAAACGCACATACCGACGGCCCGGAAATACCGCACGCGACTCCGGATCTCCCTCTCAGATACGGCGACTTCTCACACCGCCGAAACACTCACACCCAGATCATTCCACACTCGTGGTTAGGGAAAAACGGGAAGTACAGAGCCATCGTCCTGGGAGAAGATCTGGAAAAGACCGCCCCGGCCTTTCAAGACATCTTCACCTATTTTTGACAAAAGTAGGGCAAGTGTGAGATGACGGGCTGGGGTTTAAATCACAGCAGGACCACTGTGCGGCCACTGTGGAAACTAAAATCAATTCCTGTTGTTCGCCAGGTTTGGTTAAATGAAGCACATTTTTAAACTTCAGCGTATAAATGGGTTTCTAGGAGCTGCGATATGCCAGCATTTCCAGCTTCCACTACTGCCATCTAGTGGAGCCTAAAGCACAGAGTCCCGGCCCCAAAGGAGAGGCGGTCATTTGTTTCGATAACACCTAGACAGGCGTGCAGACTAGGCTGAAAAAGGCTGCCTCCTGGTCCTCAGCCTGCTCAGCTTGCTCGACGCGTTCAGGTCAGCGAGCCCGATATTTGGCGCAATGAAGATGAAGCCCACTTTGCTGTCGCTGAGAGCCAGAATCATCGTTAAAAATGACAGCCCCGGCATCGCCCTTCCACCATCTGGGTGTGTCTGGGATGGTCAGTGCATGGGACGGATGACCCAGTTTACCATGGTATTGTTCCAGTGGCTCCATATTGGAGCGGGATGGCTGTAATGATCTCAGTTAAGGATTCTTGTATTTATGCCCCACTCGTGGGGGAGTTTGGGGCCCCAATCAAAAAATTACTTCAAAGCCTTCCCTCCCACCCTCTCCAGATGTTTAAAAAACATATTAAATAGCTAGTGAGCAGAGTCAGAAGATCATAGTGAGCTGGTTTGCAGAACATACTGCTTGAGCATCTCCTAAGTAAGCTACACATTTATTTAATATTTAGTTTAATGACTGTTCGTGCCAACAGGAGCCCGAAAACCTCAGGGGCACCATGCCAATGCTGGTTTGAGTGGCGGTAATCATCACTGCTGCCCTGGCTGCTCCTCACATCATATCGTTTTGCATTATAAATACAGGCACCTGCAATACAGGTGTCTGCAAAGAAAATATTCACTGTTGTCACCAATCTTGAGGGATAGTCATTTGCAGGTCAGGATGGGGTCTCATCCCATCCAGCTGAGGGACAGTCCTGTGCAGGTCAGGATGGGGTCTCTTCATGTCCAGTTGAAGGACAGCCCTATGCAGGTCAAGATACGCTCTCTCCCTGTCCAGATGAAGGACAGTCCTGTGCAGGTCAGGTTGGGGTCTCATCCCATTCAGCTGAGGGACAGCCCTGTGCAAGACAGGATGTGGTCTCTCCCCAATTGAGGGACAGTCATGTGCAGGTCAGGATGGGGTATCTCCCTGTCCAGCTGAAGGACAGCCCTGTGCAGGTCAGGATGGGGTCTCTCCCTGTCCAATTGAGGGACAGCCATTTGCAGGTCAGGATGGGGTCTCTCCCTGTCCAGCTGAAGGACAGCCCTGTGCAGGTCAGGATGGGGTCTCTCCCTGTCCAGCTGAAGAACAGCCCTGTGCAGGTCAGGATGGGGTCTCTC
>JAODKN010000002.1:26450076-26463211 GCA_026774425.1 Petrocephalus zakoni
TGCGCCGCCCTGGCCCCGCTGCCGGGGATGGGGGGGGAAGTGGAGGGGGGGGGTACTGCTGGGGTTGGGGCACTCTGGTTCAGCACAGCCCAGGGCTTATCCAAACACACCATTCATTCGTGAGCTGACAGACTGACCCAACTTCTCTGCTTGGCCTTTCCTATAGGAGGTGCTCGGTGATGCCCTCTACTGATGGAAGCACAGCCCAGTCACTCCACCTTGTGCTACTGGTCCTTGATATAGAATCCTAACTATCTCTGACCTTTTCAAAAACTTCTATATATGCAGAATATGCAATATAAATAAAAAATAATTTAGATCCTAGTTGATGCACAGCTGGCAAATATAAATAATAATAATAATTATTATTATTAACGTCTATTATCAGCTAATGATTCCTTGCCTTCTTTCTAGCAAAACTTAACCACACATAAATAATACACAGCATCAACTTCTGGCATTTTCATTTGGGTTGAAATAACCAGCTCCGGTGCCTCTGAGGGGACCCTGTGCCTTCCTGCTGGTAGAGCCCCCTGCTGATGTTCTCAGGCAGGGCACCGCGTCCTGCCCGGGTGCTGCTGGGGGACCGGGAGTGAATCCCCCACCCGGCTTGCTGATGGGACGCACCCTTTGCTACTCTAAAGGTGTAACAAGGAGATGAGGACACCTGTAGCTAATGTAGCCGTGATTTATTTCACACAAAGGACCTAGTTTTTTTTTAAGAAAAATGGCCTTGAACTGGGTAACCTTAACAAATTTATTCAGTAAAATGCATTATTGGAGGCAAATTTTGGAGGACCTGTGGTGGGTCCTAACACTGTCCTCCTAAAACGGGCACCAGCCAATAATACACAGTTATTAAGTCACATTAATGCCCCCAGATGCAGTGCTGCACGTGAACCTCGCCGCCTTGCAGTTTTATATGAAAGCCGCTGTTCCTCCGGGTACCGCGGTCCGGATGGTGACCGGACGCCGAGCCAGGAAGACGAGCTAATTGCCCAACATGCCAAGATAATAACGTCGCAACTCATGAAAGAGTTTAACAGATGCCGATAACCTCTGGATGCTTGGCGAGTGCCACTTAATGATGGTCCTGTCGGACAGATCGCTTGCCTTTCCTGCCGCCCAAGCCGGGTCACTGCTGAGGACGCAACCCAAAAGCAGCAGCCCAGCTCCCCGGCTCAACTAAAGCATTGCTCAGCATTTAAAGTTAACAAGGCTAAAACATTATATATGCTATTAATATAGAAAGCATGCTCTGTTCCGTACTGTTAGAACAAACAACATTCGTGTACTTTGAAAATGTAATAGATATTTCAACTTTCTACCGGCCACTAGAGGGCGTCAAAACAAACTTATGTTGAGTTTCTATGTGGGACTTACTTGAAGTGCGGTCAAGGGATAAGAAGTAAAAAACCAGTAATGATAAAATTATTATTAATACTTATCTACTGCTCTGTGTTTTAGTTGTAATTTTTGTATGATTCCAATCCAGTGGCGCCTTCAGAATTTTTTCACACCAAAACCAAAAGCTGAATTTGCTGAATTTCAGGAATTCTGTTATGCTGTTGTAGTATATAGGCTGACTGGCTGTGCAGTATATAGGCTGACTGGCTGTGTAGTATATAGGCTGACTGGCTGTGTAGTATATAGGCTAGTTGGACATTATGAGAAAGATTTAAGGGATCGCTTACAGATATACTTTGGTTTCTTGGGCTACATTTAATGTTCAAATGATAAGATGTGCATAAGCTTACAATTACATTGTACAATTAACATTTTAAGTTCCACAATAATCTTGTTTTAATGTGTATATATATCTGTGTTATACAATTAATTGTTTTGTTACTGGGAGCAATTAAGCTTAACCAACACCACACAAGTCTCCAATTATGATAAATACAGCTTTGACATATTTGACTGTTGCTGCATCTTTTTGTACACTAAAATGTTACATATAATATCCCCAAAAATGGCCAGTGTGGAGGCCAGCAAATCTATCTTGTGCCCCCTGGCAGCGCCTGCTGGTGCCAGTGTCCCAATCGTTTAAATCAATTTCTTAAGTGAAAATCGCTGGATTTGCGTATTTCCCGTTCAGAGAAAGAGGAGTCGCGCGAGGTGCTGCAGTGATGGGCGGAGCCTCATCTCCCAGCTCGCGCTGCCTCACTGCCCGTATGGCGAGCGCGCGCCGCCCGCTTCCTCACTGCATGTCACCAGTGTCATGTTCGCTCACACCGATATTTTATGTCCGCACTTTCCATAGAACAGCTCATGTATTTCGCGTATGTGTATAACGAAGTTAGTCCTGCTGATCTGATACAAAAACGGTGGCCAGAGTTACAGACCCATGACACCCTTACCCAGTTAGCTAGCGGCTACTTGTGCAGTTAATAAAAGGACAGGTAATGTTTTGTCGCGCTGTTGCACACTGGCACACACAGCACGCTCATTTGTTTCAGTTCGTCAGTTGCCACAGGACAGCTTAACAACCTGTACATAATAACCTAATACTCCTGTGTGCTATAGACTATAGTGTACGCTGTACACCCGACTTACTGGTTTTTGTTGCATCAGTTTGTGTCTCCCAGTTAATTTGCGTGTTTCCCCTACAGCTCGTGCGCGTGCGCGTGCTCTTCGGGAGCTCGTTCCCGGCCCGTAACCCGCGCGCTCTGCCATCCAGCGCGGGCATTGGTTACTGGTCGTCATGTGACTGATGCAAGCCAGGTCCTTTCATTTAGCTAAATTGTGATTAATAGTTAAATGTTATCGCTGAGGGGCACAGGCACACACACACACATACAAAAAAAATAATAAAATGCCTCAAGTTTTTTTCTCAACTCCAGTTTCAAATGTTCTCCCATTAATTTCCAACTATGCCCACAAGTTCTCTTATTTGAACTAATGATGAAGTAACTATTTAATTGGACAGCATCCAGACCTGTTAGAATCTTATATACCTGGATCATGTCCCCCCCTTAGTCTCCTTTGCTCAAGGCTGAACAGATTGAGTTCAGCTAACCTTTCCTCATAAAACATTCCTTTTAGCCCAGGAATCATTTTTGTAGCCCTGTGTTGAACCCTTTCTAAGGCAGCAATGTCCTTTTTAAGGTAAGCTGACCAGAACTGCACACAGTATTCTAGGCGGGGTCTTAATTAACATTACCTCCCTTTACTTAAACCTCACACACCAGGAGATGTAACCCAATATCCTGTTAACCTTTTTAATTGCTTCCCCACATTGGTGATGGTGGGATATGGGGTAAGTACTTGAGTGCAAAAATGCAGTTGATTGTAATGTAAATAGTAATCATAGTGCAAAGAGTTAATGTGCAAAAGTAGGAATCTGAGTAGCGACACAGTATGATGTTGAGGATGGGGAATGGAGATAGCATACAGTAGATAGTGCATAACTGATCACTGTTCCTTTAGAATCCTGATGGCTTGTGGAAAGAAACTGTCTCTGATTTACAGTAATTACAGCATTCAGTCTTCTTGGGTAGGAATCCATCAGCATGCCACATCTTGACATGGCAATATTTGCCCTCTCTTCCTTGCAAAAGCTCTCCAAATCTGTCAGATTGTGAGGGCATCTCCTGTGCACAGCCATCTTCAGGTCTCCCCACAGACTTACAATTGGATTTAGGTCTGGGCTCTGGCTGGGCTAATCCAAAACTTTAATTTTCTTCTGGTGAAGCCATCTTTTTGTTGATTTGGATGTATGCTTGGGGTCATTGTTGTGCTGAAAGGTGAAATTCCTCTTCCTAGCAGACGCCTGAAGGTTTGGGGGCAAAACTGGAACTGTTCCTAATTCTCTCCAGCTTGAGTGAAGCCCCAGAAAAACATCCCCAAAGCACGATGCTGCCACCAACATGCTTCACGGTGGTGTTCTTTGGGTGACGTGCAGTGTTTTTTTTTGCGTCAAACATACCTTTTGGAATTGTGTCGAAATTTCAACCAACATTGAAGCCCGGCTAAATTTTGCAAAAAAATACGTCAAGTCTTCCAAAAGCATGTGGGGAAATCGCGTGACCTGCAAAAATCATGCAACCCCCACAACCAAGAAAGACTTCAATTACCAATCCTAGGTGTGAAGCAGTCCTGTTCTGCCACATCACCCTATAATAATTAACAAATAACAAAGTAAACTGCACACACCTTCGACTTCACAGCCTTATTGCGCACATTCCCAGTAATGGAAAGATATACAGAGCATCCGTGTCACTGTGGCAAACAGTGCCCTATAACTGAAGTACATTAATCATACAATAAAATCACGCATGGGCAGCATATTTGCAATAATCTTCCTGCACTATTTGTATTTTTGTTGCTCGGTAATCAATACAGTGAAGGTTTAGTCACCCAGGTGGCTCATAGTATCCAGCTTGCTATAAATGTGAGTGGTGCTCTGAGTGTTGGGGTTAAGGGCTTAACACTGAAATGATTTCTTTGCTGGCTGTGGGATTCAAACCCACAACCAGCTGGACAATTACGCAGTGAAGGTTCAGTCATCCTACTGGGTTGCAGGATTCTGCTGGCTGCAAATATAAGTGATGCTCTGAGTGTGTCTGGTGTAAATGAAGGGCCATGTTCAAGGATCTGACAATAATATGAATACACTGTATGTGGTGGGATTTGAACCCATGGGCATGGATCTCTGACCTAACCCTTATGGATATGAAAATCCTGTTGAGAGATTTGAGCCCACAACCTTCTGGACATGGACATTGATCTCTAACTTACCCCTTGGCGATGTGTAGCTCCTGTGTAGGAAGCAGAATTCCAGGGCTGAATGGATTAAAGCTTTGGGGGTGTGTCTTTTTTCAGGGGTTCAAAAGAAATGCCCCTCCCAGTACTCGGGCCTATAACGTCTAGGTGAGATGTGCGTTTTGCTGCCCAGTACATTTTCTACTATGACACCTGGGGGGGACATGAGCTGTGACATGTGGAGACCCTCTCCTTCATGGTTGTAGACCTTGGAGATGTGGAGTCACTGGGCTGCAAAACACAAAGCTACCCATCTCTCAAAAAGGTTATGTGCAGCATCTCGCTGATAGGGGTCTCCCTGCGGACTCGCGACGCACCACCATTGCACTGAGAGCATGGAAGGGCGAGCAGCAGCCAGGGAGGAACCTGGGCTAGGCTGGACATCTTCTGCACCATTACCCCCCAGGCCATGGGCAAACAAACAAGTTTGGGCATTGGCTGCTCTAAAAGGCTTGTTAATCGTAATCAAAATCCATCTAGCAGCCTGGAATGTCTCAAGCTCTTTGAGGTGGCTGGCTTAGTTGCCGGGGGTAGATCGAGTGTGCGGCTGTCCTGTTTCACATAGGACACTTTCCTGGGCTCGGGGAAGGGGGGGGGGGGATGGTTCTAGGGCAGCAGAGTATCTTTTGCTATAAATCTACTGCTTCATGGAGATTTATATCAGATATCCAGTACAACATCTTCCCATGTGCTAAGCTGCAAAATATTAACATCTACAAACCCTTTGGATTGTAATATGTTTAATTGTGACACATTTTGTTTAGAAAAAGTCAGGGAAAATCATATGTTGATAATGACAGGGCAGTAATGCTTTTCCACGAGAAAGCCACGTGACAGTAATGCGTGTCGGAAATAATTAAGTAAGACAGTAACACGTTAAAAAGTAAGAAAGCCACGTGACAGTAATGCCTGCCGGGAATAATGAAGTGACACGCTCAGGCGATGGTAAGGCACCTGAGGAAAGAAGGCTTGTCATATTGATGCATTTCTGCCCCAAGGTGTATTTGAGCCCGCGTGAAAAATGGCATGTTGCAGGGACTGACACCTTAAAAGTGGCACGTCCTCGTTGGTGTGCAGGAAAGCGGACCGGAGCCGAACTCTGATGAGTTGCCGTAACTTCAGGTTTGTGACTTCCCCTTATGACCACCAGGGGGCGGCAGGACGGTATTAATATTTTACTAGGGTGAGCCCTGTCATTTCAGGCGGCGCTGCTTCAGAACAGAAAACTTTAAATAAACTTTCAATAAACTCTAAACTTATAGCTTTTACATCTCTTGTGGTGGTAATGCGCTACAGCTACTGTCTGATATTTCTAATCTCATTAGCGAAGGTCACATCTGAATCTGCTGAAAACTTTGATTTGCTGCGGCGGAAACGTACTAATTTAAGGGACTTTGTGGATCCCACTGAGACTTTACATCTCTTGATGATTAGAATTATTTTGCCCTCAGTGGTCAAGAAATTGCACATTAAGTGTATTATAAATACGAGGAAAACTCTAGTAAAATATACACGAAAGAATGCTAGAATAAGCCAAAGTATTAATATTTAATTGTATACATATTCTCCGCGACCTACTCAGCACAAGCGGCTGGAAGATGGACGGATGGATGGATGGATGGATGGTTGGACGGATGCGTGGCTTATACATTTATACATTTCCATGGCATGTTGTGCACTGCGGCGCTCCTTCCCCGTTGGCACCGGGACACCAGGAGCACGGGGACAGTACGGAACGTCCTTCAGAAAGCAGGAGCTCCTCCAGCACTGTAATAAAGTGCATGGTGACGATGTGAGCCCAGCTCATGCGTGTACCCGCTGCTGTAATCAAATGCTAATCAGACCGAAAACACTCCAATGCCGGGCCAATGGCGAGCAATAGTCTCTTAATTATTTGGGGGGAAACAGCTTTGTACACAGTTTGGTCCATTAAAGGGATGGACGAGGCGTCGGGGCTGCAGGAAAGGGCCATGCAGACGGACAGGGCCGGCGGGGGCAGCCGGGCGCCAGCTGCGGACCCGGAGGAGGAAAAGACGCTGCCGCTATCGTGCCATTTCATCGACTGTATTTTGGGCAAAGAGAAGGAAAACGGACCTGGGGCGGGCCAAGAACAAGGTGGGTTCCTAGCCATGCACTCACCAAACGCCTCGGCTACTACTACTGTTATTATTATTATCATTATTAACAATAATACAACACCTACTCTATATATATATATATATATATATATATATATATATACAACACCTACTCTATATATATATATATATATATGATGTATTACTAGTAGTGGTTGGAGTTGTATTATTGTTAATAATGATGATAATAATATATAATAATATATGAATACACACACACATAAAACACAGAAGACGCTTTAATACACAGGGAATAGTACAATCAGTGACACTCTTGCTGTCGGACGCTTTCTCCAGTGCCGGAGCTCCGTTCCTCCAGCCGAGCGGCGCGTCCCTCCGGCACGATCTGCCGCCTCGCGGGCGCTGCTGCCTTCATCAGCCCCCCCAGCCCCCCCCAGAAGCGCAGCTCGGCCGAGGGGGGCGCGGCGCCCCCGAAGCGGAAGCAGCGCCGCTACCGGACCACCTTCACAAACGTCCAGTTAGAGGAGCTTGAGAGGGCTTTCAGCAAATCTCATTATCCCGATGTATTCTCCAGGTAGGCGGCCGTCGAAGCACCACGCTCCTATTGCTGCTTTATTGTAAATAAAATTCATGTTTTCGGGCGAGTATAAAGAATAAATAAATATTATTTATTTCGGCAGCTGACGTACAGTGATTTGAATGTGAAATCGACTATAGGCGTATTAAAATAATGTTTCAATATATTAATATATTAACAAAGGAACGTTTTGTAAAACTAACATAAATCCTGGAACTGACATATATTGTCCTTCCCTCTTAGAGAAGAATTAGCGCTGCGTCTTGATCTAACGGAGGCCAGAGTTCAGGTACAATATGTCTTATTATTTTAAAATATTTAAAATAAATGTTCATAAAACTCACTCAGCTGCAGTTGTGCATATGTCAGTAATCACACTCGAATATGCGCCGGTTTGCTTCCGCCTTCTTCACTGCTTATTTTGCTCACATTTCATTGCACTTTCCCGAATGCCTCCCCGTGTTCCCTTTCCGCTGCGCTTAGTAACCACACCCCGCCCATCGCACCGATGCTGTTCGCAGGTTTGGTTCCAGAACCGTCGGGCCAAGTGGCGAAAGCGTGAGAAAGCGGGAGCGCTGAGCTCCGTAGCGGGTCTAGCGGCGCCCACCACCCTCGGGCTCTGCCTGGACATCCCGGTGAGCCAGCGCCCGCTGCTGGATGGCAGCTGGAGGCCGCTCGGTGGCTCCACCCTGGGGTCAGTGCAGCCTGCTCTCCTGGGTCCTGCCTCGCTGGGGGGCCTTGGCCTGGGTGCTTTTGCTTGGGCCTCACTGCTCCGGCACGCGCTGCTCCACCCGCACTTCGACAGGTGAGGGCGCCACTGAGTCCCTAAGACAATGCCGTAGCAGGGGGTGTGACTCTGACACTGTGGGCAGACGGGGTGGCGCAGGTCTCCCCCCATCTCTGTGCTCTGTCTCCATGTGCAGGGATTTTGACAGCCCCCATCTGACTGTATACAGGGTGGCTTTATAAAGGACGACTATTCTTAATGAACCTGTTACAAACTGTGCTCTGTGGCACTGTTGGCACTAAACATGCCCCATTCCCTCTACAAATGTCTTTATTGTAACTTATTTGTAAATGTGTGTGGCATTTAATCAGATCTAAGCACTGGGTGATGTCTGTTCACCTGATTTATAAACACCCCCCCCCCCCTCGGTGGTTTCAGATTCCTAACCATGGTGAACCACCCTGGCGGTCCCGCAGTGGCATCCGGTGAAGGTTTCGGCCCGCCAGCCGGCGAGAGGAGGACGCCCAGTGCTGGCGAGAGGGGGACGCCCAGTGCTGGCGAGAGGGGGGTACCCGGCGCCGCCGAGTCCAACTGCGGGGTGGCTTGGGCCTCACCCTGAGTAGACATACATACTCAGTGGCAGCCCCAGGCTACCTCCCCCCGCAGCGCCTGCTAGATATGTAGATATAAATGTCAATATAAGCTGCCCCCCCCAGCAGCTGCCTCTGTTGCATATAGGATTGATTGGCCTGGACATAAGCAATCCTGAACACCAGAAGATGGGCGAGATCACAGAGACGGGTCTCCTCGTGGTCCATCTGCAACATCTACATAAAGACTATCGATGTTAGAGAGATTTAAATAGCTTCATTTTTAACTCTGTCATACTTTATTGTGATTGAAAGTGTTCATTGGACATTAAATGTAAAGACTGAACAGGTGGAGGTAACTGTAAGGTTTACTGTACACTTAAATTATTTGCCACTATTTCTGATGTGTTAAATTTTTTCTTTACAAACTGATTACAGAGTGACACTTCTAAACTTAATATAACTATTGTATATGTCTGTCTATGGTGCTTTTTATGGAATTTTTAATTTTCATTCTATACATGTATTTTGTATATTAAAAACAAAGTGAAAATATGAGTTAAATGTTTATTCATAACTTATAAAAATGTGTTACAAGATGTTGACTGACAATAAACACCATTATACAAACCAAAGAAATGGTTGCTTATACACGGGGGACAGCATGTCCAGTTTATGTTGTTTCCCATGAAAAATGTGCACCTTTTTGCCAGCTGGGGCTCTCATCCCAGCCCTTGCCAGTGAATCCTAGTGGGCTTTGGTACAGCTAATTAGTGCTGATTAAGCTGTCAATTAAACCACTGTCCATCCATCCATCCATCCATCCATCCATCCATCCAATAATGCCAGAACAAACACCATTATTGAGTGGTGAATAATTTGTCTATGAAAGATCTATGATCTTTGTGAAAAGAATACAAAATGTTCTTTTTGAGGAAACAAAGGAAACAAAGACTGGTATCCCGGTGCAGGGTGTACCCCAGCCCCCCGCCGCCCCTCTGCACACACACACACACACACACACCCCTGATTACCCCAGAGAAGTGGCCGCAAGTTGGATGGATGGATCTATTTTGACAATCTAACTCTTCGGGGACTAAGGACCTATTAAGAGGATAATTATTAATTATTTGAAATAATGGCCACTATTGTTCAGAACAGGAGCAGTATACTTGTCCCTTCAGTAAGGCTTTGGTTTGAACCTATTTCAAACAGACAATCCTTTCCAATTAACAGCTTAAGCAAGCGATAAATCTGACAAAGGCAGAAAAGAGCATGAATTAGGGCAGCTCTGAAAGCGCCCCCCTGCCACCTGTGTCCTGCGTGACTGACTTCATGGGTCATGGCTTAGCTCACACACACATCGCTGTCTGTACACAGCCCGTCTTACACCTGCTAATGCCTTGTGCTCGACAATAAATTATATCCAGCCATTTTTTTACTCATTTTTCATCAGACAGGAAAGTCATTGTCAGTTTTAACAGAAACTCGTGATTCACCTTTAAAATTACCGTAGACCTTTAATTCTGCATTCATGCACTTCTGGGGCTAAACTTTAATTTTATCTTGATAAATTATCTTTATTGGTTCATTTGGTTTATATGGCATATTACTCTTTATTTCTATTAGTTTTAAGGCTTTAAGATTACATTGTAAAACAATTTAATATATATTTTTTAAATCTCTTGAAGGTGCTACATAAATAACTATAAATTATTGACCTAAGTTACTTCAGCCTATCAAGACATTTCCAAGTTTCTGACCTTCTGAGCTCCGAAAATAACCCACGTTGGAAGGTAAGATGATTAATTATTCCTAACCCCCCCCCTGCACTGCATTTATGCTATTTGCGACGTGCATTAATGATGCGCCGTTTCCACATTAATGCACCTGCATTATTCAGGACCTCGCAGGTCAGCCCCCCCCCCGAATACCTACTGCTCTGTTGCTTGGCTGAAACAGCTGAGATCCTTGTTTCAAGAGGACCACTGAGGGAACCTTTTGGAACTCATGTCTCAGAGGTTGAGGCCTCAGCTGCACCTTAAGAACCAGGACACAAGCTTGTGACCGACTTGGTAACCCGTATGTCATGTAAACGGTGGTGAAAGAGTGCCCGTGGGGACCTTCTGGAAACTCACTATTATCTCATTCCATTTCACACTAAAATATTAACTTGAGCTTGGATTTGGTCTAAGCTGCTGGTTCCTACTTGTAGTTTTTATTAATAATTGATACTTTTTCTGTCACTCTGCTGAAGTCAGTCCTTTTCTGTGTAGGGAACGGGGAATTGAGACAGCTTCTTCAGTCCAGAGGAAGACCTCATCAAGAAGTCCTCAGCACACTCGCTTGACTGAAGTGACAGCCTCGGGTTACATAATCTTTGGCCAAAAAATGCTGAGAAGTTTCCAGATATGACTGAAGTTCTACGCCATTGTGCAGCACCCATTTTTGGGAATGAGAATCAATCCAGTTTCCTTGATGACACAGAAATGTCATACCAAAAAACACGTCATAAACTGCTTTGTAAATGCAGGTTCCCCAGGGTTAATGTTTGGGTCCCCTTCTGGGGAAGCTGTTGAAGAAGCCTCCTCAGGTTCAGCTTTCATATTAAAAGCTCCTCCCTCCACAGGTGCCTGAGAAGGTGAGAACCTGGGAGATATTTAGGCCTTTATACCTTTTGAAAATGGACAGCGGCAGTTAGTTCTGAAGTCATTTTCTTTCACTTGATGACTCAACTCTCTTATAAAGCATGTGTTTCAATGGTGAATGAATCCATAACCTTGGAGACCTCTATAAACCTCTACAGCAACTTGGTTTCATGTTGCCTCAAAAACCTTCTACAGCGTGAATCACAGCAAGCATGACGTATTACGTCTGTGACCAGCATATTCTGGTGTGTTATCCTGAGTATTGGTGTGTGTCCAACATGGCCTCGGGTGTGTAGCACCTGCAGTTTAAGCTGCTTATCTTACAATAAGAGAAGGATTCTTCTGGAGCCAATTGAGGGCACTTAATTCAACCTCATTACCACAATCCTCAACAAACAGGCCAGGAAATTATTCACCCCCCCCCCCCCCAGCCCCCTAGAGACACCCATCGTCAAGGACACTGAGGTCGGCGGGAATCAGGCCTGTGTTAGGGGCTTTGTGCTGCATGACGCTTGGGGACAGTGCCAGCCTTTGAGAGGAGTCTGCCATCGCATCTCTCGTCTCCTTTAGCAACGTCGACATCTAACTACATCACACCTCGGTCTGACTCACTGGCCATGTGACTGCACTCGTCACCCAGCCCTGGGTTCGAATCATTCACTGAATCATCCTTATCTTTCAGCTTGTTGAAGACACCTGCAGCTTTTTATTGAAAATTCATAATTATCATTTGCCATTTGCTAATCTACATATTTTATGTAATTTGATATCCAATTAAATATGTACTTATTTTTAAAGTAACAATAGTTCAACTCTAGCTGAGCTCAGCAACCTTTTACCTAATTAAGTTTTATAAACTTCAAAGGCACACAGTTTGTCCATAATTGCTGCTCTAACTTAGATTAGTCTTAAATACATTGCTTAGTAAGAAACAACCAGTTTTCAAAGAATTCCTCCCTCCATTTCTTTATTTTCAACGTATAATCAATTTGTAGAATAATATCTGGGCTTCAGAAAAGGAGGGAAAACAGGGTGGGAGGGCTGAGAAACGGGAGGATGAAAGCAGGTGTGTCACGCAGACACAAAGGGCCGCAGCGGCGTGGCTGCGCACTGAATGCGGCGGCCCTGTGGCGCATTCGCGGCAGAAACTCATTTAGCAAGCATGGAGTCTGCTATCCCAGCCTATTCACAGGAGATTACCATTACAGCCCCCAGGTCCCATTCACACAAGCTCTCAAACAATTATAACAATCACTGGACAAAATCTATGGTGTGGGGGCAGATTGAGGGGCCTGGGGGCCACGTGTGTGCGTGTGTGTGTAGTATGTGTGTGCGTGCATGTGCGGCTTATGTTTATATTACTTTGTGGGGACCAAATGGCCCCCACAAAAAACCTGGTATTTTGACATTGTGAGGACCATTTTTCAAGTCCACAGAAAGATCTGTGACTGCAATAGAAAAACTAAAAATGCCAAAAGTCTCATATTTCATATTTGGTTACACATGGTTAAGGTTAGGGCTGGGTAGGGGTTAAGGTTGTCAAGTTGGGATCAGAGTTTTTCCCCATAGAAATGAACGGACAGTCCCCACAAAGATAGAATTACAAACCTGTGTTTATGTGTGTACGCGTGTGTGTGTGTATCTGTGCGTGTATGTGGACATGTTTATATTACATTGTGGGGACCCAATGTCCCCACAGTGTGATAAAAACCAGTTATTTTCTACCTTGT
>JAODKN010000002.1:26475499-26486985 GCA_026774425.1 Petrocephalus zakoni
ACAAAACTATACCCCTCAGGAGAGGCTTCCACCAGAGGAACAGTGTCAGTGGGTCTGAGCCAGGTTTCAGTTAAAAAGCACAGGTCTGCACCAGTGTCAAGCACCATGTCGCTGACAAGAAGTGATTTGCTTCCCAATGAACGAACTTTCAATAAGGAACATTTCATGGTGGGTTTATGTTGTGGCTCATTTAATCTCATAAGTGGGATTGATATCAAGTTATCTGCACACGAGCCCCCAGTGGAATGGCAAGGTCTATGCCTTGGTCTAGCTGTAATATTCTTGCTAGGCTCACTCAGCTCTGTTACCAAATGCTTACTACATTTACAGTAGGGGATGCTGTGTTATGAAACACCTGGGTCATGGGCAGACATGGGGGGTATTCTCTGTATGTCGCTTAAATCATCCAAGATCAGAAGCCTCATCTTGGATCAGTTAATGGCGGTGAAAATCATCCAGTTAAGTCAGTTCCTTGAACGCATTTCAGGAACGGATTAGTTTAGCTGGATCCCATCATCCGAGATGATTGCGCTGCTTGAAAAGCCTATATGTATCGAGTCTAGAAAACATGATCGGCAAGTCTCTCATTGGCTTCTACAAAATGACAGAGAAATACGGCGCATTTTTTCACTCAGTCTGAGCAGGACCATTTATTAGAGCGATATGATTACTTCTAACTTTAAGTTTATTCATATAGCTCATTTACAAACAACCTCTTGCTACACCAAAGTGCTTTACATATACTAAAAAAATAAAAAATACAACGCAACAAACATATGCAACCAATTAAAAATAAGAAGCAAAGAGTAAAAAGAAAATAACTCATATTAGAATTAATCAGTATAACTAAACTATAAAATAAATAGTAATAAATGTCAAGCAACTGGAATTTAAAAAAATAATCTGTATCAAAAGAAAATGCAGCAAAAGCAACCCAAATCAGAAAAGATAGCTGGCAAAAGTGGCTGAAAAATTAAATGCATATGTAATTTTTAATTTGTATGCTTATTACTTGCATGCAGCATCACATTTCAAATGTGTAACATTATTATTTAATTGCCATAATTCCAGATGAAGCGGAAGCACAGTCAGGACATGGGAACAAGTTACAGGGAAGTAAAAAGATATACTTTGAACTGGTAAAGGGTGTACGGTGAAGAGTATACACACACGCGCGCACACACACACACACACACACACACACACACGTGTCCGGGACAAGCTTTGGAAACCCAGAGAATGTATTTCAGGGCCAGACAGACTCTTTTTTTAATTGTTGACGGTTAATATTCCAACTTGGTTGAGGCAGCATCTCTTGAAAAGAATATTATGCGGAAACAATAAAAGATCCTGCCGATTGCGCAAAACCCTCTTCATTTGAAATTGTCTTCTTATTATAATAATTATATTTTTGCGCACTGATCGCAATTGGTGGCTCATCCACGTACGGAGAATACCCCCCTGATCTATATGTGGGACAGCTAGCAGCCTTCGATTTAGGATCGCAAGGCTGAGGCCTGGGTGGTGCTCTCCGTCAGACAGGTAATTTATTTGCTGTGTTTTGAGATAACATAAATGATCCCCTCCAATTAGGATGGAGACCGTCCCGTTTATAAAAACCAGGCCGTTCCTATAAGAGGTCCTCTGGATTAGGTCTCTGCTTTTTGCAGCTGATGTGGTTCTGTTGGCTTCATTGTGACCTTCAGCTCTCACTGGAGCATTTCATGTCTAAGTGTGAAGTGGCTGGGATGAGAATCAGCACCTCCAAATCTGAGGCCATGGTCTTCAGCCGGAAAAGGGTTGAGTGCTCTCTCCGGGTCGGGAACAGTGTTGGCAACAGTTCACAGCTTTGGCAATCACTGAGGCAAAAACTCGGGTGCGGGAGGAGTTTGGTAAGGCCTTAGAGAATGACTTCTGAACGGCTTTGAGGAGATTATGGTCCACCATCTGGTGACTCAGGGTGGGAAAGCGGTGCAGCATCAACACTGTTTATGGTGGGGTTGGGAACAGTGATGGGAAGAGTTCACAGTCTCATCCCAGATGATCCAGTGTGATGGGAAGAGTTCACAGTCTCATCCCAGATGATCCAGTGTGACTGGCACAGTTCACAGTCTCATCCCAGATGATCCGGCATGATATGAAGAGTGCACAGCCTTATCCTAGTCGGACCCTTGAACAAGGCCCTTAACCGCCTAAAAATGCGATAGGGGTGCTGGATGGACAACTGACCCTGTGTTCAGACCCCAAGCTTTGCTCTCAACACCATAAACACAGATAAGCAATAACATTTCAGTGTGAATAAGCGAATAACATTGATTATCTTGTTACAATTGCACCTGTCAAGGGTTGCTGTCATATATTTGGTAAGTGAACACTCAATTCTTGAAGTTGATGTGTTAGAAAAAGGAAAAATTGGCGAGCGTATGGATCTGAGAAACTAGCCAATTTGTGATAGACGACTGGGTAAAAGGATCTCAAAACTGCAGGTCATGTGCGGTGTTCCTGGTATGAAATGGTCAATACCTGTACCTACCAAAAGTGGTCCATGAAGGCCAAATGACAAAACTGTCCTGAGAATAGTTTTACAAATTCATGCTGTCCTTTGTGTGACAGCCATTTTCACCAATCAGAAGTGCCATGCTATGGCTGCTCAGTGCAGTGTATGTGTGAGTATGTCTCCAAGGACAGCACGATGGGATAGGCATTCCAATGTACTAGTGCAAATGGCAATTAAAGCTGTATTTCACTCGTGTGTAAGGGGATTGATACAGAACATTCACAGAGATTCACACTTTCTGTTTAAAGACTCATATTTGAATAATTAAATATCCTTAAGCAACATGTAATATCATGAGCATTTCCTCTATGATATATTTCAACTTCCACAACCCCTACTAATGTTAACAACGGGAAGACTCTGCTTTTACTTTTTTGTTAATTATTGTTATGTTCCAGAACGTAAAAAGGTAGGCACGTCTGGTATTGTGGAGGCTGGATGTGTGCTCGGGCTGAGACATTATGAAAAGGTGAAATCGGAACTTGGATTTGCCAATCCAAGTGATTTTGAATTTCTTGTATATCGCCAACTCAGCCATACGCTCGGTGGCGACCAGCTTTCCCATGCTGTCGTCCTTGCAGCCTCTGTTTCTTTTAGAACCTTTATTTTCTCCTAGTTATCCAATTGCTATTACCAAACTGTTGTGCAACGTGACTGCCTTATGACACCCTACGGTTTTGTTTTGTTCATTCATTTCGCACCGTCTAGCCTCCCATTCTTAGCGGTCGGTATCACAATGGTCGCTGGTTTACTGTAATAAAACCCTCCTGTGTGTGATCTTTGAGTCTATGTGTGTGTTGTTCGTGGTGCACAGCTAAACTTTGGGAGACCTTACCTCACTTATCACCTGTTCACCCCTGACCTAGACCAACAATTATGTAACAATTATAAACTCTCCATTTACTTTTTTGTTAATAATGGAAAGACTCCTTTTTCCATGACTTCCTTCATGCCCGTACATAGCGTTGAGGACACTAAGGTCAACTCCTCAGGATTTTTTCTGCATCTCTAATAACCACAATCCATTGTGGGGCACGCCTAGCCATAGTTAACACTTTTGACCTTGGTACATGGCCCTGACTTCTGTCTGGCAGAAATTCAGTAACTGTTCTGATTTCTATTAACAGAAGTGATGGTAGCGGTCAGTGAAATATGGCTTTGAAACCAAAGTATGTGAAACTATAGTATTTCAACATGCTTCTGATCATTGCCTGGTTTACCCCAATGTGAACTACAGTAACTAATGAGAAGTAGGTTATTGCATCAATAACCCCAAGGTGAAGGGAGGCTATCCTCTCATCCACCGGGGTAACAACATCCCTCCCACCATGCAGACCATAAGGCCGCATTCCTCTTTCAGACCACTCACTTTGTCCACTCACTCGCTACCTAGAACACTCACTAGGGGCTTAGGGCAGACAGCGGTTGGTCCGTTTCGGACACCAGGCAGATGTTACACTACCACTTAATTATGTGCTGGGTTATCATAATTATTATTTCTGTCGCATAAACAGACGCCAGATCTTGAACATCAGCATTGCTATTTTTGGATAATGACACGTTTTAATTGACATATGACTTTACAACATCCACCTATGCAAACATAATGGGGACTGCAGCTATAACTATGATATTATTTTCTAATCTGCAATATACTGTATTCAATGTAAATTAACGTCACCAATGCTAAGCAGTGTAACACATTGCAATAACCTTTTGTTTTTAACAAAATTATTATATTATTATTATAGGTCATGTGCAAGAATTTCATAAGTGGGCTACTTAACGGTTAATGGTTATGGTTCAGACTGACCCACTGAGCCACACACTGTATTATTATGGATGGTTGTGGTGTAGTTTCGTTCCTCATATGTGGTTCCGACACTCACATGACATGCATGACGGTAAACCAATGTAGGCTATGGCTTCTGTACACTACATTTTGGTGTGCCTCCTGAAGATTTTTTAGTGCACAACATCAGTGAATGGAATGAATGTGAGAATTCGAATAAGCACTACAAAATGGCCAATTCACGATATAGTGGACTATAGTGAGCAAGTGTACATTCCGAATACAGCCTCAGTATTTACCCAAGCGACATATGGTTAAACATCACGCAGGAGTCACACTGGCAGGGAGTTTTCTGGGTGTACAGTACTGGTATGCTTCTCTCCAGCTGTGGGTGGCATGGACACTGTGCCAGATGCTGCTGCCTGCTGTGGTCAGAAGGTGGCGCTGATGTTGGGAAATTCCTGGCTAATGGAGGTCATATAGCAAGTCCTGAGTGTTGGACACGAGTTCTTGGAAAGATGGACGATCTTCCGGTTTCTGAAAGAGGACATGAGTGAAGGACATGGAACGCTCAGACAAAGAAGGATTCAATACGTGGCTGTATGAATGACTGATTACTTAACAGCCACCAATGTACACAATTAAGAGAGAAATTACCAAAATCACACAGTCAGTACACACCTCATTCCAGCAGGCTGTCATGATGCCGTACACTCTCTCGTTAGCCAGCTGGGGGCGATAGAGACGAAGGCCACTGGAGAGTTTCTGTACTATCTCTGTGTTATTTAGGCGTTCATAGGGCATCTTGCCCAGGGTGTAGATTTCCCACATAAGAACCCCTAGTGAAGTAAATAACAAACAACCTTACTTTGTGGGCTCAAGCAGTATTGTGAAAAACCAGCTATGTTTCATCTTTAGCAGGGCTCTACCCTGCTCCCATGATGCTTTAATTTTTGGTGCATTTATTAATAAATACTGTATGTATAAAAATACATAATTTGATATACTCGTCTATTTCTTAAAGCATCCTATATTGGACATGTCTATGTCATTTAGTTAAGCTCATTTATTCTACCCTTTGTACTTAGAATGGACACAGTGCAATTATTAATAAATGTGTTTTGCAAAATAACACAAAATCACTGCAATATCTTCCAAAAATATTGTGAGATAATGCTAAAGTTTTATGAGATCTTGCAAAAGGACTATTTATTTTAATAGAATTTTTTTCACTTCTGGGGTCCCTTTAGGGGCTCCATACAAATTCCCCTGATCTAAAGTCCTACAGTGATATTAGATTAGATTTTGTAATAAAATCAAGTAAAGCAATCTTGTAATTGATATTGATATAAAGTGTTTTGTAAAAATAAATCTGTTGCTTAGAAATAATTTGACCAGGAGTTCTGGCATTCCACAATTGTTCCATCTGATATCGAAGCAGAACTCAAACAGACACTCACCGAATGCCCAGACGTCAGACTTGCTGCTGAATTTGCAGTAGAGGAGGACTTCGGGCGGCGACCAGCGGACGGGGAACTTGGAGCCTGCAGAGCTAGTGTACTCATCATCCAGGACGTACCTGGAAGCGGCGGAGAGAGGAGGATGGCATGGGGATACTTTCCTGCCAAGACATTTAAGCCTGGGACAACAGAGTAATACAGTTTTTTTTCAGGAAGGACACCCTACCTTGATAATCCAAAATCAGTTACTTTAACCGTTCCGTTTGCATCCACCAAGCAATTTCTAGCTGCCTGAGAACAGATCAGAAGCATTTAAAAGGGCCCACATTGACCTATGGGGAGCAAACAGCGAACCTTGGCTATAAACCCAAACTGGCCCGCACCCGAGCCGCTGACTTGCGAGACAGGACCCAAAGCTACGAGTTTCAGCACGGTTCTCACCAGGTCCCTGTGGAGGAACTGCTGTGACTCCAGGTAGGCCATGCCCTCACTCACATCCTTGCACATCTCCAGCAGCTGGACGGGATGTGGGCTCAGGATGACTTCACGGAGGTAGGTCAGCAGACAGCCGTTGGACAAGAATTCGGTGACGATGTAGATAGGTCTCTGTTTGGTGCAGACTCCATACAGCTGGACCAGGTTGGTGTGCTGGAGCTTCCTGGCAAAGAGAAGCCCAAGAAAAGAAGAGGAATAGCTTCGGCATCCTAGCAGATGACATTGCTACACCCAGTCATGCTCAGGGCCAAGGCAGATAGTGTAGCAGCAAACAGCAGGAACCCTCACCCTCATCTCAAACTTAATCACAAAATATCCCTAAATGTTTTGTTGGGAAAATGCTGTAAAAATTAATAAATTATGACCCCCCCCCCAATGCATGCAATCTAGTGTCACCCTGTAGAGTGGACAAAACCTACATCATAACCTTAGCCTCTTCGATGAAGTCATCTTCTGACATGGAGCCCTCCTTGATCATCTTGATGGCCACATCGTGCCGGCCCTGCCACTTGCCGTATTTCACCACCCCGAACTGCCCGCTGCCAAGCTCCTTGATGCAGGTCAGGTGACGCGGATCGATCTCCCAGACCCCTGAAGCCAGCAAGGAGAGACAGGGAAGGAATGCCAACAACAATATATTGTGACAAACCTTTTATATCAGTCCATAAGACAGTGGCCTACAGCTCTGAGCGCTGTGTTTGGTTTTCTTTCGAGTCTAATCATGTGGTTAAGCGACAGGCAGACTCACCCAATCTTTTGACCATGACAATTTCACTTCCGTAAGTCTGGCTCAATGCCTTACTCACCGTATCCAAGGCCAGCCGTAGACGGAGCGTTTTGGGTCTTGTTTGACACAACATACTTCAGCCTGCTCACCATTCCTTTGAGTAGACACAAGAACAGACAGTAATGTGGTCACCAACATTATTATTATTATAAAAGAATGTTATTTGTCATAGTTTGAGTTGCAGGTGAGAGAGACGCAAGAGCAGCCTCGTGAGGATTCGAACCCGCGGCATTGTGCTGGTGGTATTTGATGAGATCAGGTATCGTGTCGAAGTTGTGCCTCTCAGCGAGGTAGAACTGGCCCTGCTCATTGATACAGATGTTGTAGTGTCTGCATGCAGAAGCCACATCACTTAAAGGTGGGAGAGACAAGAGTGACGTTTCAAAAGCAGCACATGACAGGTCAGGTGTCAACATAGCGGGTGGCAGAGGTCCAGACAAAAGATCTGTTGATAAAACAGGTTCATCAAAACCTCATGAGTGACAAGGAACCAAATATGGATTTTGAATAAAGAGATTTACATGTTTTTATAGACTTTCTGTTTGTTTTTTTGTAGGTTTTTCTGTTAGCTCTATTCTTTTTACAAACGATATGTCCTTCCCTTGTCTGCTCTTATACTCTTATGCACTCCTATGCTCATTTACTCAGACATACTCTTATGCACTCCTATGTTCATATACTCAGACAAACTCATATGCCATCATATACTCAGACACACTATTATGCTCATATACTCGAACACACTCTTATGCACTCCTATGCTCATATACTCAGATATACTCAAACGCTTACAAACTCATATGCTGTCATATACTCAGACACACTCTTATGCACTCCTATGCTCATATACTCAGACATACTCAAACGCTTACATACTCATATGCTTATATACTCAGACACACTCTTATGCAAACCTATGCTCATATACTCATATACACTCATACGCTCATATTCTCGCACTCACTCATATGCTCATACACACGCATATGCTCATATACTCTTACGCACTCATAAGTTCATATACACTCTTACGCTCATATACACTCTTACGCTCGTACCCACTCATACGCTCATATACTTATATGCATACTAATACACACTTATACAAAACTTTAGACTCACCCTCCGCCCTTAGTGAATACGGAGACAGTGTACTTCCCAGCCTTACTAGAATCCCGTACCAGAAAACCGCCATCTTTGTTCTGCAGCACAAATGTGAATAAAATGGTCTGCAGGCTGCCTGAAGCTTTGGCAGGCATGTACACATCCATGGTGTCACTAAGGTCAGTGTCAGTCACAGACATATGATGTAGGATGATGGTTGGGTTATTCGAGAGGAAGCAGAGTACCAGCGACCAATGGCTGATGGTCCCCCATTAATCTGCATGTGCCTTTACTGCTCCTACAGACAACAGTCGTGTCCCAATTAAGGGGCTGCATCTACGTAGCCTTTTTAGGCCCCCAGCTGGCACAATAAATCGTGGGAAAGGTTAGTAGCTTAGAAGGCAACAGGCTCTGAACTGGGACACATCTTACGTCACAAACACCCAGTTTCAAGAAGCTAATAACCCAGACATGTTAAGCAAAGCAGCTTATATGAAATGTAATGTTCATGATTCATAATTTTCTTAATGTACTCTTTCAGAGATGCTGTTAGCGATGGTTCATAGTCACATCCTCTATGCAGCTGATCTTCACCTGGCCATGCTGGTAGCTGGCAAGCTAAATGGTAACCTGACCAGCTGCCACTATGTGAAGCAGGAAGAGACACCTACACTTCCTTGTGTGGGAGCAGTGGTGGGCTGCCCACTTACCTCCGTCCTCAGCAGGTTTTCGGCCTGGCTGCGGTTCATGTTCTTGCAGTACCATCTGTAGAGTGAGCAGGAGCAGGAGCATATCCTTTGGTGTTTTTTTCTATGGCCGTCGACCGTAACAAACTTCTGGCAGAATGACCACTGAGTTTAACTGGACATGAAATATCTGGGTTCCAGATCTCCAACCGGGGCGCTTATGTAAATCGACTTTTGTCCGTCATTTTCGAAACGCCATCAAACTGCTAAGCAAATTTCTGGGGTTTGGTTAAGGGTGTTATTCAGTTGTTGGCGAGATGGCTTCAGATGGTCTTACTTACTCAAACTGCTCGAGTCCATTCTGAACCTCACTGATGTAATTACTAGGAATGTAGCCCTCATTTCTGTGGAAAAAAAGAAAAAAAATACAAATGACACACTTACCTGTGCAAAGTCTTTTGCTTTACTCTGATACTTTAAGCATTTAATAAATGTCTAGTGTCACCAAAAGGACTGAGACATGTGCTTTTGCATAGTCATCCAATATAGTAACCTTGCTCTGAAAGTTACCGTAGACTGATTGATAAGGGGGTCATGCTTTGATGATCAAGGAACTTTTTGCTGAAAGCAAAGAGACATGAAAATCTGTCTCTGTAGGTAGAGATCCCATAGTTTCACTATTACTACTGTTCACTGCCAAATGTTTATCTAATTAAATACCAGACTCTCACTCTTAAGTCTTTAAATTTGTTTCAAAATATTTAAATTCTGTTCCAAGTACCATATAGTACCTTATGTCAACACCCTGTTAATAGAATCTACTGCCATTTTACACAACACTACACACAATAACAATCACAACACTACATGCACTCTCATCTATTAACCTCTTTAGTTTGTTTCTTATTGGAGAAAGTTCTCCCACCTGATAAAGATGACTTATCACAGGGACACAGGCACTCAAAATGACATGTATTCAAACCAAGGTGTGATGGAAGGACCAGCAGTGTCATGCAAGCATGTTGGCTATCAGCCAACACAGAGCCCACACCCACCCATATCTATCCTTGGCCTTCCACCAGTTGGCACTCTCCTTCGCCAAGACAGTGTACTCCTCTCCCTTCCTCAGCTCCAGGTCCTGTTCACTCTGCGGTATGTAATCGTAATCTGCGATGACCATCATTCCCGTAGACATGGCAGGCTGTGGGGGCTCCGGAGGTGAAGACCTTGAATTTTTCTCCTGTGTCACAGAACATGAAGGTTTGGCAACTAGGTGACCAGGGAACTGATCTTCGGGCATCTTTCAAGGTTCAAACATGACGAAGACTGACCTGGTCTGGAGTTGGAGGCAGCGGTTTCCTGGACTTACGCTGCGAATACTGGGCTGTGAATCCTTCAGAGAAAGAGAGGGAGAGAAAGTTTGCTGTGTTGAGAAATCATCACAAAAAGAGGAAGAGAAAGAAAATGCTGTGCTGCTAATCCTTCACAGAAAGAAATGATGAAGAAGAGAATGCTTTGCTGATAATAGAAAGGAAGAAAAAGAATACTGTGTTGAGAATCCATCACAGAAAGAGATGGAGAATGAGAATTCTGTGCTAAGAATCTTTCACGGAAAGAAAGGGAGAGAAATAGAATGCTGTGCTGAGAATCCATCACAGAAAGATACAAAGTGTGAGACTGCTGGGCAGAGAATCATTCACAGAAAGAGATGGAGAGTGAGAATTCTGTGCTGTGAATCCTTCACAGAAAGAAAGGGAGAGAAAGAGAATGCTGGGCTGAGAATCTTTAAGAGAAAAAAAGAAGAGAAAGAAGGTGCTGTGGTGAGAATCCATCACAGAAAGAGTGAGAATAAAGTGTGAGAATGCTGGGCTGAGAATCCATCACAGAAAGAGATAGAGTGAGAATGCTGGGCTGAGAATCTTTCACTAAAAGAAAGGGAGAGGAAAGAATGCTTTGCAGAAAATCCTTCACAGTAGGAAAGGGAGAGAAAGAGAATGTTGTGCTGAGAATCCTCCACAGAAAGAAAGGGTAAGAAAGAGAATGTTGTGCCGATAATCCTTCGCAGAAGGAAAGGGAGTGGCACATCAGCACCACACAGCCTCATTTAATTTTAACCATATTTATTGCACTGTATGTCATTTTTGAGTGTGTATATGTTAGTATTTCGAACATCTTTATCACATAAAATCATATACTGCAGAAATACAGTACTTAGGAGGACTGTGGCAACAGTGATGTAGCTAAAAGGAGTATGGTGGTGGCGTAGTGGTATGAGGCTCCGGCTATGGAAGCTGCTCCAGGGAGATTGTAATTCCCTGTAATCGGGTAATGTAAGTCACTCTGGATAAGGGTGTCAAGCTAAATGCTGTAAATGTAAATAAAAGGCTGTATTTAGACTGAGTGAAGGGGAAATGGAGTGTGTTATAAAAGAAAAGCTTCTGGAGCCACTGAAGTAGTCTTCAGCCTAATTATGTGTTTCTTTGTTCCTGTTTTGCTGGGGAAGGTGATGTGAATAACAGGAGTGTATATGACTAACAGGATCATCAGTCAATGAATAACAGGAGTGTATATGACTAAAAGGATCATCAGTCAATGAATAACAGGA
>JAODKN010000002.1:26501481-26514374 GCA_026774425.1 Petrocephalus zakoni
ACTGCAATATATGGAATGTAGTTTATATAGACGATACTACGATCTTTCTGCTTTGGCAGATCGTCAGTACATAGATCGTCTTCACAATCTCATATCGTCATATCGCACACCCCTAATCGATTGTTACATCTTTTTTTATTCCTCCCCAATTTCCAATCCAGTAGTTTAGGCCAATACTGAATGTCGGATTGCCGCATCCCTAGTCTCCAGATTACGCTCCAGCTATAATCTTTATCGATTAAGTGCAATGGCGAAAGCTCTGACGCTTCTGAACTTGTCGTCTTAAGCAGTACCCCTTGTGTGAGTCTGCACTCAGGTCTTGGCATGCGCATTGGTATTGAAACAATTTTATTCACGATAGAATAGATGCATTCAACAACACAAACTTCAAGTGAATACCCAGATAGACCAGAGAAACAGAAATTGGAAGTTTGCAGATTGATGCCCATGTGCAGTTACGCTTTCATGCATCTTGGCAACACTCCCTGTGGAAACAGTTGCAGTAGCAGCCCTGTGCACTGCCTGTTTTAATTCACTCGTGTGGCCAGGAAACGCATAGGCATAAGTTGAGGGACCCTTCTGTCATGTGACGCCTCTACCTACCCTTACATAGATAATCCGAAAACTAACCTTTTCCCTTTTTTCCCCCCTCTTTCAGGGCCAGGTCATCCAGTTCTAAGATGCTGAATCTTCACATGAATAAAAACTAAAATCACCAAATTGACTTGTCATTCATTGAGGCTTTATGGTTATGATTTCTGCACTAGTGGTGGTAAGGTGTGAGCAGACTGGTAAAAAGACTTTATTAAAATGAATTGCATAAAATATTCAGTGTGAATAATCTGGAGGATCATGATGATGGAGTTTTGTTACATGTTCATTTCTGTGCCGTTATGTAATTATTGCACTGTTGGTTGCTTGTGGTAAATGGTGGACTTGCCCAAGCAGCTTGCTAAAATCATTGTCACTCCCATGACTATAAAATATCGTTGGTTTTCCCCTTATGGAGTAGGTGATGGAACATGGGCATCTCTCCTTTGCTCGGGCGGGGTTTAGCTGAGCCATTCACTTGCTTCATCATTAACAGGATGGTGCCGGTTGGGTTAACTGGGACTTGAGTTGTCGTGATCAGGTCATGAACACCAAGCTCCTTGTATGAGGGAAGGATCTGGGTGATGTTGCACTTGGGGTAGCAGGCTTTCCAGTTGGGCAGTAGGCCCAGAGTGAGGAAGAAAGTACGAGGGCCACCCATCTCCTGCTTGTTGGTCACTGTCAAAGCGAGTCTATTTCCGGACAGGGGTCGCTCCCATACCTCAAAGTCGTTCACCTGTGGGTAGATGCATTTATCAGCTGGTTCAGTCATCCAGGTTGTCTGTGCACGGCACACCACATGCCAGTGGAGGTTCAACCACTTGTTGGGACATTACCTTGACCAAGAAATATCCCTGCTGCCCCAAAGGGTCTTGGTTGATAGCAATGACCTGCTTGTTCTGCAAGAGATCCCGCGACTTTGGGTCAATAGCTCTCAGGTCATTCGACATCAGCAATGGGGCGGCCATGATTGCCCACAAGGCCAACTGGGTCATTTGTTGATCCAAGCTAAGCCCAAAGTTACCCAAGATCAGCTGGTGGAAAATAGAAGGTTATTGAGCAGTGGAGTCAACTGCAGATACTTGAACAGGAGTATTGAGAAACACTCAGTCTGACACTGTACCATGTCTGGGTCATTCCAGCCCCCAGGTCCTGCTGCTGGCACTGTGAGATTCTGGTGTTTTGCAGCCCAATCGGTAATGGTCGTCACACTTGCCCAAGAGTCATAGATGTCGCCAAAGTTTCTCCACTGGTTGCAGGTCTTCCGGATGGCAGTGTAGTTTGGCTATAATGGAATGATGTTAGGATAGAGCCAGTCAAAACCATCACACAAAACTGGCTGGAATAACGACCATAAGAAGCCAAGACGATCAAGTGCTGCCTGACAGTGAGGCAGTAAAATACTTTTGGACGTTAAGCAGCAAACTGCCGATCTCTCATGCCCAGCTGAATCAGTGTCACAATCGAGAAGCCCAGTACTTAGTGTGCCACAGCCAATCTTCTGACCTACCTGCTGATGATCCCACTCATAAAGAGGCCATTCACAGGAATACAAAATACTCCTGCCGGTGTTGTTCAAGGCTCTCGACATGTTCATGTAGCCTGCAGAGAGTTCAAGGGGCAACAAACTTGTAACAGATTTATCCTAGAATACAACTACATTTCATAAATTAATGGAATTTACTGAGCTTAAACTTAAAGGGGCAGTTCAGGCCAAAACTTAAAAAAATGTAGTAGAGTCTGTAATGCTATTCCTCCATCCAGATGGTTCTGTGGGGAGTTGTCTAGTTTTGGAGATTTCGGCCTGAATTTAACTGAATGTTGAAATGTTGGTTCTCTCTCAAATATAATGGGACTGGATGGCAATCTTTCTGTGATGATTAAAGTGCCAAAAATACACCTGAAAAACAGCAACGTCTCTTACCAGAAATCATGACCCAGTTACTCATGCTAATCCACAGACTTTGTAGTGAGCAGTTTAATGTAGGAACTATTTTATTCTACTGAGCTCCACACACCTATCACTGTGCAAAGATATCGTCGGGGTGCTTGTGCCCATATCTTCTGCGCAGTGCTATGATTGGTGTGTGAAGCTTACATTAAACGGCAAGTTTTCACCTGTCCAACTACCTCATCAGAAAAATGTCATGTTTTGCAAATGGTTTTTCCTTCACCTTCTGCCAGCAATTTCCAGTCGGGCATGTAGCAGCCATCAAACTTCAGCAGGTCCACACCCCACTCAGCGAAGGTCTTGGCGTCGATGTCGTAGTACCCAAAGCTGCCGGGATACCCGGCACAGGTTCTCAGGCCCACATCAGCATAAATGCCCAGCTTCAGACCCTTCGAATGGACCTGTAGGCACATAGCGTTACGATATACCATAGGAGAGGCTGTGATGTCAGCCAGCGAGATCTCTAACAAGCGTGGGGGGTGGGCAAGCTAACATCTTTGGCATTTATATGGTGGAAGAATGAACCACAGACAAAAATTAGGGAATATTTTTAAATGAAGGGCATAAGAAGACAACAGTCATACTAATGTACTAAATCTTGTTCATCTTTTAAATACCAGAAACACTACACTTACTATATTCTGGGTAACATTTCCTGTGAGCTAAGTATACATTTTAAAAATCATAAAGTTCATGGCATCAGCAAAACTGCCATGTTACAAAGTTAAAATACATCAGGACACAAGGATTAAGGTTAGGGGAAAAAAGCCTTCACAATAAGGCAAATAATTCAGCCACTGTGTTTATACATCTGCAGAACTTTACATGTACCGGTATTCCAAACATCCATACCAAAGGAAATAACTGTAAGCTTAAAAAAGGGAAGATTAATACTCAGGGGAATCTCCACGCAAAACCGGCATAAGCCGGCGATAAGCGCCAATACACGCTGTGTCCGGCAGAGGGGAGTGTTGCGTTAATAGTTACTTTTAACTGGCGATTCTATCAGTAATGCATGGATATTTAACTTAGGCCTTCACTGATTTTACTTTTGTAATGTAACTGAACATTTTTTACTTTATCAAAAGGCACATTTTTATTAAGGTTTTTCTAACTTATAAACTTAAGGTTTTTAGATGTGGCGCGGATAGACTCACATAGTCCGCGAGCTTCTTGATGCCCCCGGGGAAGCGCTTGGGGTCGGCCTGCAGGCGGCCCTGGGCGTCGCGGCTGGCAGCGGGCCAGCAGTCGTCGATGCACACGTACTCATAGCCCGCCTCCTTCCAGCCATCCAGGGTCATCCTGTCGGCCATCTGCATGTACAGCTTCTCGCTGTGGGGGGTGTGAGCATGCAGACTCAGTGCAAGGCTGAGGACACTGCAGCACCCCCAGTGTGGACACCAGTACCAGGGTCGGGGAAAGGCCACCGGGGGGGGCAGGCCTCTTACAGACCCATTACTGGAAATGCTCGTCTCTCACAACACGGGCAACTTCAGATCAGAGTTCCTATGCCGAAAGATATGGGTACAAGGCTTGGAATATCCCAGGACAGGGCACCCGCTCATCACACACAATATGGCAACTCCAATTCACCTTAGCATGCCTCATGGGAGGCAAGACAAGAATGCTATGCATTGCACTACCATGCCACCCCCAGAAGTCCACTAACTTGGCTGATATTTAAATGATCAATATTCAAAGTTAGCAGCACTAGTGCTAGACACAACACCTACAATATGATCGGCCATTTTCAGTAATGGAGGATGAGTGATTTCGTCGGCTCATTTGCCACATACTGCTTAAACAAAAAGTACCTACCCTGGAACAGGGACTAAAAAAGCACCAGGAACTACCTCCCAAGAACTATAACTAGGCCAAGTTCCCATGCTGGTAAAGTGACGGAAGTCCCCGTGTACCTCAAAATTTCCTGGTTCCTGAAAAAATTCCTGCATTAGGAAAGGGCCTTACAGTGTCTTCAGTAAAAACACTAAAGAGGTTTGAGGGAAAGTTATAGGTGAAGGAACAATTTTATATAATTAGATGGAGGACAGAGAAAGTATTTGTAAATGACACCAAACAAGCAGCTTAAGACGGTGACAGGTCATTTGATATAATTAAACTGGAAATCGCAGAGTCTCCCAAAGGCTTCTCCATGAACATTAAACAGAACCAATCTCCTTTATTTGATCTCGAGTTCATTTATTTCATTTTCCGTCCAGCTTTGGTCTTGTGCGGGCTTTTTAGCCTTCGTATATCTTATATATCTTACCTGATGCAATTGTCAGGATCCGCCTCACAGTTTATGTTGCACATAAACCTCTCCCAGTGCAACCAACCCATCGGCGGCGTTAGCGCAAGTCCGTTGTCCAGAGGACGGACCCCGGATAGAAATGCACAGAAAAACAGTGCAACCGTGCTCAGCATTAGCATGGACATTTTCAATAAAGTGCAATGAAATTCACCCGACAAGGCACTCAGAGTTAAAAGCTACCGCTTCCCTGAATGCGGAAAAGCCCAATGTGACTGACGGCAGAATTGACCAATTACGGAGAGGAATCGGCGCGAATCAGCCAGTGAGCGTGCAGTATCACTACAGACGGATAATAACAAGGAAGTGCATGTGTATTCCTGCCCAGTAGCGTGTGACCTGTTGTGTCCTATCTGTGTCTCTGTTCATGTGATTTCTGATGCTTGTTAACGAGTGTTCATGTGATTTTCATTAACTGTGTTCATGTGATTTCTGATGCTTGTTAACGAGGAAGTGCATGTGCATCCCTGCCCAGGAGCGTGTGACCTGTTGTGTCCTATCTGTGTCTCTGTTCATGTGATTTCTGATGCTTATTAATCTTCAGGAAGTGCAGGAATTTCCGCGTTGCTGTTACGGCCGCGCAGGGGCGCTTCTCCATAATGGCGATTATTCCCCCTGCGGACTGGTTGCCTTTTAAATGTTTAAATTAAGACGATTACTTATCTTACATTTATACACATTTAAGAGAAAAAACGGTGGATTATTACTTAACATTAAATAAGTATCCAACCATGCAGGTTCAAATTTACAACAGAAATTTAATGCTGGTTGCCTGCTTAGTCTTATAATGGGTTTCTTTACATGACAAGACGATCCTGCTCCTGGCAGCTCGGTAGGAATAGTGCATAATGTATGATTATTATTATTCATCCTTTTTCCATAACTGCCAGGTCACCCTGAACTCTATAGAGGACCCTGTGCAGAATAAGCAGTGTGGTACTACCTGCCTTACAGGTTTGCCCACTTCTATCCACTGGGCTGCTACTTTTTAAAACTCCTGTAGCAAAAGAAACCCATGTTACACACTTGACAGGCAGCCCTGCATTAGTTGTTGTTTGAGGAATAAACCAATGCCGGTGTGCTTTTTTTGTCTGTATAGGGGTTGTCAGATGAAGGCTGAGACCTTAAGCATCACCATAAACAGCCGACAGCTGCATACTATATATGTGTAGGTGCACGTAATAACGCTATAAATGGCCTGTTTGACTATTGTGACTAACGGTGCCTGGTAAATCATGTTACGTAGCAAATACAGAATGGAAAATGAAATATTTCACCTGGTGTTACTTATGAAGCTAGGACTTAAATAAACACAGAGCCCGACCTTTCTGCAAATGTCAAGAGTATGTACTTCAACCTAAAACATTATCAGCCACTGTACCAAAGGACCGGCTCGATGCAAACAATTTGTCATTTTCTGGAGTTCATTTCAACTCTGACTGAAGAGGTGCTGGTTGTAAATGTCAGATTTCAATTTTACCAGCCCCTCCCTCTGCCCTGGTCCCCCAGAGATGGACCATTTTGGCTCATTTGGCTGGGAATTGAGGTGTTTTTAATTTCCCAGGTTGGGGAGCTGCTGATGAGCCCGGGTGACTGATGTGTGGCGGCGGCCCGCGGTTGCTGGTCACGTCATGCTCTTGGGCCCCATTTTCTCTGCCCTCACACGATTGGCCAGCTCGCCACTGTCTCGGATTGCACGGGTCATATCTGTGTTCCTGCTGTAAAAACTGCTGTTGCCCAGGCGTGCACTCCGACATCTGTAAACATTGCATTAAGGCTCCATATTCTGCTGATACGGTTCGCATATGAGAGTGACCTGAAGCATCACTATACTGTAGATTTCTTGTAGTACCACGTTTTTACAGCACCTTAGTTAACCTGCCCCCTCTGCCCGCATCTTCACCTCCTGTCTCGGGCTTAGACGATGGACGACAGCGCCCACGTGTGAGATGAAGGGGCTCGTTCGCACCCACCTGTTCATAGTGCTGTACACAGAGGCTGCTCCCACTTGGTTGTGACCCTCCATGAGATACTGGCTTGGGGGGAGAGGACAGGGGCAGCTGAAGAATGGGTTTGGAACCCCTGAGACAGACTGAAACTCCTTCATTTACCCTCTTGATCTCTTCATCCCCTCCCGAGCTCCACTGTGCTGCCCATGCTGCCATCCTGACTGAGCAGACATGCCCTCATGATGTCCCTTTCTCCTCCAGACCCCCTGCCCAGATCTGGCCACTCAACCAATTCCCAGTGATGCCTGGGGGGTCGTCCTGAGGTCATCCTTTCAGGTCATTCTCCTCATAACTCCTAGGGAGGGTGATGCTTGATAATTATCTGACTCTGATTGCATGTAGGTATCTTTAGTATTTTCTGAAATGGCCTACAGAGGCTTGCAAGATCTTGGCGAACAAGCTGAGCTGTGCGTTTGGGAAAAAAAAAAATCGATATTTACTGTGCGATCAATACAAGCTCCAGCATGTAGCCTTTCAAAAAAGTCACACGTTCAAAAAAAATGACCTTCAGTCAAGTTGCGTTTATTACGCATCCGCAGTACCTCCGGTCCTCGTCTAGGAGGCCGGGAACAGAGTGACCTTTGTTTTGCTTGTATAGAGGAGAGGAAAAAATACTTATTGCCTGTTGCAGAAATGAGGGCTGTAAAATTCACAAGATTAACAGGAGGAGCTGCCCATGGGGAGATGTGTATGCTTTGTTGACTCATGCGTAAGGAACAGAAAAAAAGCATGTGACCTGGCATGTCATGTGTGCTGTTTGCACCGCTTGCGATCTTCATGGAGCAAGGTGAGGCCTGGTATCCACCCATGTGCAAAACTGGGGGGGGTGTGTGGAAGAAGAGTGGTAAAGGTGGTTTCAGGGGGAAAGAAAATATGCTTAATGTGTCAGATGCTTAGTTTGGGATCCACATGACTTAACGGGGGCCATGGCAGGAACAGGACTGTGTGACTTCCCTTTCAGATGCCATACTAGGCTAGTTTGGGGTCAGCAGACTGAGGATGCAGCAAAGGTGCTTATTACATGCAGTCAGCTGGAGAATCGGGGTGTTTGCATCCATACACGGGTATGGGAGACACTTTGAGGTGCCAAAGCAAACAGTGTGTATCAGAATGAAGGGGTCAGTGATTTCGAAGCGGTTTAAGCTGTGTGGTCAGGTACCATTTTTCTGCTTCAATGCATCCCCAACAAGCTTCCCACATTACCTGCAAAAAAACACAAGGCCACACCCTTTGGGGAGGTCCCACATATGATTAATCTGACAAACTCACCCAATCAGTATAGCTTTGAGAGGAATACTAATGAGGGGTGAATTGAGTATTTAACTATATGTCAGTCGTCCTGACAGGCTGAATGGCAGATTATATTTAAAAACCAATTCCTTTTATGGCTTGGTCACGCTAATTAATCCATGCACTTTTAGCAGTTAATTATGCACGAGTACTTAAGGAGGGGGATTATGATAGACTCTGGCTTTGAAAGCAGCAGCATGCTGTCTGGAATGGAGGCGAGATAACTTTGCAGGGCTTCTTATGGGTGTGAATGACCGATGATCTCATTGTCCGCTAAGTAACTGGCCGTGGACTGAGCCCCCCCCAGATTCTGATTGTGATGCCCTCAGACTCCTTTCTTACGTCTCCCCTTTGCATGCCGGACACTGAAACCTTATTTGATCGAGGGGGCAGCTGTTGAAAAGAGGCTGTGGTAGATGTGTGTGTGTATGCGTGTGTGTGTATATGTTTGTGTATGCATTTGTTTGTGTGTGTTTGTGTGTATGTGTGTGTATGCATTTGTGTATATGTGTATGTGTGTCTGTGTGTGTGTCTGTGAGCATGCTTCATATGGCTGTGGGTGGAATATGGCAGTGGAGGGAACTGAGGGGGTCCTGATGCAATCACAGGGTAGGTAGCATGAAATCTGTTCAGCCAAGTAAATCCACCCCCCCTCCCGAATTGACTTTCCCTATTTCTCCTCTTTACTAGCGAATCCAATTGCAAATCAGTCCAAGGATAACTTTCACCGGGGGTTTCAATAAACTTGCAGAGAGGAGAGTACTGGGGGGTGGTGGTGGTCCACGGAGAGGCCGAGATCATTTTGTGATTCTGTGGAGATATGAAAGCCTGTGGAGATGGAGGTCGCAGAAAGACAGAGGCGGAGACGGGGGAAGCTGCCTGTGACACGGACAGGTGGAGAGCTGCCGTCCTCGGGCGGAGACTGTGCATCCCTGTGGCTGCTTCCTTGCCGTGGCTGAGAGTCGCTCTCTGCAGAAGGCAGAAGTGCAAAAACGATTATGCGCATTGGGCTCCGGGAGCTGCTCAGTGCCTCAGAGATTGCACTGGAATTAGTCTGTAACCTGTTTAAAAAAATCAATTTGAGTCAAATGCAAGAAATTGGTCCTGCAGGACTCAGAGGGCATCAGGTGATAGTGGCAGTAATTTGTTTTGCAAATACGATACGGTAGGCTGGGGGTAATAAGTCCCCCTGCCTTCAGTGCATTTCGCTCAGGTGCCCCCCCCCACCCCCCGGCCTTTTGAACAGTCACCTGGTGCTTTGTATAGGGGAGTCAGACAAAGGGCGTCATGGGTGCTCACTGTACATGACAGTCAGGCTTTCAACAGCCGGTGTCGCACAAGTGAAAGGTGCGGGACAGACACCCCCCTCTCCCATTGTGTAATCATGCCATTGCTCTGCCTTCCACTGTGATCTTGGGCTCCAGCAGTCACTCCATTTCTGGGCCGTCTGTCCTCCTGCCTGACTGACTCCCCGGATTCTAACGAACTGCCGGCGGCCGTGGAGGTTCCAGGACCCAAACGTGTGCCCAAAAAGATTACTTCCTCTGGTTGTACTAGCTTGCTGGAGACTCTCGGGATATACTGAGTAACTGGCTAGTCCAGCTATGGGGACCAGTAGGTGGTGCCAATGAGACAGGGGCCCTGAGGAATCCTCCTGGTGAAAGGTGATTAATTGTCATTGTTGACACACCACAGCACACAACAATGAAATGTGTTCCTGGAAACAGCAGGAAGTAATGTCCTTGGTTCTGAGCAAGGATGCTTGAATTAAGATGGCTGTTTAAGCCAACACATTTCATCTATCCAAGTCTTCTTTGTGGGTCAGCTCCCTGAGTATTTCTGCCTGTTTCTCATGGCAATGGGAGGCATGATGTGGAATTGCAGTAATGTTCTCCCTCTGCTATACTGGAATGGGGCAATGGTGTCTGCCGGTTGGTCTACCAGGGCCTGCTCAAGTGGAGCTGTTTAGCAGACGTGAATGAGAAAAGGTTTTCTGGGCTGATATTAGTGTGGCAGAGTTCCAACTTCCCACAATGCAAATTCCACATACCACTTATATGTACTGTGATTTTGGGAAATGTCAAGGAAGTTTAGTAGCTACCTGCTAACCACCTTTGTTACCTTGAAAAGGGGGCAGTTCTGACAGGCCGTGCCTTCACTGCGCCGACGCCCTCAGCTATTTCAGGGTGGTGGGGGCCTGTGGAGCGGTGCTTCTCTGCCACCAACCCCCCCCACCCCCCAATCATCGTACCCCCGGGTCTCCCATCTCCTCTTCCTCCCACAGACGTATTACCTTCCCAGCAACCCACAGGCCCCTGTTGTCATGGCGACGAGGGCCCAGGCACATACCCGTGATTCTGAGCTTCTCTTCTCGACAAGCAATTAGTGTTATTTTGTTAGCAGTGATTGTCGGTACAAAGTTTCTTTGGTGTGCACGCCCTGCTCCCGGGCGCGCCTTCTCCAGCACTCCTCTCAGGCATGTGTGATGGACGCCTCAGAGCCAAGCGTGGAGCGGGGTCACCAACCTCTCAGTCACACACTGCCGTCTGCTGACTTGGCTCCTTCTTTTTCATGGTGAGCTTTTTTCCAGACTTTGTGCCAGTTTGCTATAATATGTCCAAGGTGCAAAAACAAGCATATTTACATGCATAAAATATGCATATTATGATTATTATTACTGTTATTATTAGGGGTTCAAGCAGCATAGCTGGTGGATCCCTCTTGTTTTTTTATTAGGCTTTATTCTCAGTAGAAAAATTGCAAGTAATCTAATTAGAGGCCTTTTTATTTTCATCTTGGAAAATGCCATACACCGCTCAGCATCCCAGAGCCGTAACTGCACCTTCTGCCTCGTTCTTGACACTCAGGGCTTCATTAAGTGACTGTCCGCCGTCACTTATACAGCTCCGGCAGCCATCGATCTATTGTGGATCTGTCACAAAGCATCAGGTCGGCAGCGGCTGGCGATTGCTGAGGAGTGGGGCCGTGTCAGACTGTCCTTACGATGTGCTGTTTGGTCACGTGACGGACGGACATAACCAGATTTTAGTAACTTTACGGCGGCCTGGAATGAATCCCATTCCGCTGATGACCTGGGAGCAGGAATGGCATCTGGCGCGGTCAGATGGCAGAGGAAGATGGTAACGGAACCCCCCCGCCCCACTTTATGGGGGAACTAGGTCTGTGTTGCTGGGAGGCTTGATATCAGACTGTTAATGTTAGCTGGAGGAGAATGATGGTGGAAAGGTCAGCATGGACTTTAAAGGAATAAACAGCCCCAGAGCAGAGATTTACTGTAGTGGCAGAGTGCTTTTATGGGGGGGGGGGGGCGTGCAGGGCCGTGTGTCACTATGCCGGGGGCCACGGCACATTTAGCACTCCTGCCCATGCTTCCTAGCTCATTAGCCTGGAGGAAAGCGACCTTTGCATTTACTGCGGGTCGCTGCGGAGGAGGCCGGCCCGCGGGGGCAGTCCTGAGCAGGGCCAGTGCACACACAGTAAGTGGTGAAGGAATTGTGCCGTAAAGTGTGGGTGCGATGACCACTGGGTGGCAGTGTGGAGCAGCTTTAGATGGTCACATGACCGTCGTGCTGTCTGAGGGTCATAAGAAACACAGCTGACTGGGCCCTGTGCGAGTTACCAGGCTGTGAGATTCAGCTGATGACACACAAATGTCAGTTCGCGCAGCTCCACCTGAATCCTGAGAGACATGAGTGGCTCACAAAGGTTCATGTTGGGCTCTCACCTTCACTTGGGATTTTGGCTCTAAGAAGTGCACACTCTCCGTGCTTCTCAGTGCACACTCTCCGTGCTTCTCAGTGCACACTCTCCGTGCTTCTCAGTAAGGTGGAGCTGCGAGTCACTCTCGCAGTGAGGCAGCTCGTTCTGCAGACATTCATGTTCCACTGGAGGCCGTCAGCAGAGCTTTGTCTTTTTCTGCCTCCGAGCTGTCGGTACATCAAAGCTAGATAAGCCACAGACTGCAGCCAGTGGCAATGCCAGCCTCTCGCTCATTGGGTATGGGGTATAGCTGCAGTGATAGCCTTCAGAGAAAGCGGCGATGCAGTTTCTTGTCCTCCTCGGTGATCGCAAACTGCGTCCTCTTGTGGGAGCTCTTTGGGAGCCTCTCCTTTGAAGCAAAGCGGAACTACCAATTTGAGCCATTCCAGTCAGACAGCCAGGAGATGTCCTAACCAGGGCAGGGTTAATGGTTCCCAGTGGGGACTCCCATTAAGGGCTGAAGTGTGTGACTGTGGTAGCCAGAGATGGGGGGATGGGCATGTATCCTCCGAGAGGATACAAATGTTGTAATGGAGATTGGGAGGTGGAAAATGGGAGGGGCTACATTGTTATTTGGCAAGTGCTTTTATCAAAAGAGAAGCACAGGGTCAGGCAGTCCCCGAAGTGGTTGGGGTTGAGGGTCACTCTGCCCTAACCCTAACCCTAACCCTAATCCACATGCCACACCCTGCTCCCTCGCACGCCTTGTCATTGACGCGTCTCCTCTGATGACAGGAATGCCCTTCGCCGCATGTCTCTCGCAGGAAAGTCCACATGCATAGGCCCTCCCATGCTGTTACCCGCCCCCCACGTTGCTGAATCACTGCTATCACGGTGTACTCAACCGGAAGCTGTGCATCACAGTCTCCCAAAAAAAACATCCAAAAAGCAAAGCTCCTGCAGGGGCCTGCCTCCTTCCCTGGGAGCCTGGGGCTGAGCTCTGAGGAGGATGGAGCTAGATTAT
>JAODKN010000002.1:26514469-26524688 GCA_026774425.1 Petrocephalus zakoni
CCCTGCAGTTGGAAGTTGAGGGAAGGTTGCAGAGTTGGGGGGGTGTGATAAAAAGGCCAGACCTCAAGGTTTCCTATCCTCCCACATCAATGAATCGCTCCGATGGTGGGGGGGCGGAGGATGGGCACTGAACTGGGGGGGCATTCAACCTGCCCGTCAAGACTGAGGTGACCAGTGTCGGCTCGGATCTGGCCGGGCTGAACCGGGTTCACGGTTTTCCTGTGATATGTCCTCGGTTAATATTTTAAAGTCTGGCTCCAGATGATTCACTGTTTTAATATTGTATCACTTCCCTCAAGTCCTGGTTATGCTGAAGAAAAAAAATGAAAGATAGCAGTAGCTGATCTGAATTTAATTAAGGCCGAGTAGGATGTATAACCCTGTGCCCGCCCCCACCAGCACAGTCACTGCCTGACACCTCTGTTGTTGTTAAATCCTCGAGACTCTTATTCTTAAACTTGGGAAGACCAGTAATTTTCTGACACAGAAGTCTGCTTGCGCTGCTTCTCCATTGACAACAAAAAGATTTTGTCTCGTTTTTATTCATGGGTTTCACTCCCCCCGCAAAATAAAGCCCCCCCCATTCCTTCCTTCCATCCCTGTGTCATGTGATTCTATCTGCCATCCTTCCCTGAGCAAATCTTGCAACCTATTTATACGCCTGGATATTATGCTAAAGCTATTCAAAGGGAGGACCTTCTGAACAGCACAAAGCGCGACCTCTCGTTTCCAGCATGTGCACAGGCAGCTTACTGCTCCCTTCTCCCCCCGTCCTCATCCTCCAGATATTTATTTTTATCTCAGGACGCCCCCTCCTCATCTCATTTTCTATGCAAAGTTTGAAGAATCTAGCTCCTGCCATCGACGTCTTACGTCGATGTTTCGCGTCCACAATTCAGCGTTCTGATGGGATCACTGACACAGCAGATGCATAACTTGATGATTCCCGTCACAAGTGTCTGGGAAACATTTCGTCATCCAAACTTTGCTCTCATGGGGACCTCGGTGCACTGTCGGTCACTGTGAGGAGCGTAAGGACAAACACCTCTTCAGGAATCAGAGAAGACAGTGAAGACACAAACTGACTAAAAGCAATGCTGTTTCAGCCTTTGGGGAAGTGCTTAACCCGAGGCATTATTCATATGTAATAAGAAAAGCTACTTGGGAAAACTGTCATCTAGAAAACAGATAATAATAATAATACAAATTTAATAATAAAAAAAGAATGTTGGTGTTGCCCAGTGTGGAGTGGACAGCTCGCCTTGACGGATAGGACAGGTTCTGCAGCGTCTGTCTGAATGCGGGCGTGGGGTTGTGAGACTAAGCAGCCCTGGCAGGAGGCACTATGAAGCTGTCACAGAACATTTGAGAGAAGGGTAACTTGTGAAATGGGATCAGTCTCCATGGATGTGTAATGCAGAGGGTGGGGGGCGAGGTGGGGAGAGCTGGAGTGATATAACGAAGCTCCTCAGTGTCGCTCATCATGAGAGATGTGCATCTTTAGTAGCGTGTTAGATAAAGTGTCCGCTCCCATTTCTAAAGCTTCACTTTAACATCTATGATGAATGAAGTGGATCCCACCCTGAGGTTTGCCAGTAGAACCAGCCCTTATCTCCTCTCCTCTGCGGGGACTGGCACTCCCTGCCCGGCAGCGCATAGACTTAGCAATGCTGGGACGGGTGTTCCCCTCGGATGAGGCAGACGGACCATCCCCTGCCTCTCCATGATGACTTATAGTTTTATCACCTACAAACCCACCCTGTCTTCAAGAAGATCCACCCTCCTCTGTCTTAAACGCACTCACAGTCATACAGCTGGTTTTTTATTTCTGTCACACATGTTCCTCCTTTTAGGTAGAAATTGCTGGCTGGGATTTTCCATTAGAAAATAAGCCTACTCCTGCCTGCTGGGATTTTCCATTAGAACACTGTTTGTAGGGCTGAAGATAAACCCAAATGTTTGCAGGAGACCGTCTAACCAACAGATTGTGTGGCTGCTTCTATGTCACGCCTTTTTGAGGATAGGTTGCTACGCTGACTTATTTATTGGGTAGTTAAGTCTAAGCTGTGAAGCCCCCCCCCCCCCGGAAGACTTTGAAGCCTCTTCAAGATGCAGCGGTTGTAAAAGTTGTTATGTTGCTTGCTGGGCTGCTTAGGAGTTTCATTGAGTTGAGAGACCAAACCTTACAGGTGTTCTTCACTGGGATTTGGCCTTATTGAGACCAATTAGAACCCCACCACACTAATGCAGCCCCCCCTTCATCCTCCAGCAATCTGATGTCCAGCTATGAAAATGGGCACTACGTAGTAGGTACGTTGCAGAGCTTCTGTAGTAAACATGTCAGTCATGGTTTTCAGATTTAGGAAAGCTTCTTAGGGCAAACATAGGCATGTATTATTCCAAATGAAACAATGCCTCTTAAGTTGGACAGCTTCAATTCAAATGAATGAAGACACCCTGGAAGTCTTCTGGGGGAATCTCGTCAGTCCCGCTGCCTCTAAGAAAACATGGTGATGAATTCCTTAAAGGCAGATATGGCCCACTTCTGAACACACCTCTGGGGAAAAACTGCCTTGTTACAGACAATGCCTAATCGTTCTAACGTTTGCTAGTAGCTCTCAGGTTTTGTAGGAATAATCTCCTTAAGCTTTCCATTAACACTGGGCATACCATGATGTGTCGATGTCCCTTCTGAGCCACCTAGTCCTCAAACCCCCCTCCCCAAGGTGGAGAGAAAAAAACACGAGATGCTGCTTATCCATATACAAGGTGACATTTCGGTAGATGATAGGGGGACATCAGCATTATCGGTCTTCTCCTCTTTGCTGCTCGTTGAGTTGCACATGCCGCATCTGTCGCTTGTGACAGCTGACATTTTCCCGTGACCAATCAGAATGTCTCAAAGGATCACTCTGTCAAGAAAAGTGTCAAGTCTTTGTTAATTCTAACCTCTTATTCGTGGACTGAACCAAAGCCGGGGACATGATCCAGCCTGATTTGTACAAGCCTCGACCAGGATAAATCTGTCTAACTTTGGTGCTTATCTTCAAAGTGCAGCAGTTGGCTCATAGGTTCTGTAGGTCCATCCCACCTCTGGGAGAACCCAATGCCTATCATGCTGTAAAGGGGTACAAAGTTGTGCGGAAATGAGACATTAATGGTGCAAGTCTCTTTCTAATTATGAATAATGCCTGACTAATATTTCTGGAAAAACCACTTGTGTGATCCACAGGAGTTGTGTTGCAATGTGTAGTTTGGTTGTTGACATTGCTGATAAAGGGGGGTTAACCGCTTACAGGTGTAGATTATGTTTTCACACAATGGGAGTGGCATACCTTCTTTGTTACTAAATAAATGTTTAAATTATAGAAATTTCATGTTATTTGTCCACTTTGGTTTCTTTAGCCTAACATAATTTACTACATATCTGTTAAAAGTCAGTCACATAAAACAGACACACTCAGGAAATCACAGCACTGTAAATATGTTACTTCATTTAAATGATCCACTGGGATGAATTTCTGCACTAAGGCCATGAGGTGGATTCTCTCCGGACCAGCTGTCTTTGAAGGTAACTGCCCTGAAAGGATTAGCTTACTGGCACAAAGCCGGAACACACAAAGCCGTGTTATGAAAAGCATGACAACATGTGAGGCATAGAGCTCCTCAGCCATGTTGAAAATAACAAACAGAGGCTTTGCGTTTGTCCTTATCAGGACCATACAGCCGTCACATGCCACTCCGGTTTGGGGCTGAAATAAAATGAAAGTAGTCGCGTCGTTTAATACCCTCTTAATTTAAACTTTGGAAGAGAATAACAGTATTTTTATCTTTGGGTTTTTTTTTCTGCAGAAGTTCCGATCTCAGCTATAATTATCGTTTCTGGGCTGTCATCTGAGATTCTGCCGGGTAGTAGATAAGGAAGCACGGTGCGCACAGACACGTTTATCGCACGTCATGCAGAACCACGCCGGTCACAGACTACTGAAGGTTCCCCTCATGCTCTCGCTGCTGTAACACACAGCCCCGTGACACTGAAGGATGGTGTCCCAGTGAATGAACCACCTGTCCTGACAGAGAAGGGGACCCCTGGCTATCGCCTACAAATCTTCACCGCCTGGGTGTGTTGAGGTGAAAACAGGGAGCGGCCGCACTTTGTTATTGTCGACGCGGAGAAGCAGTTAGCTTGCTCGTGGTGTCTAATCTGCTGTTAAAAGGGCCACCAGCTGCCTCTGTGACACACTAACACTCAAGGGCGCGGGCGACAAAGGGAGACATACAGTAGAACAGTTTTGATTTGTTTTGGCAGTGCTGATCTTGCGGGGAATTCAGTGAAGGAGGAAAAGCCCGCCGGGTCCTGTCACTACGTGTGCTGGTCTTGGCCTGCATCCAAAGCAGGGCAGTGCTGCAGACTGAAGATGCTGTTCCCAGGGCAAATGAACCAAAAAGTGGGAAAACAGAGGTCAAAGCAAACATCAGCAGCTGGGATCACTCCAGAAGGGATGGAAAAATAGGGAATTTATTTGGATGCATAGTTTTTTGGCATCAGCATGTGCACAGCACACATATAGTTATGAAAATATGGTGGACATCATGGAGGAGCTATAACTGGGTGTGGGATTGTCCACTGGGGCCTGGGCATGTTTACTGGGTAAGATACTGGGTATATTCTGGTCCACAATAAGAAAGAAGCAGGCAACCTGATTGGATGCTCTCATGACCTGACTTAGCCCCTCCCCCCACCAGTGAACATTGTTAATATATCAAACAATTTTATCAGCTTGAGGGCTTCTACAGTTCATGACGTTTCCTAACGGAAAAGTGTGGGGAAAAATACCAGTGCCCGTCAGTGGGTTGGGGTGGGTGGGGGCACTGTTCCCGTCAGTAGAAAGGTGCTGGTTTGAATCCCAGGTTAGGTAGAAGTCTCTCACTGCAAGGACCTTAACTCCCGACTGCTCCAGGGACTCTGACCTGTAAGTTACTTTGTATAAAATCATCTGCCAAATTTTGAAATGCTCCATATACAGCTTGTAACCGTTACAACCAAGTGTCATCCAAATATAAAGGTAACACCAGCATTGAAAGCCTCTCATTTTGCTGGTGGAGTACGAAAATCCACTGTGATGAATCAGAATTTGACAGAAACTGGAAATTTTAATCTCATCACCCTTGGGATTCTGGTACTGTCGTTCTGGGAAAATGTGATTTTTAAAATTACCACCTGAGCATTTGAGATGTGGATCCCTTGGTCTTCCTCTAAATGCCACGGGCTCATGCATTTGGCAGCATGCCCGTCGTCATCGCCGTTATCTGTCATAATCCTCAGATTATCTCCTTTGTCTCCACTGTGGCCAAACAGAAGAAGGGGATTATTTCTGCCTATGAGTGCTCTGGATAATCTTCTCATGGAGGAATATTGTATTGGTAAGGAAAGAATCCCCAATCCAAAATCAAATAAAGAGAGGCTAAAATGAAGAATTCTTGGCAGAATATTAATTTATTCAGTTTTAGACAAAAGGCGATACATGTTGTGCTGTTTTCTTATATACAGTTTATACATAATATATATAGATCTGTTATCAAGTAATTAAAACAAGATCATTACCCAATGAATATTCAGAAATATGAAGTAGATCTTCCCTGTTGTAATCTGATCATTTCTCATTCTCATCAAGTGTAGAAAAACATTCGATCAGGGAAACCATGTGGTGAAATTCAAGTTTATCTTGTCCACAGGTCAGGAGGGAATTTTCTGAGACTTTTAGCTGATGCCAGACTGTCGACTCATGAGCAAACAGTAGACAATGGCGATCATTTTTTACTTTTATTTTTTACAAAAATGCAAGACAACGAGGACTTTGCGTTAGTTTTGAGTTCACTGTCCGGAGAATGCCACCCTCATTCGGACCCAGAGTTGCTCACTGTTTGGGCCGGTTGTTGTCCAGCGAGACCTTGAAGTCACTGTGCCCCACACACACATACAGCAGGCAGTGCATCTGTCCGAAGTCTAAAACGCCTCTTAACAATACATCAAATCTGAACGTCTTTAAGTTTGTCCTCGATCTGTCCCACAGAGAAAAAAAAGTAACGATGACAATAAATGCTGCAGGAGCAGAGAGTGCTGTGAAATCTGCCCCCCCCCCTTATAAAGCAGCATGAATGTCTTCATGCCTCAGCACTTTGTAAGTAATCCAGTAGAAGATGTTAAAGATTAGGAAGCTGAGAGGGAAGACGGCCCGGGAGATGGTGTCGATGCGCTTGGCCCGGTCCACAAAGCGCTTGCGAACCGACTCACTGTCGTATGCCATCTGCACGGGGGGAGGCGGCTGGGGGGGTGTGAACATGGTGGTTCCCTCCATAGCTGAGCCATCCTTCACCTGCAGACAATGTCCCAGTCCATAGCCACGGAAGTAGAAGCCGCGACTTTCCCGTACGAGGTCTTCCTCCTAAACGGAGCAACACAGTGGGTTACCAGAAACCAACAATTACAGTTTTGATCCAAATGGAATAGGTTTGGGGGGGGGGTGAATGTACAATACAGAATGTGATAAATCTGGCCACATTAAGACCCCTGAGCAAATACCAAAGGCATGAAACTTCAAGCTCATTTAATAAATGTTTTCTTTGAATAAAACAGATTATGCACAGAAATTCTGCTCAGAGCAGGAAACTGAGAGCATTGACATGATTATCAGCAGACTAGGCGACTGTATCTGCATTTGGACTGTTTAGTGACATGGCTGTCTTGAGATTTTTCGCCCAGGTTACTTGGCAATACAAAAACATGTCTACCTGGTTATATGGGTGTCTGGGGACTTGTCTATTTGGTTACATGTATATCTGGAGACTTGTTTACCTGCTTACATGGATATCTGTAGACTGTCTAATAGATTACTTGGCTATTCAGAAACTTATCTACCTGATTATGTGGCTGGATACTTGTGGACCTGGTGACATGGCTATTCGGAAACCTTGCAAGTGTGGTGATGTGACTTTCAAAGCAGAATAACAGTTACTGTTCAGACTTTGGCCTTATTTTCCCCTCCTCACCAATGCTAAATGTCAAGGTAACCGTAAAGGTAACCATATGAGGGAAAAGGGTTTTCCTGGGGGGCCCACATGTCTGCAGGATTTTAAGGAAGCCACCTTAAAATCATCAGCATTAACCTTAACAAAATTAGTAATGACTCAGCAAGAGTGTGACCAGTGGCAGAGTGGTTAAATATGTGTTTTAATACTTTAAAAACCTAATATTAATCAGCCTCGATAGCTAAGTAATATCCAGACAGGATGGCTGATACACAGAGATTTTTTTCATAGACATTGAGCTTTAGAATCTTGAGTGAGCAGTCACATAGAGATGAGTGGAAAAATTTCTGAGAAAAATCCAGGTAATATTTTAACCCAGGCAGAGAGAGGCTCTGGTTTACCTCTTGGTTTGGATCAGAGAATGAGACTGGGGAAAGAGTGGGGTTGGGGTTTGGGGATCAGGGTGTGTTTTCTAATGTGTTTTTGAGTTAAAGGGATAGTGTTGGCTGCACAGTGCTGATTTAGTCCTGTAGGGGGCAGCCCTGAAGTGGGGCAGGTGGATCAGGTTCAAGGATGGTTAGACCAGGAACTCTGCAGGAACGGTGATGCTGGCAGACTGATAGGAGGCAATTAGACTGCTCAGCGCAGGTTGTTTCCTTCCTGTGGGCTGAAACCCGCCTACTCTCTTCCCTTCACCGTGGGCACATTTATATCCACTGTAATGAGGCATTTTATCCAGGTAGGTTTGGGGCTGTGTGTTCCAAGTGGCAGCTGAAGAACTTCATATGAACTACCCATTACAGATATAGGCAGGCTGCAGCCATGAGCCACTATCACCTCCGCCCATCTCTGTTTGCTGGCCGAAGTAAAAACTGTATTCATTGGAGAGTGAGCAGTTCTGGGTGAAAGACAGTCCTTCACCGAATGCTGACCTGTACTTCACAGGACTTCACCCAGCTCCAGAAGATAAGGGACCTTCTCCAACAGTAAGAGGCCCTCGGGGCAGATTCGCCCTCTCTCTCCATTGCCGCTGTCCTCCAGCTGCCCTGCCATGTCTATGGCTTGTTTCTGACATATATTAGCTGGTACCTCCTCCCCTGCTTTCACTCACGCTGAGCCCATAGAGTATGAAAAAAGCTGAAAAACAACTCAGGCCTCTGATTGGCTGTCAGCGGCCCTAAGCTAATAGCCACGAAGGAAAAACACTAAAAATAAACACACTATAGAGAACGACATTACGAAAAAGAATGATTGTGATTTCCTGTTTTGTCAATCCACCCCAAAAGCCGGCTCCACCCAAAACTGAGCTCTGGTGTTCCCATCCATTAGATTCCCCTTCTCTCTGTCAGGCAACGTCTAACATTACCGCCAAGAATCTTCCGTTGCCATGGCATCGAGTAATGTAGTTGCTTGTCCCCCTGAGAAAAGACATGCCGTAAGATGACCACCATGGAATGAGGAGCGGATATAGAGGCGTGTGATAAAGGCAAGCTTCATCGGGAGATGGCGCCTGACTCGCAGGGGGGAACTGCAAGCTTCATCGGGAGATGGCGCCTGACTCGCAGGGGGGAAGTGCAAGCTTCATCGGGAGACGGCGCCCGACTCGCAGGGGGGAAGTGCAAGCTTCATTGGGAGATGGCGTCTGACTTGCAGGGGTGAAGGTGCAAGCTTCATTGGGAGACGGTGCCCGACTCGCAGGGGGGAAGTGCAAGCTTCATCGGGAGACGGCGCCCGACTCGCAGGGGGGAAGTGCAAGCTTCATCGGGAGATGGCGCCTGACTCGCAGGGGGGAAGTGCAAGCTTCATTGGGAGATGGCGTCTGACTTGCAGGGGTGAAGGTGCAAGCTTCATCGGGAGATGGCGCCTGACTCGCAGGAGGGAAGTGCAAGCTTCACTGGGAGACGGCGCCCGACTCGCAGGGGGGAAGTGCAAGCTTCATAGGTAGATGGCGCCTGACTCGCAGGGGTGAATCGCCGGTGAGACAACATCCACATGTCATCCGAGGAGGGGCCAAGAAGCTGAATGTTATACTTCAGATGATGTTCAGTGAAGTCAGGGGAGGAACTGCGCTGCTACGATACGTGAATGCAGTGCATTGTGGGAGCACTGGGAGCCTCGGTAGTACGATTAGCATTCCTAATATCATCTCGCGGCTGATAGCTGCAGAGTATTGGAAAGCCACTCTGGCATCATTTGGTATAATTATCCACCCTTAAACTGAACCCTCTGACCATCAGGAAGGACTGTGGCTGGATTGAGGAGGACTGAATTTCAGGGGAGGTAGCCTTGCCCAGACCTCTGGGACTGTTTGGAGCAAGAGATGTAGAAATATATCCACTTTGACCAAGTAAATACTAAGTACTGTGCTGGTGTGAGCAGGTAAGGCAGCACGTCCCGATTCTGCCGAGTTTGATGTGTCCCTGGGTCGACAAGGGAGGGGCTTGCATTTCACCTCTTTAACCAATCACAATCCTCAGGGTTTTCAGTGTTTTCTGTTAAGCATGTTTCAAAAGAACCTCTTTTATTTTGAATGTCTTTTGTTGTGGGATATTTGTCTATAAGCATAAAAGCAATATTCTTCCCTGTGAAGGCTGTACAGAGCAACGTAAGGATGCATACAGCTTACACAACTGCCACCCTGACAGCTGGAAGCCTTGATTTTGGCCTTACGGAAATTCACTATGGTTTCCTATGGTTTTTTGGGTTTTGGGTAAGGGTTTTTACAGTAACCATGGTTTTACTATGGTACCTCATGGTGATTATAATTACTAAACTACCCATAGTATTACCATGGTTTACTTATAGCAATTCATGGTAACTGTGGTACTACTATGGTTTACTTACAGCACTGCATGGTAACTGCAGTAAAACCATGATAAAACCATAGTCATATACTCATGGTTACCCAAAAACCATAGTAAAACCAAGGTTAATTTTCGTAAGGGTGGGAAGGAGAAAAAAATTGTCAAATGTGGTGATTGCATAAAAAGAAGACTGAAGATATGAAATGTAAGCCCATCCCTTACTGACCTAGGAACTAGGGCTGTCAAAATTGACGCGTTAACGCAAATTAATCCAGCATCGTGATTAATCTGATTAAAAATATTCATCTTCAGCGCAGAATGACTCAAAATCCCTGAAATGCAGCGTTGCCAACTATTTCTTACCTGAACTTACCTCAGCGCTGCAT
>JAODKN010000002.1:26557393-26569990 GCA_026774425.1 Petrocephalus zakoni
ATGGTGGATAAATGGTGGTTATTCTGACAAGAGACTCAGTTGTTGTTATTTTTAGTTGCTTAAATAGTGTGGACCACCATTTTCTTTTTGATCCTCACAATTTTGGAATCCAGTCGCGGGCCGAATTGAACGCCAGTTGATGATCACTGCTCTACGCTGTACTGGGATGCGTGGTGCAGTACCGTAGTGTTCAGAAATGTGGCACATTGCTCGGAATAGGAGCCAGATTCTCAAGAAATGCTGTAACACAAAATCATGCACAACCGCTACAGCTTTGTGTTGATATGGGACATGTGCCCCTCCTAGGACATCCACAGAGTATCTCCTCCTAGGATGTCAACATGAAGATACCTCCTGTAATGCTACCTCTCACATTACATAATCACACCGCCCCAGATCAGAATCAGGCATGTAGATTAAGACATACTTAATCTATAAAGCTGGACTCCCCCCTCCCCAAACAACAACTGTCACGTTGTCTCTCAATTGTACTTTTTAATTAGTTTTAATTCGTTTTAATTAAAGATTTTTAATTGGTTTGTTTCAAACCCCTAATTGTTGGAGACCAAAGGTCCGCAGCAGTGTAGGAGGGTGCATATTGTTCTATGGATCAATATCTACTTGTTTCAGTCTGCCGTTGAAGGTCTCTAGCCCCTGCAGTCGCCGTAGCTACAGCCCTCCTGGGGACATATATCGTTGACAGGAGAGACTTACTTATGGGGGATGTAAACTTCTTTCACTTTATGCCCCCTCCCCTGAAATCCAGTTTCCTCTGGCTTTCTGTGATTTTGGTCTATGGCAGCGTTGTTCCTGCACACCAGGGAAGGCTGTGGGGAACCGGAGCAGCCTGGTGCCATTTGGCCAGGCGGATAGCTTCTCATCCGTGCTTCCTCGGTCATTAGGGAGTGTGTTGTACGGCGATTAAGAGCTCGACGCCTTGTTCATCCATGCTGGCTTCCCATAATGCTCTTATCATTCGGTGGCTTTGGGCACCTGCTACAAAAACAATGAATAATTTCTCTGCAGGCCGGTTCAGAACCTTATTTGGGCCTCATTCTCATTATGCCAGCAGCACAAATCAAAGTTATTAACCAAAAAAACAACCAATATGGAGGTTCTGCCACATTCTTTTATCTACTCAGTTTATACACTCTCCTTTAGCTTTCCACAAAGAAGAACCTCCCGTTAATTAAGACAAACAGCTTCCAGGTCCTTGCAGAGCTCCAGGTTCCTGCTGGAACTAGGCTGTAGGGCATTGTGGACATCAGCACCCGGTGAGTTGGCCGGGAAGCAGACGCAGCAGGTGCTGTACGGAGGAGCTGATGCCAGAGGGTCCATTGTTTGTTCCTAGCTTCCTAAACACCCTCACTTAGTCGGCTCTCCTCCCCAGCAGAGCGAATGTACCCCTGGGGAGCTGTAAATATGGTCCAAACCGGGATCTACTTTTTTTTACATGTTTTCGCAGCCTCACTTGGGAAGTTGACACCCACAGGCCGTGATGAATTGGTCATTATCTCTGCATCGATGAAAATGAAGCAAGACATGCGGAACAAGGTGAGGCTGTTGAGCGTGGGCTCTATGGGCATGGCAAGCCGTCAGTCGTGCACCCCCCTTAACGGGCCCTCTTATCCATCTGCATGTCCTCCAAAAACTGTACCTTTACATCTGTGGGTGTCCCACGGGGCTTTTGTGACGGCTACGTCCACGTGGCCCAAGTGGTGGTCTGAAGATCAGTGATCAAGGATTTTAATTCGCCGTTATGCAAGTGGGTTACACATGTATAATGAAACTTAGTAGCAGTTTAACATAAACAATTTAGATACATTCAGCGCAAACTAACAATTTCAGTGTTTCATAATCGAACTTAAAGACTGAAGATTGTTTATAATCGCTATCCTTACTAGAAATGGTGGTGCTGGAGCTGGGAGTAACTCTGACAGTGACTAATCCTACCTCCGCCTGCCTCACAGCGGGCTCCTGTCACTCGCTCCCGGTTTGCAGCCGCCCATACAGCTGTTGTTCTGGGTAAAAACGACTAGAGAGACAAACTGAAGGCTGTATCTCATTCAGGTGAATCGAAACCACATTTAGAGTGTCGCTATCATCTTAATTGCCCAAAAGTCACAATGTCATTTGCACTAACATTTCCTCCATTCCTCTGGGATTCCTCATTCTTCAAACTGCCGTTCTGTCAGATCCGTTCATTTACTGCAAAAATTCTCTCCATGAATGCATGCAATGGTGATGGCAGGCTGAGATTCCTGCCCCAGGCCTGCCCCGAGGCTGTGGGCAGATCTGCTCCCATCTCGTCTGTGCTTGGCATGACCCACGCACCAGTTGGCAGCAAACCTGTGCTGGCTCATAGACACGCACAGCAGTCCGTGGCGTGCATTTTACTTCAGTGTTTCTGTATTCATATCCACAACAATCTTAAAAAAAACGTCACTTTTATACCCATGCTTTTTCTTCACTGTCCTTTTAAGGCTTGAACATTAAAGGACTGGATTTGACATCTGAAGGGAAATAGCAGTTTTACATTTGCCAGGTGGGAGTGAGGGGGTCAGGTCAGAGTGATGAACAATGTTTAGGATAAAACAGTCTATTGGGCAAAGTGTGTGACAGACAGCAGAGTGTATGACAGAGGCCTCGCCTGTGCTAGCACACAGCCCCCCAATGCTAGACGTACCCCCCCCCCACCGTAAAATGGGGGGGGTGCGATAACTGGAGTGGGGGTGATAAGCAGGTCTCGACTTCCATCCAGCCCCCCCATCCCCTCATGGCTCAGCTCCCCACTGCCCCCCCAACAAACACCACTGCTTTCCTGTCTGCCTGTAGCATTTATTTAGTAAAGGGACTATTCACTCTCCCAGACAAAGAAAACTATATCTGGTAGGGTGGGGGTCTGGGGCTGCGCCCCCCCCCCCCCACACACACACACACAAGGACTATGCAGCGTCTCTGCCCCCCTAGGCTGAAAGCACACACTGTCTCCCCCAGCACTGTCCGTGCCACTGGCCAACTACGGTATTACTGAGATGCTAATTCTGTACCTTTCACCCCTGAAGTTGGCAAGTCATGAAATAGAGCAAGTGTCCACCACGTTACCTGCTGCTAACTGCGGGGGGGGAGGTTGCCTTTTACACACCTCCTTCACAGTCTGGGGTATCCACTATGCCTACCATTGACCAAAAATACAATCACAGCAATTCCATATTAAACTACTCAGTAAAAAACAGCTGACCAGCAGGTGGGGTAGTGATTAGGAACTATTAGGCTGTTTGATTGGGCTGATTCCCTGAGGAATCCTGTTCAAATCTCTAGCAGGCCCCAGCTCTGTTGAATACCATATTTAATCTTAGACTGTGCTAGTAAAAACATACAGTCACTCTGGACAGATGTTACTAAAAGTAACCAAATTAACATAAACTGTAGTGAGTATTTTTATGTTGTAATGAGTACTTTCAAAGGATAGACGCTAACATATTTAGAGCTATAAATGATAAAACCCTGTAAAAATGCAGAAAACGTTTTCTTAGTGACTGTGTCATCTGGAAGATAACTGTAGATTTCCGGTTTCTTGCCTGAATGGTTGTTATTTGAAGGGAAACGTATTCTAATTACAATATTAATTAATTTGATTACAATCTTTTTAACACACCAGCGCCAGAGTAACTGTTATTCAAGACACACACACACAGTTTATCATCCTGCAACCAATTAAATAAGTATATTCGTTGCTGTTTTATTCTGGGATTTAAAAATGTAACCACAAAGCAACAAAGATACATGCAGCCAGACGACAGTCTTACTCGTCCGCGGACAATGAATCACCGACACAGTGTAACTTACAAAATGAAATAGCACGTCGTAAGTTGATTGCCGTTATTCTGAGTGCATTTCCTGCCCGACACCGTCTCCCCCACACCGCCATACAGCCATCCCAATCGCCTCGCATGATCGCATCAGACATGTGAACTCCGAAGCGCTTTAAGTTTAACGGGCAGCACCGCGCACGTCTTACATGCCATCATCAGCCCTAAATCCGCCTTTCAGACATTGCATAATTAAGCTGAAAACACATTGCATTGGTTACACAGCATTTCCCTTACTTCAAACATTTTTTTCATAAAACAGTTTGAACATACATCCGGTTGTTTCACGTTTATTTTTACGTCTACATATTGTAATTATTTAGGTATTTTTATTAATAGCATATTTATTTCTTTTTTTTTTCACATCTGAGCTACTTGATTTTTATTCTAGTTATTGCTTTGTGTGTCTTTGTCTTGACGGTATGTTGATATTGTGTACTCATGTCACCACCGGCACAAAAACAAATTCCTCGCACTTTTGTGGCGAAGAAAGGGATTCTGATTGGGATTCGGACTCAGATCCTTACTAAATCCCACGGGAGACCTGGAGAGCAGCGAATCTTTGAGACGCCGTCTCCCCGCCATTGTTCTTCATCGGGGATGTGGGTGTCAATGTGCCAAAGGGCTCATCCATCTGGACACCACGGTCCGAGAGCATCGCGGCGCCAGCGGCCCTCCGGCCAGCGAGCACAGGTAATCTGCGCAGCGTTTCAGCCAAACTCTCGTAAAACAAGCAATTTTCGCCCAACTTTTGCATCCCCGCACCGCGCACCGCAGAGTTGCGAAGCCGTAACGATTGATAAGGAGCGGTAACGATCTCACAGCACTGCGTTACACGTTACGTGGCTTCGCCCCGGTACCATATTAATACGCTGTAACGCTGCGTTCCCGAACACACGGGAGGCTGCGCGCAAGGTTCCATCTCACCTGATGAAGATGCATTGAAAGAAGCAGATCGAGACGTATGAAATCCTTAGAACTTGTGAGAACATCATCTGCTTCAGACTCAACCTGGTGGAAAAAAAAGATGTGCGGGGGAAACAAACATGCGATTAGCAAATCCTCTGAGCAGTTTGTGAAAGTGGCCACTAAGGCATCGTCTGGCACAGTGATCCGGGCTGATCCCGGGGAACAAAGTTGTCCGGCGCCCCCTCCCACTCGCTTCCAGCAGGTGTAATATCCAGAGCCGCGTCCCTCCTGCTCTCTCTGCAGATCTGCATGTATGTGCACCTATGTGCTTTTAAGGGGGACTGCGTGCTTTTTACGAGCAGCTGCTGGCTCCAGGATAATAACGGGGGAGATTTAAAGGGCCAGAAGCGTCTGCTCGACGTGCGCAAGATACATTGCGCGCCATTAGCACCTATTGTGGAGGAAAGGAGGGGGCATTTATGAGCGTCAAATCACCAGGACGGGGGAGGGTTTTCCTGAGGCTTGTAATATTCGGAATCAAAACTGTACCCCTCCCAATTCCCATGTTCCCGAGTGACCATCAAGATCGGAGAAATAAACAATGTGTAACTGCCACAGGTGCTGGAACAAAACAGGAGCTTCAGGAAGTGGATTTGTTGGGGAAAATTGGTGGAGAGATGCTTGGTTTTGGTGACAGTTGGCACAGGCACATCATCAGCCGCTGGGCCACTCGAGTTGGCAGAGGACCCCTAATACCGTATATATCCTATGATGGTGTGTGTTTGTGTGTGTGTGTGTGGGCCGGGGGTGGCGACGGCAGAAACTGTGCACTGGGGGGAGGTCCCTGTTCTTTGAATTTACCATGTGTGGGGAGGGGGGAGCGGGAATATATTTTTTAATTGTATTTTTAACGATATGGTACAAATTTGGTCTTGTATGGGTTCAAAATGGCACACAGAATTTTATATTTCATTATGGGATGATCCTACAAAAATGAGACAGGTTGCAGACTGTAAATTTTATTAAACAGGCCCCTGCGTTTCAGCCTGGACGCTGTGCATTACAGCGTCCATTGGTGACAGTGCTCTGGGACTTGAGAGAAGGTCCTGGTGCGGGCACATTGAATGTGGTCGGGGTTCGTCACGATCAATATATTGAGCTATTAATCGATTTGTGACACAGAGACACTGAGACACATTTTCAGGGAGGAATAAAATCTCTGGGGCCGTTAACGGGTCTGTAAACGCAGCCGTGTGAGATAGAGCACCCACAGATGCTCACTATTTCTTGGCCACCAGATCACTCCTGTTCCCTCCGTTCACCTTCCTGTATGACCGATTGCCCGCGTCAAAGTTTCCCAACGAGATGAAGGCCATCCCTTCTAACTAACCCCCCTGTGTGTCCAGAGGGAGGATGGCTCAGGCGGCTCCTACGTGTATCTGGTCACAGTCTGCTGGTTTACCCCAGGGCTCTGCGAAAACGTTACATTAGCCTTTTCAAACCATGACTGAGATCCCCCCCCCCCCCCACTTTTTGCTGAGCTTGTTTTGAGTGCCAGCTCCATGGTCTGTGATGAGGACCAGGCCCGTGAGTCTCACCCAGTACACAAGCAGCTTGACTAGAGGTGAGCACCCAGCATGGGCCAACCGTTTGGTTAATTGTATGGCTTTGCACCGTCACCGCTCATGAAATACTACCTCTAGTGCTAAGAATGTGACCCTGCCTCACACTGTCAGCCTCTTTTTGGAGGTGAAGCCCATGTTCCTCATCTCTCCAGCAGATGGCAGTGATATGCACTGTGATGTAAAAGGCATCTCTGAACTCCTTTGATGCAAAAGTGAAGTGCAGAAATTCTGCGCCAAAAAAGTACCTGGTACATACTTTCCAGATATAATTTAGAGTTGTGGGACTATTTTATCTGCCCTTGTTGTCAACAGAAGGTAAAAACATGGAAGTCTGCCATGTTATAAATGCACAGACTGGTTTACAGAGGGAAGCAGGCAGCTAATTAAGAGCCCTATTGAGACTGAGAGAGCAGCACTGATGGTGGATAATGGCCCCATGCCGGCAGCACAAATCCTATCCATCTCTGGCATCCAGAAGAAAGTCACAGAAACATGTGTAAGATGCAGGTTGGGGGGGGGGGGGGGCAGAATATGACATCACTTCCTGTGTGAGAAGTTCTCGCTCTCTCAGATCTGCCCTGCTCACTACACATGTGTGCCTGCTTAAGCAAAGCCTAACTTCTTAACCCCACATTACTCGTGTCTGTTCTTGGTAAGTCTGTATGCACCCGGCTGACATTTCGGGCACACGGGAATGCATGTGCTGTGAGGGACGTCATCACAGAAATTCAGGTTGTAGAGGCAGGAGTGGCTTTAATTTGTCGTGATACCATCTGTTTGGGGTAGATCTCCACCTGATGGTGTGCCAAACCCAAAGCTTGTAAGAGGTCCGCTGGAGAAACATGGACCAGCTTGTTCGGCTGTCCCACCTACATCCTCAAACCTGTGCTCGACTGAGCTATCGTAAAGCCCACCAGCTCTGTCCTTGCCCCTGTCTGTGACTGTCATTGCAAGCTGCAGATCTACAGTAGAGCAGCTGGTGACACAGTCTTTTCCCAAGCTCCTCGATCCAACTGATGCATAGAAGAGGTAGATGGTACATGGGGAGACAATAGCTCTGCCTAGCCTGATATCCTATTTGCTGTGTATGGACCTGCAAACTCCCTGAAGCAAACCCTGCTCACGACCACTTAGCTTCTAAGGTCTTTAAGTTGATTTTTTTGTTGTTGGGGCATCTTTAAATCTGAAGGGTGCCCACCTGCTTTTTGTGTGATGATCGAGGATGACATTATATTGAAAGCTGCTTTCTTCACCTGCAATAAATAGAAGTGCAGTGTTTGTTAGCCAAACTCCTGCATTGACAGGAATCGTTATTTATGGGAATCGATACTCCCCGATATGTAATAGCTGCCAGGCACCCTAACCGCTGAGGGATACGATATGTAGCAGCCATGATGTTTTACTTACGATATGAAGCTTATTATCTGTATTTCATTCATGTTTCTCAATGCAGTGAGTAGCTGGTTGCGAATATCATGTAGCTGTATAGAGAGTACCGCGTTACCAGGTCAGGATCAAACCCTGTTTATACCCAGCCAGACAACTCGCAGTCTGCGTATGTTCGTTTTTGCTGGATATCCCTGGATATGTCTCTATGTGAGCGTCCACAGTTGTGATTTCTGACATCAGTGGGCAAGTCCCTTTTTGCTGTCTGTCCCAGGGCAATTCTGTGCCATTGTTTTGGGATATTAAACAATTAGATTTCTTTCTTCTAGTATTTCTCCTAACAGGGCATTTGTGTGTTTGTGATTTCTGCTTCTTGTGGATCATGGGACCTATCTGTAGCCCATAATATTTTATCCATCAAAACATGTAAAAGAAATGTGAAAAGGTGTTTTCCCCTGACAGAATCCCTTGTATTGCTGATGCAGCTGACCGTTAGGGACTACTGTCTCACCTCATGTGTTGCCATGGCAATAGTTATAGCTATACGCAGTTTGCTTGGCTGAAAATTAATAAAAATTAAAATAAAAAAAATAGCAAGTATAAATAGAATTCAGGAAGAGGTTTAGGGATTTTTGTTTACGGATCACTTTTTAAGTCCTCTTGAAAAGGATCCTGGCTCAGCATCGCAAGATGTTCATAAGTTAATTTTCTACCCCGCAGTCTAGAGTGTAGAAGAGTAGGTTTCTTACTCTCAGGACATTAGTAGCAGGAGCGTAAGCGTGCATATCGCCCAGTAAATCATCTTCAGTCTGAGTGAATTATTAATGACTTATTCATTTTTTAGCGGAGTGCGGACAGGGCTGTACATAAGTGGCTCCCTGGTCTGACAGGCCGTGGGAGCCGGCGGTCCGCAGTGAGGGTGGGACCAAGGCGCCTAGCAGCAGAAGCTATGCAAAAAGCAGCTAATCAGCAAAGTAAGAAGCAGCACACGGATAACTAAACATGTTAACTGAAAGCAGCCACCTGTGATTCTGTTCAGCTGGCCCTATTTCAACCCCGATCAGATAGCAGAGTGGGCCGGGCTTTACTGCATGAGACATTTATATCCCAGCGTTGGAGATCACTTAGCATTTCAGAGCAAGTGAATGCCCTATATAAAGTCCCATGCCACTGTTTTGCATACAGTAACTATCAAACTGTATAATTAACTGAGTGATTCAACACTTTTCCAGAGAATAAAGTTATGAACACAAAATGCTATGTTCGTAGCAGGGAGGTGACATGGAAGCTTTGATAGCGTGATACAATTGTATGGATTAACGTGAGCTCAGGATTGTTGTAGATACGGCCCATACCCACGTAAGGCATATGGTAAAGTGGTTCCACAGCAGAGCTGGAAATAACAGACGGTGACTCTAGATTAGGGTTCCAAATTCCCCAGTCTGTGACAGTTTGCAGATAAACCTGGCAATAATAAGGTGTGTTATATAATAATCTGCAAAATCGTGAACTGGCCCTCTAGGACCGTAATTGGGGAACCCTGCCCTAAATTGACAGAAGGTGAGTAACAAGCTGGAAATATGAATAATGTAAATGTTTTCATTTCAAGAACTGGCTTTAGGAAGCCCGAATACTAATATGTGGGAGATATTCCCCCATCAATTTAACAGCAAATGCCTTGTGATCTTGTTTCGTATCTAAACAAAGAACCTTCCATTAATTCGATAAATACGTGTTGGGACAAGAAGAAAATATCCAAACCCTGTGTGTCATCTCCGGAACTGCCTATATAGTGAAGCATTTTTAAATATAATTCAGTTATAATCACGTCACTCAGCACTCATCAAGGCAATGATAATGGGCTTACGTGAAAAACATCAAGATCTTTTGAAAGAACAAAGCGAAACTTGACAACTTGTTAACGGCTTGCTTAAAGAACCCATTTATTGCTTGGAAGCTAATTACGATTTTGATGATTCAGGCTTCACCGATGTGGACTTTTTGTTGACGATGCCTGGCTGAAGGAAGTCACTTTCCATGACACTATATGGAAGGGCTGGGGTGCAGACATCAATGGAGACCCATTGGAGACTTTGAGGCCCTGTCAAAACCTTTGGTGTGTCAATTTGCAAAGGAAAGCTGCTGAGTTGCTGATGCTTTGTTTCTAGAAAATGACTTTCTATTTGCACTAAGCATAAAAGGACACAAGCTGCTTTGGCTGAGTCAAGGAAATGTCAAACAGAGTCACATTTTACATTGCCATGTCTGTGGCAAACAAGTGGTCAAACAATGAAATGCTTAAAAAGCGTCTGTGAGAGTGAGAGGTTCCTTCTGACTTAGGTGCGAGTCTTAAAAGAACTGCACAGAATTCTGTTTGAGTGTCATGAGGCATTGCCAAAAGAGATTCTGAGGGCTTCACAAACTAGTTCTCACTACCATATATAGACACTGAGGGTGAAAAAATGTGAAATATAATTCTAACCCACTAAGTTTTTGCAGGGAATCCTCCGTTGGCTCAGAATGAAATTCAGTAATTTTGTTTCCTTTGGATAAATTATTTTTCTGAAGGGAAGGGGGTGTAATAATGGCACACATGACTGTAAATAGGCCTTTGTAAGAAATTATGAAGAGTATCCATTGTCTTTCTTCTGTGTGAGAGAAGTGTGCTTGGTGCACTGTAATGCTTACAGTGGTGTGGCAGTGACCATCATCTTCCGTGAAGTGAAGGTGATTCATTGTCATTATTGACGCACTATAGCACACTGTGCACAACAGAGAAATGTGTCCTCGGCATTTAACCCATGTGTGACATAAGAGCAGCTAATTCAGCGCCTGGGGAGCAGTGCTTGGGGGTGATACCATGCTCAGGGTACCTCAGTGGTACCTTGCTGATCTAGGAACCAAACCAGCAACCTTTTGATTACAAGTATGTTTCCCTAACCAGCAGATGTTTACTCCTGTGCTTCTCCTGGTAGGTTGCTTTGGACTATTTTGCCTGGGGTAAATATAGAGATGGTTCTGTGGATGGTTGGATACCGCTCCATCCCATGGCCTGAGTGCTGGTACATTCGGATCCTTCTCCATTTTTTGTTGACGTGTTGACGTGTACAAATCAGCATAAATATACTATACACTATTCTGACCCATTGCCATAGGACTTGAGAGAAGTCATTTGCCATTGTCTATAAAATCAAGCAAACAGCCATGCAGTCAGGTTTGCAAACATTTGTGAAAGAATGGATGCCACCTTTGCAGTAAGTCAGTTTGCGAAATTGTTTCCCTACTGGATATTCCATGGTCACCTATTCATATGTGTATTGTAAAGTGGATGCGTTTGGGCAGCCCGGTGGTGCAGTGGTTAGCACTGTCGTCTCACACCTCTAAGACCTGGGGTCAAGTCATCGCCAGTGTTTCTGAGTGTGTAGTTTGCATGTTCTTCCCATGTTGCCATGGTGTTTCCTCCGGGTACAATAGAAACTCAACCACAAAGTGGCAGACTATGTTAAGTAACAGAGTGGAGTTGCCAAGTGCTGAGGAGCATAGTGAATAACAGCTGCCAACACTCTGCTGACTGAATAACTGCTTGATCCAAACTTCTTCTAGCATTAACCCCAGCAAAAAAAAACTGTGCACCAGGAGCTTCATAGAATGGACTTCCATGGCCGAGCAACTGTATTGAAGCCTCACATCACCAAGCACTAGACATTCTCAAGCGGTGGAGGGAGTGGTGTAAAAGTGGTCTGTGCAGTGAAAAATAACACTTCTCTGTCCGGCAATCTGATGGATGAGTCTGGGTTTCCTGTATAACTGTATTGTGTCACCCATAAAGAGGTCCACCCATATAGGGGACCACTTACATAGTTGGGTGAATTCGGTGAACTTGACTGGCCTGCACAGAGCCCTGACCTCAACCGTATCAAACACCTTTGGGATGAATTAGAGCAGAGAGTGCGAGCCATGCTTCCATATCCAACATCATTGCCTGACCACCCAAATGCTCTTCTGAATGAATGGGCAAAAATCCCCACAGACACACTCCATAAAACTTGTGGAAAGCCTTCCCAGAAGAGTGGCAGCTGATATGGCTGAAAATGAGGGACCGACTCCATATCGATGCCTGTGGATTTAGAATGGGATGTCAAAAGTTCCTGTAGGTATAAAGGCCATGTATCCCAATGCTCTTGTCCATATACAGCTCTGGAAAAAATGAATAGACCACTCTATATTTAACAAAAAAATCCTGGTTTAATCCTGGTTAATGTTGGCAGAAGGCTACACTAACGGTAGGTTGCTTCCGGGGTCAACGTCTCTAAGGCAGCAGTAGCCTAAACAAGAACAATGTGAAGCAGGACACCAGCCAGGTAATGGGTGGAAGCAAATTTCTAATGCCAGAGATGACCGTCAACTTATCCAGCAGTGCCTCATGAATCAGAGGATGACATCAAGTGACCTTCATAAGCAATTGGAAACAGTAAGTGGTGTGAAGTGCACAGCTAGAACAGTTAGTATCAGGCTCCTAGAAGCAGGACTGAAGTCCCATCAAGCAAGGAAGAAGCCCTTCATTAAAGAAAAACGTAGAGAATGGATGAATGGATGGATGGATGGATGGATGGATGGAGAAGAACCAGGCTGCAGTTTGCCAAAAAAAATAATTTATATATATATATATATATATATATATACACACACACACTCACCTAAAGGATTATTAGCAACACCATACTAATGCGGTGTTTGACCCCCTTTCGCCTTCAGAACTGCCTTAATTCTACGTGGCATTGATTCAACAAGGTGCTGAAAGCATT
>JAODKN010000002.1:26624123-26636317 GCA_026774425.1 Petrocephalus zakoni
CAGACAGGGCCGTCCGAGCCTCACACGCTCACAGACACGCACATGTCTAGCAGACAGGGCCGTCCGAGCCTCACACGGTCACAGACACGCATGCGTCTGGCAGACAGGGTCGTCTGTGCCTCAATTCCGAAAGATCGTCCGTTAATCCCAGCAGCTTCTGCTGGAATGGGCTCGCCTTGGTGCGAGAATTACGAATTTGCATTTTAATTATAAGCTGTCGATTGCAATCATGTCAAGCATTAAGAGATTCCTAATTAAGGGAAGCACTGGAGCATTTTTTATTCTTTTCGCTGAAAAATGACAAGTCCGGTGCTTCTTTTCTGCTTTCCCCTGTTTTCTGTGAACGCAGAAACACGACACGGGAGAACTGAGACCGAGAGAGGTTCTGCTGGTTTGGGTACCCGAATGTCAAACATCTAATTTACAGATTCAGTCATTGTCTAGACATCTTCATTCTTTAAACAACTATATATTTTAGCAGAACTTGTCAGGTTAAGTATCTTCCTCAGGGGCCCCTAATAACCAGAAGCTTAACCGTTAGATGTCTGGCCCACAGGAGGAGACGGAGGAAGCTGCTTTGTGTGGGGGCCTGAGATCTCCAAGGCTCCAAGATGCCCAAAACCTTTTTCTGTTTAGCCTCCTTGCTATAATTAAGGACTTTAAGTATATGTTTTCTGGTTGGGATGGTGGGGGGTGCATCATAGGAAACACCTGTAGCTGGCACCCTGATGAACCCTGGGATGGAACAATGGGGCCTTTTGGAACAGGGGAATGCCTAAAATGCACTGCGGCATCCCATACTGTGCATTATGTTTTGGGGGGGGGGGGGGTGAGGGCATGTCTCCCGTGTCTCATGTCCCTATTTAAACATCCACGTTTTTTGGTGGGGTGGGGGACAGCCAGGAGGAAGTTCTTCTAAGGCAGGAAACGTCGCACAGGTCAGGCGCTTGTGTGATGCACGTCGACGCTGGGTGGTGAGCTGTAGCAGAGCAGGATCTTGCAGTTGTGGTAGCCCAACCAGAACCAGAGTCCGACAACTGGTTCTTCAGCTGTCAGTGAAGATGGATCTGCAGCTAGAAGGTCCTAAAGAATTATATTAAAGACATATCACACCCTTTCAGAGTCACTGCTGAATGGCATATGTCTCCCAAAGGTCCTCCAATCTCACATGTCCAGTACCAGGAATATTCTGTGCAGATAGTGGAGGGATTAGGTGCATGTTAATCCATGAGTAATCGCCATTAAAGGTCTTTTTTGAAATTCCTTCACCCTAGGGGAGAAAAAGCCAAGGTATCCATGTCTGCTACCTGCCCCCACCTTGTCGGCCTGGCAGGAGAGCCATGAATAATTTATAAATTAATTTCCCTTCATTTCCCATTGCTGTGGTCTAAACACGGCATGTTCTGCTGTGCAGAGTCTTCCTGAAGCCCCAGCCAGCCCACCATTCAGGGGCCATTCGTTGGGGCCTGGGGGTGGGGCTACTTCCGGAGGAGGCCACGCCCCCAGCACCTGCTTCCGCTTCCTGTTCTCGGCTCCCCATTTTGCCTGCGCTTGCCTTTTGCGCCTTGCCCCCATTTTCGGATCCCTGTACACGCGTATGAGTTCCTAACTGCCACCAGCCTGCCAGCCCGCCTGCTCTCGCTCCCCACTTCCTGTTTCTGTGGACCGTCAATTGATGTGCAGTGTCGCCATGGTGCTGTGGTTTCCATGGAGCCGGTATTGGTCGTCTCACTGAGATATGGGGAGGATGTGGTTAGGATGATGGAACTGACACACTGGTGTTGGCGTGGAGGTGCAGCCCCACCGCCCTCCGGCTTCGCTGAGTCATCGGTGACGTCAGCCTTACCGGCCCACTCCATCTGCATCACCTGCCACCATGTAACTAATTGGTTTTTCCAGCTTCTGCTGGTAAAGTAGGTGCTAGATAATAAGGTACAGGCTTTTATTTTCCTGAGGATGGTGCTATGTTAAAATAAATTTAGAAAATTAAACAATACTGATACTGAGGAGGTATGAAAATTAAATACAGCATAATTGAAGTAAAATAAAAGTAATACAAAAATACAATGCAATTAGATTTTGTGGCCTAAATCGATGTTGCATTTAATATACAGCGCAGATGTCAGGTTCTTCAATTCCTTACAAAGGCTGGGAGGGTGTCTAGCTAAGTGGTTTAGTGATCTATGCTCTATATCCAGAAGACCATGGGTTTAAAGCTTAAAAAGAAGTCTCGTTTAATATAAAGTACAGATTCTTCAGTTCTTTACAAAGGTGGGAAGATTTGTAGCTCAGTGGTTTAGCAATCTATACCTACTTTCAGATGGTCATAGGTTCAAAGCCCATGACTGACAGAATAATCATTTCACAAGTGGACCTCTTAACTCCAGTTGCTCCAGGGACTGGCTAACCTTCCTCTCTGATCCTTGCTTGTATATCTCTTTGGATGAAAGCATCTGTTAAACTGCAGAGGGAAGGTGTGACCATCAGCTCCATCTTTTGAAATCTCTGCTGGGCCAGTGATTCTCTGAAAGGTGCGTGTGCACTGATATACAGCTCAGTCACTTTGGCCCGTATTGAAGCTCACCCCTGGAAAATGGGACAGCGTAAATGAATGAAATTCCATCAGTGGTTGCTGCAGCCCACTAAGGATCCTGGTGAGGTTGAGTCCCCCTTTTCTGTGGTGACGTGGCCACCCTCGCGAAGATGTGCTGGATTGCCCAGAAATGGCATTAAAACAGGTGCCTCAATGGCTGTTCCTGATTTATCAGCTGTTTTCCTGTTTTTTTGGTGGGGTGTGTGCATGAATGTCTTCCCTGTGGTGCACATATCACTTAGGAAGGTTTGCTCAGAAAACTGTCCCACCCCACTCCCCCAGCCCCCCTGGGGTGGGACACGCCATGTTTCCTGTGTTCCTAGGCCTGGCGTCTAGTTGTTAATTGATTTGCAGACTATCCCAGGGTTGCAAATCTTAAGAGCGGAATGGGGCACTGAAGCAGGCCTCTGTTTGTGGTGCTGCACGTGGCCACCACCCAAACCACGTGTCGGCCACAAACAGTCACTCCTTATTCATGGAGAGGTTGAAGCCACTTGTTCTGCTGTGACTCTATTCGCTGGCTGTGTGTTTCATCTTTGGGTGCCGGCGAGAGCAAACGCTTCAGAGGAGGGTTGGGCATCACTGGACAAGGCTGAATGGCGCTTTTTCCAACACTGACCTGAACTGTGTGGACCCTCCCAGCCTGACTAATAACTCTGAAACTAAAACCTTTATGACAGCACATTTCTGCTGATCTGGTTCCATGCAAAATTTGCACAATCTTTCCCCACCAGTCAGGTGGTTAACTATATTTATTTTGTGTATGTCTTAATGTCAATGTCTTCTCATGTCATAAGACCAAAAAGAACAATATTTCACCTCAGAGTCTGACCCATGAATCATGTTGTATATGTACTATATGAATCATCATATTAATTATTAGATGAATCACATACTATACTATGTCCAATTTGACTATAAAGATACTTTGACTTCTGACTCAACAGGAGAGGCACTAAAATCCTCCAGATGATTAGGGCCGTTAAGGAACTGCAGACTGCTAGGTGGCCTTGCCTGAGGAAGGGGGCAATCCTGACCGTGTGCCTAAGGCCCTGAGTCACTGGGTCGCTCTCTGTGTAGCTAAACTCCCCTCAGTATGAACCATGTGATTTCAGCGCTTTCGTTTCCTGCCATAAACACAAAAAGAGGAACAAGCCCCGGACATGTATCAGAGGCTCGAGGACCAGAAGGGGGCCGGGATTGCATAACATGTTTCGTTTTAAAATTTTGAACTAGTGTTTTAATTTTAAATTAGGCTGAGCTTCGCCCCATAATGGCTGCTGATCACTTGCCGGATTCAGTGTTCGGTGCAGTCTACTGCCGCTGCACCCAACACAGTACACTTCCTGCAACATTTTTGTGACACTTTGGTTCCTCTCCTCCAGTTTTTTGTGACTCCCATAGTGAGATCTGCAGCCTTTGTTCTGCATGGCAGACACCCCTAGATGGGATGCCAGGCCATTACAGGACACACACTCACACACTATGTTCAATTTAGAGCCATTTCTTCGGCTAGCTGAGTATCTATGTACTATGCCAGAGTGCTTATAAGGACAGATGCCAACATTTAGATGGACAATATATTTATTTACAAAAACTTGTATCATTTTATTTTAGCATAAGTTTCCACACATGAGATGACAGACCAAATTATCTGAAATATACCTCTGCATTTGTTCAGGAGATTAGCAATCACTAGAGTGCGCCTCCTGGTGGTTGCTGGTTGTATAAGCGGCTATGTGCCGTGGGCTCTCAAATGTAGGGTAGCAATGTGGCAGGGAAAGGCTGAGACACTACGTCTGCGGTGCTCCCGTTGAGAGAAAGACACGGATCCAGGAATGCAAGCGACTGAGGGCTTTAATAGCAAGAGAGGAGCGTAGGTACAGAGGTGGATAATCAAAGATCGTAGTCGTGGGACGAGAGCGGGGTTCGTTATCCAGGAGATCAGTCCGACACAGAAGCACAAGACACGAACACCCAGGGAGGGACGGACGCGAGGTGCCGGTCTCAGCAGGGAAGGCAGGTCAGGTATGGGAGCAGGTCTGGGGAAGGAAATGGAACAAGGTAAGGCGAATACACAAGGTACACAGAGCAGGTACAGGAAATCGGGTAGACGGGAGACAAGAGAACGCTCGGTATGGCTCAAATACATTAGCTCAATGCTTCACATCGTGGTCGGGTCTCATGCTCTCTTTTGAAACCCCGCTAATCAGCAGTGATGCGGCGCACCCGGTTGGCTCCGCCTGCGTAGGCATGACAACGTCCACACTGCTATGTGTTAGTTTAAGAATGCAGGTCTTAATCTCCGTTTCTGCCTTTTGTCCACACTACCCCAGCACTTACAACCCCCAAAAACTGAAGCCTTTGATAACGCTCTCAAACGTTGCAGTGTGGTTGACTGAAAGTAGAGGCTTATGTGCCCTATTTGGTCCCTACTCATCACATGGCCCTTCCCTAATTTGACCCTGCTAGTTACAAAGTCTTATTAGCAGTGTCCCATTTCTGGGGCTGCATTCACATACCCAAGGTGTTACAGCAGTGTGTCCTATTTCAAAGCCTCGAAATGCGTCCTTCTGTTCCAGAGGCACTATGGATCCACCCAATGAACCCTTCATGGCCAAACCTGTCGCAAAATTCATAGAAGGATGTGGCCTATAAAGGCTACATAGATACAGCCCACAAACTGGGACACAGCTGTCGCCTGAGTGGTCACTTGGTCACCTTACACCACCTTACATGGTATTGAAAATACAGAAGAGCTGCTTTCATCTGTGCCTTCCCTGCAGCTGACCTGTGTGCAGCTAAATAGCATGATACACAAAGAGGTCACTTTGTTGTTGTGCGCATGCCCAATGTGAGCTATTAGCTACGTTTTTGCTTGTTTCAGTATGGACGGAAATACTTTTGTAAACGTCGCGAAAGCGCCTGTGTGGTGTTTTTATTTGAGTGGTGCGGACATAGCCTGAGCTGATGCTGGGAGTCAGAAACCATCCAGTGGAAAACAGAGAGGAGAAGAGGGCGTCTACTTCTACAGCTGACATCTTTTAACACCGGAGCATAAGGTATCATCATATTAACAACATGACATTACCATTTAATGGGGAGACATTTCAGTAATGCAACGTTACCTATTCACAGCTATTTAAAACTGACTCAATTTTAATGCTTTTTTGGACCAAAAGCTCAGATTAATTTTTAGGTCCCGTGAGCAGCCAGGTTTGGTACTATTTAAACAGACTAATTTCACTGGATTTGTTCATTATAATCAGAGAAAACCATTTAAAGAGTAATGGACCATGAAATACCTATTAACATATAATTATGGGTCAAATATTACTTAAAGTCTAACAAAGTTGTCTAAGTTGAACCTTAACTTTGTACTTTAATAGCATTTGGAAGATGGATGAGCGATGGATGTTGTCTGTGCTTGGATGTATATGTGTGTGTGCGCGTGCGTGTAGTGTCTAATGGACTGGCCTCCCCTCCAGGGGGGAGAATGACCCGCGTGTACTGATGGACCTTTTCACTAATAGTACATCAAACACTGGGAGGCCTTTATATCTCTAACAGTGCTGCCTCAGCATCTGATTGGCTGCCAGGTCTTGTAGCCTCAGTAGTTCATTGGATGTCAAATCACACAACTCATAATGGGTTTTCTGGCCTTCCTCCCCAGGCCTGGATTAGTAATCCAGTGCTCAGTGGCTAGGAATTCTGGCCTGGACCTTGTAGCCTGTATTAAGTCCAGGGACCACATGTATGATGCGGACAGCCAGGACATGCAGAATTCATGTCTAGATATAAAGCAAATACTAATCTGAAAGCCTGTGCAATGTCTGCATTATTCATAAGTGCACATAATATGTAAACAATATTATCTTAATAACTTACTACGCACAGTGTTTCCACAATCAGCCAAAAGAAAAAACGCAGTGGTCAACAGCTAACTAATTATTTATGTGTACAAACTTTGACGAGTCGTTTTGTTTTTTTCCGCTGCGATAATCTTTATCTCCCTCGGCATGTCGCTCATTTCAGTTTAATGTTTCTAATAAAAGTAGAATGTCGGATTTAATTGAAATGGTGAAGCACTGAGAGAGAGATCATCGAACTATTAACTCTGCTAAATGACCAGCCGAGATACAGCGTTAACGTTAGTTTATTCGGTGAACCTATTTGTCCGAGACGGCTGTCCAATACAGCGCATTTCATAGCCGTAAAAATACAATGGAACGGGCGCGATTAACGTACCCATAAGCGCAGGAAATTTTCAGCCGGGCAATTAATACTAAATGGCAAAGAACAAAGGTAACGTCTATACTGCAGCAGAAAAAAGTTCAAGGCGATGTACAGTGAAACGTAAGAAAAGCCCGTAACAAATGAAATATTGTGGTTATTATCATCATTACTATTAAATTACTGCGAATAGTCGTTGCTAGAGGTGAAAGCTTGTTCCTGGGTTCCTCTTGCCATCATTACATTGCCAGAGCCAGTAATCATTTGATGCTTCATGTATTATTTGAAAGGTCAGACTTTGATTTGACCTCATTTTCCCCCTAAGCAGCCATGTGAGATACAGACCGGAAAGGAGGACCATCCGAGTCAAGCATAGCCGGGGAGACTGCGAGATATGAGAGTTAGCTGCTGGGAGCTTGCCAGCTCCGGCGGGGTATCAGGACGCTGTCACAGCCGGCCTCATCTTATGGTAAAATCGGCCAATGCTAATGGTGTGAACGATAAACCAAAAATACGTTTTCCTACCGGTGGAATGCATTGTAGATTTTATTTTACAACACCATTAAGAAACAATCGGGATACGGGTCAGACCTTGCCGACGTGATTCGCGCCCGGGCGGCATGTTCTCACACCCGCCTGCCCCCGCGATCGGGCGGCATGTTCTCACACCCGCCTGCCCCCGCGCCCGGGCGGCATGTTTTCACACCCGCCTACCTCTTGCTGCTCTGTGAAGCTACCATCACGGCACGCACTGATGTACAGCCGTAAAATTAAATTATTTTATTCACGGTTGGGGAGCTGGAAGTCTCATTTGAACCAAGTATAAAGTATTATAGGCATACATCTAAAATGAGATTAATATGGGGTGCAGAGGTGTCAATTTCAGGTCCAGAAAGTAAAAATCCAAACCAGGATTTTGTTTCAACCAATCAGTTGAGCATAAAGAGTCAGAGTCACATAGTGCGCAACTAGGTGGTTGAAACAAAATCCTGGTCTGGATTTTTACTTTCTGGACCTGAAATTGACACCTCTGATGGGGTGTGAACTGCTAATTTATGTTAGCTATAAACATGGGTGTCCTTAGAGATTTTGGGGCCCACGAAGGCATATGCCTATCGTATTGTTCCCAAACCCAGATCAATATTATGTTCTAATTTTTTAGGGCCCCTGTCGCTCAGGGACCATTAGAATTGTAGTAACTGCACCCCCCCCCCCTTTGTACGGTACTCCTGGCTATAAAGAACGCCACATGAGTACATAACCACCGAAGCACTTGTCGGAACGCAACATGGGTCAATTACAATCGTAGCCAACCCGCCCCCTTCCAACTGAACCTTTACCCTGAAATTATTCATGTAACGCAGCTTAACTATAAATCAATTGTAGTCACAGACTGAACTTAACATGAATATTCAGAAAAAAATATTCCAGAAATATATTTCGCGATTTTGATGTTTATTATTACAAACGTGACTTAATTCGCAAAAAACACAGACGCGTATTTAGCGTATTAATTGAATACTTACTAGTTCTCATTAATATCGGTGATTATATATATATATATATATATATATATATAAACCGTACAGGAGGTTATAAGCACTAAACATAAAGGGGTCCCATTGGGGAGGGTCCCAGCCGCCCCACGCCGCGCAACCTCACAGTCCCTGCGCGTCACTGTAACCTGGCACATTAGACAAGCAGTGTACCTGCCGTTCTCTGTGACAAAGCTGACCTCTTGATTGACAGAGCAGAGAGCCAATGGAAACGCGGCGCTGGCTCCGTCTATCCCCTCTCCTGAGCGAATCGGAGCGCGCTGTGGGTTCGGCCGTAGAGGGCCTGCGTCTCGTTGTTTGGTTGTGATGGTAAGCTTTACGGGTGGGATTTACCTAAGGAGTTTTGTTTGACAGGTTAATATGGTTTGCTTTTTAAATATAATTAGATTTGAAATCAGTGTGTTTTACTGGTCTGACGCATTTAATAGTTCTGTCTAATGCACCGGGGTGATGCATTTGTTGAATATTGATGTTGTGTTTTATGTTGGAGCTTGGACTATGCAACGGTGATTTATTTCCTATAAATAAAATTGGTGGAGTTTAAAATTACAGGACTCGTTTTCTTTATTTTCCGGGATTCCTATGACTTAAAATGCGACACATAACTGTGTGCGATCGATGTAATTTGACTAGCTGGTCAGAGAAACCGCTATCAATTGTTCTGAGCCTTCAAAGCCACAGACAACTGATTATAGGCATATATGGCTGCTGGATTAACAAGTTTTTTTCTATGATCGCGTCGAATGGTCGCGTTTTGTGCATTTAGGATTGTCTTTCTGACTCGGTCGAGGTACATGTGGCAGCACAGGCACGGTTGTGTTGCGATCCCCGCTTCTTTCAGGGTGATCGGAGCGAGCGACCCCGGCTAAGCAGCTAGTTAGACGGGCGTAACTGAATCTGAATGGGCGTTTACAGCGCCGCTCTCATACACTGCTGACCAAAGTTAGATGTGAAACATTGTATCCCTTTGTTACGCGAAGGAGTCTGTCCTGTTCTTTCCCGAAACATTGTATCAGTTTGTTACACGTAAAGGAGTCTGTCCTGTTCTTTTTCGAAACATTGTATTATTTTGTTACAGGCGAGGAATCTGTCCTGTTCTTTCCCGAAACGTTGTATCATTTTGTTTTGCTGAAATGTGTCCGATTTGATTGCTGCCGTTGTCTGTTTACACAGCTCTCCCGTCCCCCGGGATCGGATCCCCCACCCCGGACCGTACAGCTCTCCCGTGCCCCGGGATCGGATCCCCCACCCCCTGGCCGCGCAGCGCCCCCTCTCGGCATTGATAGCTGCATGCCAGTGTGACGACCTCCCCGCCATTCGGAGTAACTACGCTCGGATTTACCCCACTTTTTAAAAACTTTTCCCCCTTCTTGGATGGCATGGTTTTTTTTTCGCGAGCTCTGAAAACGCACACTCGGAGTGAGTCGCCTTAAAAAAATACCATCGTGTAACTTTGCGGAAAGTGACGGAAAGCTGCCATGGATCCAGCGAGCCAGGCGGCCGGCGGTGAGGACCCGAGCAAGCAGGCGAAGAGAAAGCAGAGCGAGGAGGAGAGCAAGAACAAGAAGCTGGTATGGAGCCGCCAGCCCGGGGACGGCGTGCCGCCTTGCCAAGTGCCGCCGCCGTTTGGGTTTATCTTGTTTTATCCGCGATATACTGCAGATGTGTAACCGCGCGCATGTACAGCCAGATATCAGCGCTAAGTCTTGTACTGAAATCGCCTAAGCTGTTTCCCTCGAACGTTTAGCGGTTTCTTAATTCCCTCAGTCAGGTTAAATGAATCCCAGTTTATTGTAAATGCAGCCTGTCACATTAACAGGTTGATCGCCGCCACGCTGTCCCCAGATACAGTACTGACTTTGTGTCCCTGTCTCGGTCACACCATCACATGTCCTCTAGCGGTATTCCCCCCCAAAATCACTTTTGCCGCTTATTCCCGCACAAAAAGCGTATCTGTTAGCTGGGATGCCGGGGACAGCTGGCCTGGCATGCGGATGTAAGTGGCCTCCCTCACCCAGGCAGAGATTATGCACGTCCGGTCATCATGCAGGACCATGATCACATGAATGATGGATATTTGGAGTGTGAGGCACTGGGCAGGCTAACATGCCAGCAAGCTTGTGTCCGCATTTCCCACTACTTGTGTGAGCACCTTTATAAACAGCTACACACTTATGAATGCGGCTTCCTGTTTAAACACACGTCTGAGATCATAAACTCCGCTCCGTAGCCAGAAACACAAGTGTAAACACACATGACCACATTGTTAAATACAGTTACACACAGTTAGAGCAGGAACACACTTATGGAAACACTTAAAAGGTGACTTCTAAACTGATGGGTCAGCACCAGCCCTGCTGAGTTTTTCAATTGTATTTTTTAGGTCCTGTGCTGGCCAGATGTCATGAGGTGTTGGGGGTGGGAATGTTGGGACTCTGGACCATTGGTTATCTCGCTGGCCTGAGCCTTTCCCATCCATTGGGTGGGTTGGGGGGATGGGGGTGGGGGGAGTACATTTGGATATGGTCAAGATGATTGCGGTCAATGTGCGTATTCCTCAGTTAGTGCTTGGCTTCTCCTAAGTCAATGATGAATTTAGGTTTGAGGGGGTGTCATGTTATTAAGACAGTATGTAGGACAGATGGGGTCTATTTAAAGTTGACCTTTGGTCCTGATTACCTCACTGTGGGGGGCCACACAGCGCAGGACAAACACCTAAGCAACTACTCCTCTGTCTGCCTCGTGTCTTTTTTTTGTGCTATTTCATGGTTATCACTGTGTTTTAAAAGGAGCCATTGTGGCCTTATGACCATCGGTAACCACTGGTAAATGGGGCAGCCGCTCAAATCATTAGTCAGTGAGTCAGGGCCCGGGGGAAGTGGGGGTGTTTCATGAAGCAGGATTTCTCACTTAGCTGGCTTAACATAACCTTGAAGTCATGATTATGCAATAAGTATTTAGGTAAGGAGCATTCCTATTGGACAATCATGATGCCTAGGTTACGTTAACCCAGCTAACCTGGGAAATCCTGCTTCCTGGAACACCTCCATGGTCTTGCAGCAAAAGGGTTCAAAATAAAGTGCTCAGTTTTGAGTTGGCAGCTGCAACTTGTTTGGTTTTGACAGTGATGTCTGATGATCCAGTAAATATAATTTTAAAAGCTGAGCAAAGAGGAAAACGGCTCTGCTGTGCTGGGACCATCTGTATTCCTGGGCTGAATGCTCTTCCTGCCTCCTAGCTGAGTCTCCTGATGGTGGAATCTGCCATCTGATTCTACTCTGTCAACCCCCCCCCCCCCAATCTAGGCATTCCAGCACGCAGGAAGTTTTGGAATTCTCTTAACATCCGACCCGGACAGATGTTTAAGCTCGTTAGCTTAAGGCCGGGGTTCATGCGGCTTTTGGCGATTTCACTGATTTACTTTTTAAGATCATCTTGACCAATGTCTTCCGAGTGAAATTATCATATTTCCTTCAAATTTTTCTTGAATTATTTACTTATGATTATAACACTTTTAGAGTTAATTAGTAGTTCACCCTTTATCAAAACAAAATTATATCAAAGTTAATTTATCAAGTGCACAGTAGTACAGCAAACAGCAGTAGATGCAGAATGAGTTAAACTATATGTCAAAGTAAACCTCAGACACCAGAAACTTCTGACTATAGGTAACTGTGTTTGTCTCACTATCCTTTTGGCTTTGCCCAAATTCTCCTCCTTTTGGCAGTGCTTTACCCAGACTCTCCTCCTTTTGGCAGTGTTTTACCCAAACGCTCCTCCTTTTGGCAGTGCTTTACCCAGACTCTCCTCCT
>JAODKN010000002.1:26691466-26707517 GCA_026774425.1 Petrocephalus zakoni
GGAAGCTCTGTGTAGGCTCAACGCAGAAGTGTAAAGGATAAAGCCTAACGGGGTAGGCCACTCGAGCAGGCTACGGTGGAAGCTCTGTGTAGGCTCAACGCAGAAGTATAAAGGTTAAAACTGTAACAGGATAGGCCACTCGAGCAAGCTACAGCGGAAGCTCTGCGTAGGCTTGGCGCAGAAGTATAAAGCCGCAAAGAAGGTGCTTCTCCTATCTAACAGAAAGTGTGCGCGCGCACACACTCACACACAAGCTGGACTCTGTAGTCCAATACACTTCATTATGTATTTATATATATTTAAGTTTGCTAGGGATTGGCAGCCCACTGCTGGAGTCCCCTAGACAGAGCCAGGCAAACACTCTGTTAGCGATTAAATGTCCAAATCTATCTGCCGAGTGGCCACTGAGGAACTGTGCCTCCTTCAGCCTGTAGGGGGCAGTGGGTCCGCCCCCACATTGGTCATCCCACCGTGAGCTTCAGTCCCAGAGGACAGAGCATTGCTCTCGGTTTGTGATGCCGTCAGCTGTGATTTACAGGTGGATTTCATGCTGATTTACTGCCTTTTTGTCGACCGCTGTAATTCCTAATGATGCCCAGTTTGTGGATTTGCATATGTGAGATATGGCAAGATTGGTAAACCGCTGCGTGATTGGACAGGAGGAGGAATGCGTGGACATGACATTAATGCAGGAAGGAGACTCTTTAGTTTAGGCCAGACCTCAGTTTTGTCACTATACTACCTCCAGTATTGAACAGGACATTTATAATATCGCTATTTCTGTGCATTGTACAGGACATAAGTTATGTATATTTCACCCACCCATGTATTACATACTAAAGTTGTAGTATTACTTATCATGCGTAATTTTGTATGATTTTGTATATTTTCAAAGTGAAATCAAATTAAATTTCAAGAAATGACCCAATCATAGGTAACAAATAACTCTAGCTATTAAGCCTTTTGTGGCAATACTGTTTTTTAAACCTCTCTCTAACCCAGATAAAATCACCTGCAGGCTCCTCTGTCACAGGCCATGTTCCTGCAGGATTATGCCTGGGGTTTGTTTCGTTTAAGGTGCCTGAGAAGAGGGACCTACCATCTGAGACTTCATGGTCCTAAGAAAGCTTAATCTCTAAACCCTGGGGACGGGTTGTTTGCATAGATCTACCTCTGCTTTTGATTACATGGCTGAGCATAAAGCCTCGTGGCTTTAAGGGGGACTGTCCCCAGGGGGCTTGACCACATCCTTCCTTCCCAGTGTTGGACTGCAGCAGCTCGCTGTATTTGCGTATTGATCGGCATTCTGCGGAGCTGTCCGGTACTGGGACGGCGTTCCCAGCGACGCATTAGCAAATTGGATGCAAGACGCCCGTATCGATCGATCCGCTCCACTAATCTCCTAATTGCGACCCGCTTTCCCGAAGCGGACGGGCTGGCGCCACAGTCATGTGCTCAGTGTGCCGGTGAGCTGGCGCCTGATTGGTGGCCTCTGGTCGCTGCACAGGGGCACTCAGAAAGCCCCCGCGAGTCCGCTGGTGACTGCGAGGCAGCACCCTGTGGCCATCAGCAGCGACAAGACTTAAGCTCTAGTGAAGTAATAATGCAAGTAAGACATAAACTTACACGAAAAACAAGTAATGGCTCATTTAAAAAGGATTAGCCTCTTGTGAGTTTGGCCTTGGAATTCTAAAAAATCATATCCCCCTCTTCTCAATTACAGATTATAAACAGGGATGGTACCTGTTTGACTCAGGAGTGGTTCAGTATTCGCCAGGAACACAGAACTGGCACACTAAAACAACTTTTTGTGCTTTTTGTGTGAGTTATTTGGATTGTCTGGTGAGCAAGGTGGTAATCAACCAGCCCTTTCTCGATATGGGGGGGTGGGCCAAAGGGGGGTGTTAGAGGACAGCTGAAAGTGAACATCAAAGGCAGCAGTTTGTGCGGCCGTGCTCGGACCCACTGTCCTGCATCCCGCGGGCCACCTGTCAACTCCTGCTGAGCATTATAATGTGTGACCAGAGTCGTATGGACACAGCTGTAGGAGGATGGGGGGGGGGGGGGGTTCTAACCTTCCTGGCTGTGCTTATTGAGATCTGAGGGTCTCAGGGATGTGGGTCTGCTGACAGACTTGGCGTTCCTGGCATGAGCAAGTGGACGTCTCCTGGTCCCAGATGCTCAGCTGTGTGTGGTGAAACCCCCCCCTTGCCCTCTCTCCGTCCGCTGAGCTCTGGTGGGTTTTGAAATCCCACTGCAGGTGTGTGTCCCGGGTGTGCATTTCTGCAGGGGGGGCAACCAATGCGGAAATCAAGAAGCTTTGTTTATTTTTAGAGCCACACTTTGCTCTGGGGTGGCGGGGGGGATGAGTCGATCGACGCCGTATGCGGCCTAAACCCCCCCCCTCCCAGTGCCTGTCAGTCACGTAATCAATGTGACCAGGGAGCCTCCTCTTCCCAATGTGTGCCTGAGGAAAAAGAAAGCAACACAAATGACTTGGGGAAATGGAAGCCAACAACGCTGTTTCACCAGCCGCCTCCCCGCCGATGCGCTCCCGCCTACAGCCGCCCCCTCGCCAAGGTTGCAGGTTTGCACGTTAGCATGCGGTCAGCTCATGCTAGTGGGAGCTTAGTATGTGGTGAGTTTATGCTAGTGGGAGATTAGCATGTTAGCATGCGTGTGTTCATGCTAGTGGGAGATTAGCATGTTAGCATGCTGTGTGTTCATGCTAGTGGGAAATTAGCTAGCATGCTGTGTGGTCATGCTAGTGGGAGATAAGCATGTTAGCACACAGTGAGCTTACGCTTGCTGTTAGCACACAGCACTGCCATCATTGACTTTGATAATGAGGTTGTCATATGTCCCTCTGCAACTGGGGTCTCATGTTCGTATGTATGTATGTATGTATATATGTTTACTCACCCCACACTGCCTGTTGGGTTGCTGGTCTGGTTGGGGGTTCCTATGAAGCCCCTGACATTTCTCTCTGAGCTTTTAAATGTTTGTGATTAATACCTTTTGCCCCCCCCCCCCACCACACACTGTTGGGTCTATTTCACTCAATCTGCAGGCTCCCTCGTGAACTTTAACACGGAACTGCAACCGTGACCTCATTACTCTGGCTAACCTTCCCCGAGCTGCCTGTGCCCCTGCAGTTCCAGCGCGTGGCCTGCAGAGGGTAGTGTGTGCCTTCAGTTCCGGCCGCGAGGCGCCCCCCCCCCATGCTTCCCGTCTCCCAGTGATTACACAGACTGAGCCCTTTCAAACATATTTCAGGCAGCGGTGTAATCTGGGGTATATCTGACGGCGGATTAAAAGGCTGCAGAGCAAAGCGAGGCGTGTCCTTGTGCTGACAGCCGGGAGAGCCCCGTATCTGCACTGTCCGCTCTCCGCTCGCCTCTGTGCACAACTGCCGGCTGCTGAATGTAAATAAAGCCGACACTGGGGGGGGCTTGTTCACCACCCCCCCACCATGGCGTGAGGTTGGTTTTTCTCTGGAGCTGCTTATGGACACGAAAGTGGAGGGGAGGATTTTCACAGTGAGGGTGTGATAGTTCGCATTATTTTGGGGCGTGGGGGTTTGGGGGGAAAGGAGAACGGGGGGGTCCCGTTTATGTCGGGGTGGAAAGGTGAGTATCATACCCCTTAGTTGATTTGTCAGTATTGATTTCCTAGATCTTATGCAGCAGGGTTAACTGCGTCTTCCCCTGCCTTCGAGTGGTGTCGGAAAAATCGTAAATACGAGGTGAGAGCACATGAGCGCCACTACAAAGTCACGTTCACCAGCGGGCAGCTCGGGATTTCGGCGAAGCCCCTAGTTGGGGGCGTGTCTTTGCAACAATCATGGTGGAGACACTGAAAGGCCAATTATTTTGAAACTAGTAAATTTTATGTAGCGTGTCATTGCAGAACTGAATCGTTTACAATGTTGAGGTTTTTGATAGCTTTTATGTAGCTACTTAGCTACTTGTTGTCTGTGCAAGGGATTATGAAAAGTAATGTAATTTATTTTGTTTAGTGGATATAATCTATTCACTTGTTAACTGGACCAGCTAGTTAGCCACACAAACTCTCATGTAGCTGCTTGTTAAGCATGTTTACATGCAAATAGACATACGTAGTACGTTTCCTTTGCTCTTCTTCACGTTCAGTTAACGCTAAAATGCATTTTGACGTTGGAGGAACAAAAAATAAAGCAAAACAAAAAGTAGCTTTCTTATCGCCTCCATTTTGCTCTACTTGAACACGCGTCTTGTCATAATTACGATTTCCCAACTCCCTAGTCGGATCTTCCGAGTAGGGCTTGAAGGCAGCATTTGTCGGTGGGGGGTTGGGGGGGAGGGTCGGTTGCGTTCTGGTGGCGAATCCCTATGCGCCTCCTCAACCCGAAATTAGCCTCGTTACGTGGAGCTCTGACAGCGGCACTAGAGAGCAGGCCACTCTCCGCCGAATCAGACGGGGTCGGGTGTGCCGGTCGGGTCCCCGGCACGGCGTGGAGCTCCTTTTGGCTAATGGCCAATATTACTGCCCTCACAGCACCACCTGCAGAGTTTGTGACGGAGCCTCGCAGTGCAGTGAAGACACCCCCCCTCACCCCCCCCCCCCCCCCCAGACCGGATTGGCGCTGCGCTCCCATCCTCTCTGATGTTTACGCTGGTGTAGCTGCCCGGCCGGCGTCCCGCAGACTCACGCCCAGCCAGCAGCGATGTGGATAGCTGCGGGCGTTTGCCGTACCCAGATTGGCGCAGAGTCACCGAGGGATTATTGCTTATCTTTCACTTAACCTCATTACTTCAACATTTAAGAAATAAAACCACTCAAAAGTGACGCATTGGGAGCTGTTGTGTCAAGGGCCTTTCTCAGACTGTGACCCAGCACACTGGGGGGGAGGGGGGGGTGGGGTCAGTTATTTTCAGATATTCAACTTTTTTCGTTAAATGTTTAAGCAGTTGCTCTGAATTTTATTTTCTTTTTTTTCTGTATGTTCTGTGTTTTTTTCTCTCCTTGTTATATTCAGTTTGCTGATGTTTTTGATGCTGCTGTGCCCCCCCCCTCCCTGCACCCCCACCCTGGGCCTCGCTGATGTTGGACTTATTGACTGCATTTCATCATTTGCTGAACTGAGGGTCACATGCTTTTTAGCTCGGTTCCACCGCCCTGGTGTTTTTCATCTTGTTTCCATCAGCTTCTGTAGCTCAAGGTTATTCAAGGTTATATGAAGTTTCTTCCCTAATGCTTTTATGTAAAGTGGCTTATGATTTTTACCCATTTCTAAAGGAGAGAACATGCATACAGCCAGCATTCATAACATTATTCACTTAATTCAGAGCAAAGAGCTCAAGCTCCCTGTAGCTGGGCAGGATTCCACCTGGGACTGAAACTGATAACCTTATGAGTTATGAATCCATGCCATTAACCATGGTACACACGCCGGCTACCTCCATACGTGAACATATTATCCCAAATTCAGCCTGAAATTCCTGAATGTCTTCAGAGAAAAGGGCGCCAGTTCGAGGAGCCAGCCCCCCCACTCCACGCGGGTTTGAGCGGGGTGGATGTGGGGGCCAGTAACTCATCTCTGATATCTGGGGTTACTGATCAGGTGGCGATGCAGCTTTACTGGCCGTGTCTCTCGGTGCACATGCTTGCAATGTGAAGGGAATTCCAAGGCCGTGGGGGAGCAGGATTCCGAGACCGCATTTCCCAGTGGAATTATGAGTCTTTTCAAGTTGCTCGACGGTGCAACTGTGAGCGAACAGCATCATTGAATTGGGCTGTAGGTAATTAGCGGGGAAAAAGCTGTCCTGCTGTGTGGCAGCATCTTGGAAACATGTTTTACCGTAACCATCAGTGCCGCATTTACGTTCTGATTAGCGCCAAGTTTGAAGCAAATTTACCTGACCATCAGTTCTGTATTTACTGTAATCACCAGTGCTTGCGTGGTCTGCGTGTCCCCCCCCCCCATTCTGATTCCCATGATCCATGGTTCTCTGCACTTCTGTGGTCCTTTTGTGCGTGGTTGCACCTGGTGGCCCGCTGCGTTCTCCCTGTACTTATCCCTCCTTTCTTTGTATCATTGTGCTTTTCGAACCTTTGCCGAGCTGGGGACCCAACATATTACAGGCAGCTGGCGTGTTCCTCTCTGCAGTCATACAAGAGGCAGAGGCCTGCTCACATTTTTTGAACGGTTTTATTTCTCTGAGATGGCGCTCCCCCTGGGGATGGTGTAAAATGGGGCGGTCCTCGGCGCCAGCTCCTGCCCCGCGGATGCTCCCTCTCCCTCTCCCTCCCGCCTCTCGGGTGCTTTTCGCAGTGCAGCCGTCCGCCGCGGTACCACTGGGGTGTCTTCCTCCCTGATTCTCAGATGCTCAGGTGGGGCCCAGTGACACTGAGTTTTGTGGTTTCCTGCTGGTGGGGACATGGGACTGGGGGGGTTGGCACTCTGCTTCCCCTGGGAGCCCATCTCTACGCTCGGGATCAGCTTGCAGCTGGTGCTGCCTCCTTTCCCGTTTAATGTCCCGGTTTTTCTGAACCTTTCCTTTTACTTTATAGCTGTTTTGTGAAATTTACATCCTTGGGATTAGTACCTGTCTTGGCTGAGCCCCCCCCCCCCCCCACACTTATTTTCTCCTGCCTCCCCTCTGTATGGGTTGCCAGCAGACTCGCAGTGGCCTCAGGGAAAACCTAGACTCTCCTTTCTGTAGGGGGTGGGGGTAATGAAGTTCTCCTCGTCTCTGTTAAGATTTCCTAACGAAGTGAGCTGCCCAGGAGTGCGTCACTGACGGGCGCGTGGCGGAACGCCCGAGGAGCACCAACGGGGCGCCGTGATGAATGTGCCATCCTCTGGCATTAGTCGCTCCATTTCTCAGAGCCACGTGAGGGGGTTCTGCGTATGCCTCGTCCCACCCGAGTGTCGCTGGGGTCCCGGGGCGGAGTGGGGGTGGGGAGTTCACGCCTCCAGCGTGTAGGTTCACACCCCCCCCAAACCTTTACTTAATAAAAGCCGGCAAAAGCTGGTTTGGTTCTTGAGGATGTTTGGCTGCTTTGCTCCGTGTTCCCTCACAGATCCCGGTGCTCTGGCTGGCCTGGGATGGGCAGCAGCCTTCACTGCTGTGTTGTAGAGTTTTTTTTTTTTCCCTACCTGATTCCCTCGTCGTCAAACCTCCACCATTTCTGCCCCCCCAAATCACACTGGGCCAGTAGCAGCGAGGAAGGTTGCCACTGTGCCAAGAGACTCCCTGCTCAACAGGCTAATTAATCTTGCTTTGTTGGAGTGGCCGGGCCTGACCTGCTGGGGTGGGGGGGGGCGCTGCTGACGCAGCTTTCTTAAGCCTCGCATTCATTTATGGCCACTTAAAGATGCCGGCAGCCCTCGATGGCCCGCCCCGCTGCTGTGCCGCCTCCTTGATGAATAGCCGTCCCCACTGCTGCTGAATAGAGCCGGTCTGGGAGAAAACTCTCATAATTGTGAGGATATTACAAGGATCTGCTTTTGTTTCTGAGAATCTCCTCCTGAACGGTGGTGTGATAACTTTGGTTTGTTTCTTTCTATGCTGGTCACCTGCGGGGGGCGCTGTGGGAGTCCTGCAAAGCTGGTGGGGAGCAGTGGGGAAATTTGCATGTCCTCGGGGCAGTGTGAACCCCCCCTAAATCGCTGGGATTGGTGGGGTAATCCCTAAAAGGGAGGGCTCAAGATTATGCCAGGTAAGGCCATCCCCACTCACTGCATGTAGGCGACCCCTCTCCAGACGCGGGCGCTATTGCGATCCCTATTTGCTTGGTAACAGATACCAGGCAGCTTTCAGGACTAAAGGCAACTGAAAAAAGGCAAGAGGCTCCCTCCGTCATCAGATACAGCTCCCAGGAAGTGTCTCACCAGGCCTATGGAACAAGCTGACAGGTCAGGGAACACTTTGAGTGAGGTCACCATCTGGTCAGGAGCCGAAGTGCCCCCTAGTGGTCTGACTGTGGCCTGTGGGTTACTGAAATGTGCCGAACCCTTGCTTGGTAGTCTGAGAGGCACAAGCCGCCCGTAGATGACACTGCTTACGCTGATGTATTTATTCAACCGTGATTTTAATTTCATTGTTTGCGTGTTGAGTTCCTGGTTTTTTCCTTCCTTCCAGTCAAAGGTTCTGGAGCAATTTCATACCATTTTAACCCAGCCTGTTTACAAACAGGAGGCAAATTGAAATTTAATCTTGCTAATTTAACGGCACACTTTGCAACAGAGGTCGGTTAGCAAGAGCACGGCGAACGCAGACTAGCAGAACCCTTGGTACCGGACTGGCGGAAAAGCTTGAGCTTGTGAGCCAGCGCTCCTGGGAGCTGGATTAGAACAGGTGGTATTTACAGGGCGCCATAGTTAAAATTGGCTCGTTAATTGAATTCCTGGCATTTCAGTGTAAATTAGCTTCACACTGACAACGCTAGTGATCACTGACTTGGTTTCCACCCACGGAAGTGATTCCTTTTTCCCGTTTGCTGTGTAACTCGTGTTAATCTCCCATGCACAATCAGACTTCAGATACAGGCAGTCGACTTTTGAATTGCTAAAAATACCCTCAAAATATGTTTTTGACTCGCAGAAGTAAATCAAAGACACAGGAAAAAAACACATTTAATTGTGAACAACATCCGAGTTGGTCTCTGCTCAGCCTAGCCACATCTCTAAGTAATACATTTTTCTCTGTTCATACACCCCTCTGGGGATTGGGTTCCTGAAGTAAAACGTGGAGACAGGTTCACCTGTCGAAAACTTCATCGGAACACGACTGGCATTGAACTTTGGATTCTTGGCAGAAATGGGCAAGGACAGGCGGCTGAGTCTGAGTGCCCCCCCCACCCCACACTGTGGGAGAGAGGCTGCAGTTCATTAGAGCTTTGTTGGCCAATCAGTTCCACTGAGACAGGATGTTAGCTTAAGTGTGATCTGATACCTGTTACTGTTAAGTGATGTGAAAAACCGTGATGCTGAAATATCATGAGAATGTCTCACAAGACATCAGGGTTGACCAGTTTATAAAAATGGGGTTTGGGTTGTATCAGTGACCGCGGCCGCTCGTCTCACCCTTATGGATGCTGTGCTGCCCCCTGTCCGCCGCTCATCGCCATGGTGCCCAAACGCCATCCCGGACCGTGGTCTTTTGCTAATTGCCTGACCTTGGCTGACTGTTGGGAAATGCACCCCCAGCCGTCAGGGAAGGGTGTGGCATTGCCTCTTGTGCCATATAGGGCTGGGTCTTGCCGACATATAGAAGTCTGCCTTGGCCCACTCTCCATCACCTCCACTGTTGTGCACTTGAAACGTCCTTGAACATTTATGTTCAGAACCACTTTGTCATATAAAGGAAATAGAAACTAAACTTCCTCATACATGAAGCGCAGTTACCCGCTGGCTGTATCCATGGTATCGGGATAACTGTAAATGCCACTTCAAGGTGTCCAAAGAAGACCTTTTAAGGTGCTACGAGAAAGGCATGTGCTCCCAGGGATGCTCTGTCTCGATTTGGTCTTTTGGTCTGATAGCGTGGCATTAGGAGGCCGATAGATCCGCTTAAATCGCGCTCGCTGTCATGGTAACAGCACTTTGTTCCAGCTGTCATACGATCGCCGCAGACTCTCTGTGGATGAAACACCAATTTCACCTCATTGACCCCCGTCGAGTTTCCCCAGAAACTTCAGGACTGCCTGCACTATGGGGGCAAGCAGGTTTTCGGTGGCTGGATTTTCGGCCCGGCGCCTGATACCTGTCCGTCTGGTATGCGCGTAATTGGCTATTAACGGGGAGGGACAGTTTCGGGCGCGTGGAAATCTGTGTTCCAAAATCAAAGAGCTCTCCCAACCTCGGGCTGATGTAGGCTCTCGTGAGGTGGTGCCTTCTTTTCTGTGTGCTTTCAAGTTGGCTGTGAACTTTGCAAGTTGTGCTAGATGGTAACCAAGGTTGGGTGGAAGTGCAGGACACAATGAGGAGAAATCATTAGTTATATGGTTTTATGTGGGGGGAAAAACACTTTGGTGTAAGATATTTCAAGAATATGCCAGAATCCAGTAGAACATGACACCATGGAATGAGGCGCGAGATGGCTCCCCGGCTCCGTGCCGCTCCTACGGAGCTGCTTAGATGTTCACTTAAAAAGCATTGATTGCTTTTGCAGCAGGACCTGAAGCGAAGTTCCCCGGGAGCGGAGCTGGTACGCTCCCGCTGCTGACTCCATGCCTTCTCGCAGTGCGGATTTCATGGCCGGTCACCGCCGGGTTTGAAAGCTGCTTCTCGATGCCGTTTAGCTGAAGAGTGGCTGGGGGGAGGTATGGCCCCCGGGTGTGTGGCCATACAGTCTACATCCATGCTTCACCCAGGATGGGGTCTGACCTCAGCCGGGGGCTTTGACCTCCAGTCTTTTATTCTTAACGCGGGGGGGGTTTGCATCCCTTTGACTTATTCACTGGATGTTTTGATTCGTGGTGGCATCTTGCACTGTCCAATAGCGCATTAATTAATTACCTGTGATTTACTGACATCGGTTCTGTACATTTCCGAGATCTGTGCCGTACGTGCGAGTCATCAAGCTATAACTAAGCCGACCTGAAGCAGATGTCGCCATGGTAACGCTGAGGTTTTGATGGCTGTGATGAAGACGATAGCCTTGTCGTTCTTGCTGGGGCTGAGGACCCCCACTCCCCTGGAGCCGTGCCCCCATGCTGCGTGCCAAGGCCGCCATCTTTGCGTGTATTGCAGTATTGTGAGCCACTTGGGGGGGGAATCTTTGATGTGCAAATCATTTATTAATATATTAATTGGCCGTGCCACGGAGGCTGGCGCCCTGATTTTATTTATCGGTAAACAGCCTGGGGTTATTTTGAACAGGTTGGTTTCTTTTTTGCTCCCTTAACTTTCCGTGAATTTCACGCCGTTGGGCTTTCTGTGGATGAAATAATCTTTTATTGATATTTTCATAAACTTGGATCAAAGGCGTCTAGGTGGGGTTATAACTCTACAGTGCGTAAGGATGGTTTGTTGGGGGCGAGGGTCGACCTGCAGATTCGTTTTGGCGGGGGGGGTGCCTTCTGACTTGCGGTGGATCTTGCACACTCTTCTGCCTTTGCAGGGCATGTGACCAGTGGTACCAGCCAAGAGCCAGGGGGCAGCGGTCGATGCGCCTACTCCTGACCAGTTTTCAAATCAATTACGTTTATTTCTTTAGCAGACACTTTAGTCCAAGTCGACATACAGGTGAGGGTGAGTGAGCAGGGTCAGACAATTGCTCCTAGAGTTAAGAACCTTGATCAAGGGGTCAGCAGTGACATGAACCTGCCAGCTGTGGATGTGAATGTAGCATTGTACCACATCGCCCCATTGCAACCAACAGATGTGCAGCAGTGTACCTCTGTAGCGGAGCCAGCAGGGGGCGGTGTGGTAGTCACGCCACAGTGGCAGGGCTCTGATGGCAGCCACAGGGGGTCACTGGCAGGTTAAAGACACTTCAGGGAGGAAAAGATGAGCTGGCAGTGACTGCCCTCCCACCCTTGTCTCTCCCCTTGGGGGGGGGTTCCCATGCGGAGTGGGCAAGAACGTGAACTGGGGTCGTCGACAGCGGGGGGCTGTCCAGCTCTGATGGCCAGCTGGGGGGGGGGGGTGACCCTGTCCTCATGCCCGGTCGCTTCTGGCAGCTCCTACACTCCTCCTACGCACCTCGCCTTCAGATCAGGGAGGAGCGTGATGTCCCAGGGCCTTCAGATCAGGGAAGAGCGTGATGTCCAGGGGCCTTCAGATCAGGGAGGAGCCTGATGTCCTGGGCTCACGCGTGCTCAGGGCCTCTGCAGCTCTGCTCCTCCAGAGGGCTCGCCGGCTCCAGGCCCCAGGCGTTGTGACCTGCCAAACGAAACTTCCATTTCAAAAGCAGTTCAGCTGAATTTCAAATTACTGAAAAAGATTTTCTGAACGATGCCCTTTTTCAAAATGGTTTCTTTGTAATTATGGGCCATATTGTAATTATTCACTGTGTAATTATAATCTCCTTTTTGGAAGTCCAGACGCCATATGTATGCATTGTGCTCTTGAATTAAGTCCCATCAGTGATTTTATACGATAAAAGCCGAACGCACAAATGCAGATAATCAGCTTCCCAGGCTGCAAAAATAACACTTTTGTATTTAAATGAAGAATATTAATGGAAGATTATTTTCGCTTGCCGGAGATTATGGAGATATGTTGTGAAAGGCGAATATGATCACATTGTAGAAAATGAAGAAATCCAACATTGGGAATCACTGCGTTATCACACGTTCAGAATGAATGTCATTTCTGCTCGCTCTCTCTCTCTCTCTCTCGCTCCCTGAGAATTGACTATCTTAGATAATAACGGAAAGGGGGATGTATTTTCTGGTGAAAATGACCCGGTAATCTTGCTCCTCCCCAGCCTTTGTTTCGTGGTCCTAAGTACTGGGTCGTGATTGTTTTGTAATCTCTTTTCTTCCAACTTGAAAGGCCCAGAAACTCATTTATGGAAACACAATATATTCCTCTCACCCCGATTCCTCCCGCAGAAAACAAGGTTATGAATAAATAATGCACTTAAAAGTCCGGGATCCGTCTCCCGGGTTGAGCGGAGGTCGTGCTGGCTGCCCAGAGCCGGCGAGCGATTTCGGGAGTGCTGGGTGTGAGCCTGGTGGGGGCAGCGTTTACAGTCTGTCGCCATTCGCCGGCCATCGGATTAACTGCCTGGAAAGAGGTTAGCAGCGAGAAATGTGGAGAACAGGTGGTGAGGGTCCCGCGTCAGGGAGGGGTCCTGCTGCTGTCCCCCAGAGCGGGGTGCTCAGCCTGCATGTGAAGTCAGGCGCTGTATGACAAAGAGCCCAGAATGACAAACTTTGGGGCTGCGGGGGATCCGGGCCGGGTGACGTGAATAAAGTGACCCTAATCTGCGTTTCCACGGAGATGTGAGTGATACGGGGTGACAGCGTGACATACAATGGCAGGCTGTCATATCCGGCTCTGGGATGTACTTTTAAAATTCATGGCGCCATAGAGATATGCAGCCGCAGGGTGCTGGCATGTCTTGCTACGTGCGAAAGCTGCGGCAGGATTGGATTGGACTTCAAGCAGGATAAATGACATTGACTGAGTGTGTGTGTGTGTGTGTGGGGGGGGGGCGGGGTCTTGTATTGTTGGGTGATGACCGCGGGGTCGCCTCTGCATCTTGCAATAAGGTGTATGAAATTGACGTTGGTGTGAATCGATTTCCCACCACTTTGCAGCCTAATAGTCCGACAAACCTGCACTGCGCCGTGGGAGGAGAGCCCATGCACACTGCGCCGTGGGAGGAGAGCCCAAGCACTGCTCTTTCCTAGCCAGCTGGGGGTGCTTGTCCAGTCAGCCATCCAGCGCATCTGGTTTCTGTTTTGGGTTTTTTATGGACCTGCCTATCTATGTCTGTGTCTGCGCCTTTGCGTGTTTGTATTTCTGTGTGTGTCTGTCCCGTTTGCGTCTATGTCAGGGTGGGGGTTGTTACACCCCCCCCCCCTTTGTAAGCCTGTCATTCAACCTCTAATGAGCGGGAAATTAAGGAATTAAAGATGTGAGCCGTTTGGCTTTGATACTGCTCGATGTGCACTAATTGCTAAGATTGTATCAGTCCTCTCTTTCAAAAAATCAGTGTGCTGCTCTAGTCATTTTCATTAATCACATACAGAGAAGAACTAATTAAAATTTTCATTATTCTTCGATCCTCCCCTCCCCCACCACCATTTGGCATTTATTTAGAGAACAGGAGTTAATATGTTTCATGCCGTTATTACATAAGAATACTCTGTGAGACCTGCATTGTTTTTGGTCCCCTCTTTCTGAAGTATTCCACGTTTCCACGGCATTTTCCCCAGATTTTTCACTCGCTCCCTAAATCTTACCAAGAGCCGAGACGCTGCATCTACCGAAGGAAGAACAGTAATAATAATAATACTAATAATGATGATGATGATGATGATGATATAATAATAATAATGTCCCTCATTGGAGCGGTTATTATTCAGAACGATCCCTAATTGCTCCATGAAAATGACACGCAAAGGAACATGTTAATGCTGCTGGTAACATATCTGATTAGCTAGATTAAAGTGACACATATTTTACAGACCATAATTTAGCGGGACGTTTTCCACGCTCCGCCGTCACGCCGAGACGAATTGCACTGCCGGTGTTCGTCGTGCTAACCGCCACATCCTTCGCTCGCTAATTATTCTCACCCTGCTCCAGCGACTCACACCTGTGGTGACTCTGGGGTGGGGTAGCCTTGGCGTCTGTAGTGCCCCGCTGAGAAGGAGCATATCTAGGTAGTTGGTTCGATGTCTTAGACGTGTGGCTTGGGCATTAAATGCGTTCGTTTAATATTTAGTGCAGTGGCAGTGCATGGCCACACAGTCATGTGGTTCGAGTCGGGGTGAACACTGGCCGTGGGGGTACCTTGTACCCTGGTGTGTAGCCTGGTTGTTGGGGGGAGTGGCCTCACTGCCCCCCTAATCTACCCAACTGAAATTGGTACTTGATATTGACAGTGGCCCTTGGGATTGATTTTGCTGGGTGGGGGGTGGGGGGCTTCGGTCATGCTGTCTCCCACATCTAAAGGTCATAAGTAGGTGTGAAACCAGCAGCAGTGCTTGGCTGGAGTGAGAGGTCAGGCTTGTGGGAATTGCGGTGAACAGAAAAACCGAATGCCCCATTCCCCCCCCGGGATTTATTATTTAAGCTGACTGGAAGAAAGGAGGCCCCCGTATTAGCTGGTTAGAAGGAGTGTGTCCTTTTCCTGTAGCAAAGGTTATGTGTCTGATGTATTTTCAGCTGAGCCTAATGGAAAAATGATGGGGAAACATGCAGGTCACATGACCAGCAGCTCAGGTCACATGACCTTCCTGAGGGCTGGTTAACTGGGTCGATGCCATGTTGTTCTAAGTGTAGAACAGGTTGACCCTGAGCAATAAGGACAGCATTTTAATACCTGCTCCGCTTGACCTGGATAAACATCTGTTTAATCCAAATGTCATAACGTACACTGTTTGTCTTTTTGTTATTTACCGTAGTCAGGACTCTTTTCCACTTCCTTTGTGAATGTGAGGTTACTTCACACTCAGCCACAGTTGTGAAAATGGAAAAAAAAAATCACTTGTGATGTTCCCCGGTGAGGAGTTTTACAGACCCCGACTACACACACCGTGAGGCCCTTTGAAGCAGGGAGCAGTTCAAGCTCCTGGCCCAAGGCGTGTTTGGGGGGGTTGCACGACAGGCACATCCTCTGGAAAAAACTAGTGTGACCGCCGGCTCTCCAGCTGAAAGAAAAGGCAGCGGTCCTCCAGAGGAGTGAGAGAGGCCGCAGGGGCTGATGGGATTGCGGACCGCATTCCCAGTGATGGGCTGGGCAAACGGTCATGTCTGCTGAGACCATCTGAAGGCGGATGTCGTATTGACGTGGGGGGGGGGTTGGGGGGTTGTGGCTATGGCAGGAGGGGCCTTACCTGCTGTTGCTGAGCAGCATGTTTCCGGGTCGCCCCAGTCACACGCTCCTTAATTTTATGGTCTCAAATTGTAGTGTAAATCATGAGATATCTCCTCTGGGAGATGTAGTATGCTCAGTGGTGGGGGGGGGGGTCATTGGTGGTTTCTGGCGATTCGACTCGCCCTTCCTCTTAATTCCTCACCTGTGACTGCGGCCCAGTTGGTGTTCTCCCTCTTAGTGTTCTGTTCACTTGTGCCAAATGAATCACCCCCCCCCCCCCCGAAAGATTTATTACTTTAATGTGTGTGAGGTGCAGGGTGGGGGTTTGGTTTGTCTGCCGCCTGTGTGTGCATCATGTGGGGGAGAAAAACAGTCTGGATTTTAAACACGGCTTCCAAAGACGTGTAAAGCGGCAGTGCCTACACCCTTGGGTGTCCCCCGGTCAGTGGCCTCAGCAGACTATTTGCGGGCCCTGGCAGCGCTGTGCCCCGGGACCAGGCTCATCCGGGCCCCTGTCCTGGGCATTCAGGGCTCAGTTTGTAACAAACCGCTCCGGTCATAACCTC
>JAODKN010000002.1:26707617-26720609 GCA_026774425.1 Petrocephalus zakoni
GCCGCGCCACCCGCTCCGGTCATCACCTCTCCTCGCCCTCGCCGACCTCCGGCTGAGCGCCCCGCTCCGGTCATAACCTCTCCTCGCCCACGCCGACCTCAGGCTGAGCTAACCGCTCCGGTCATAACCTCTCCTCGCCCACGCCGACCTCAGGCTGAGCGAATCGCATAAGGGAAGGAGGAATTAATTCAGTGTAAAATAAGCCACAAAGTGCCAGCTGCAGCCCAGCAGAAAGGCGCAATACTAGGTGTTAAGCGTGTTTGTGGTGTGCAGGGAGTGTGGGGGGCCGGGGCTCCAAAGACTGAACATGGAGTGGGGGATTCTGGGTTGCAGCAAACATGGGGTGTCCCAGCAGATTGCCTGCACCCCTGATCTCTTTGCTAGAGGGAGAGTGAGAGCGAGCATGAGGGAGAGTGGGAATGAGAGATGTGGGGCATTCCCTCCTAGGAGCATCCCAGATCAGATGTGCCCCCACGGCGGCGTGGTGCGCACTCACGGTATATGCTTTTCCCATCAGCCAGGTGTTAATGAAGCTTCTTGGGGGGCCGTTTGCTGGAGGCAGATCTCTGTTATCAAGAATCAGGGGTCCTGATGGCAGGAAGGTGTTTATCCAGATGCCTGCGGGGAAAATGACTGTTGCCAAATGGGTACCAAAGTGTGATGAGCTCCCTCCTTGCCCGAGAAGGCTGAGGCTGGCTGGTGGGTGTTTCTTGCGTGTGCCCGTTCCCCAATCTCTAAGACTTTCTGCTGTCCCCCGCAGGGTGGTCTAAGGAACAGCAAGCACGAGTGCACACTGTCGTCACAAGAGTACGTCCACGAGCTTCGATCTGGCATCACCGATGACAAGCTCTTCAACTGTCTGGAGTCCCTGCGCGTCTCCCTCACCAGCAATCCCGTCAGGTGCGTCAGCCCCTGCCTCTTCCTCCCAAGTGCCACCACAGGGTGACGACCCCCCCCCAGTCGAGTCTGCTCACTGGTTAAACACGTTACTCAGGGATCAGAACAGGAAGAGAATAGGCCCACTGCTGCATTTCCCGTGTCTGCATGGTAATGTGACCTTTATTCTGTCACCGTTTTCGGCTGATTAATAAGGAACAAACAGGAATACACTGTCGCATATTCGAATCATGCTTGGTACAAAATAAAAAACAGGGAGAGGTTTATGGCTTTGTGTAACAGGTACAGCGAGTCCAAATCAATTTTATTGCCTTCTCATATTTTCTTTGATGTTGACCTTGTTTATTATGCGCATGTATTCAAGCTGTTGAGGTTGAATCGTTCAGTTGGGGGCAGCACTGAATGCTGGCTCCACCCCTGTGCTTCAGTGCATCTGATGGCAGGAAGTTCTCTCCCACAATCCTTTGCTCTTCCATCCCACTTGCATATTACTGTTTTTTTTTCTGGCAGCTTTATCTCTTACCAATCAAAATGTGCTTTTTTTTGAGGAGGTTTGATCATTAAAGGTCGCACAGATTACCTGTCAGCAATGCTTTTTTGTGCAGAACTCAGCAGAGAAAATGTTGGCATTTGCATTTCCGAATCAGCTTCAGGGCAGCAGATGGACTCGTCCCGCTGGTTCTGACTGCAGATCTTTGGACTGACCGGAACCTGCATGCCATGGAAACCGTATGTTCCTCGGATGGTTTGATTGGAGCAAGGTGCACCGGGCGTGGGACACTGAGCGGGGGAAACCAGGCGTGGGACACTGAGCGGGGGACACTGAGCGGGGGAAACCAGGCGTGGGACACTGAGCGGGGGAAATCGGGCGTGGGACACTGAGCGAGTGGCACTGGGCGTGGGACACTGAGCGGGCGACACCGGGCGTGGGACACTGAGCGGGCGAGACCGGGCGTGGGACACTGAGCGGGGGAAACCGGGCGTGGGACACTGAGCGGGCGACACCGGGCGTGGGACACTGAGCGGGCGACACCGGGCGTGGGACACTGAGCGGTGGAAACCGGGTGTGGGACACTGAGCGAGTGGCACTGGGCGTGGGACCCTGAGCGGGGGAAACCGGGCGTGGGATACTGAGCGGAGGACACTGAGCGGGGGACACTGAGTGGGGGACACTGAGCAAGTGGCACTGGGCGTGGGACACTGAGTGGGGGACACCGGGAATGGGACACTGAGCAAGGCGCACTGGGCGTGGGACACTGAGCGGGGGGCACCGGGTGTGGGACACTGAGCGGGGCACTCCGGGCATGGGACACTGGGTGTGGGACACTGAGCGGGGCACACCGGGCATGGGACACTGGGCGTGGACTGGGACACTGGGGTTCATAGAACCCCACCTTCCAGGACGTTTTCACTTCAGCCTGACTTTAATTAGCATCACGTGTTTCTTTAATGGCCTAATAATGAAGGTAGTAGGTTGTAAGCAGAGTGGGTCTGACCGAGAGCTTTCTGGCAGGTGGTCCTCCAGGAGCAGGACTGGGAAACACTGCTCGAGGGTATCTGCCTTTGCGGGCCCCAATTTCTGTGCTTCTTGCTTTCCCAGGAAACTACAACAGCACAACAGGCTTTTTTCCTTTTTCTTTTAGGAACGGAGGAGCCCTTAACGAAGGGAATAATTAGCATCTCCTTGCAATTGCAAAGACATTTAATCAGCAGAAAAGGGGAAACTCCCAGTCAGCGTTATGCCCCCCCGCAGTCAGACACACCTCCCCGAAGTCCATGTCTGTGTGGTAGCTTAATTGGCGGGCCCGCACACCCTTTCCCTCGCCCAGGTGTGCTTCCAGGTGTTGTGGCGCACCCAGGCACCTGGAAGGTGTCATGCAGGTGTGCTTGGAGGAACTCGCCTGTGTTTCACGTGCAGATGGCACTGTTGGGGGTGTCAGAGGCAGCAGAACCCCCCGGATCGTCTCCCCCATGTCCCTCCTTAATTCCTCATTTTCCCTTTCATCCCCATTTAGCAGTGCTGGCTCCTGACGCCTCGCTCCCCACTTCTCTTGCTGACACCCCCGTTCTGCTTTATTGACTCACATTAAGCACGCTCTCGGGGGGGGGGGGGGTCAATCTCCTTCTTCTCCTACTTGCGGGTAATCATTGATGTAGTTCATATGCAGCCCTCTCTCTCCCCGGGCCCCGGGCCCCGGGCCCCGCATTGTGGATGGGATGGAATAATGGAGGCTGCTGTCCTGGATATAGCCCGGATCTTTCTGTTATCTACCAACACACGCACACACACGCATGTACACAGACGTGCCCACATGCAGGGGCTTTGCAGCCTGGATCTCAGCATGAATCCTCCTGCCCTGACTTATCTGCCCACCATTGTTCCCATGCTTCCTGTGGCCGCCCCAGGCAGGATATAACCTCCTTACCTGCCTGGATTCCTCATCAATACCCTTGCAGTGAGGATAAAGGGTGCGCGGCTCGGCCCGGCAGCTCCCGGCGTCTGCGTGCCGGAGGTGCCGGCTTAGGAGTGCCTTCCCGCTAAGCCGCCGTCTTACGGTGCCTGTCCGCCAAATCCCGCCAGCGATTCCCCTGCTCTGCCTGCCAGCCCTCCGACTCCGGGCGCAATCATCCCAAACTGAACTTGCTGCATCTGACCTTTCCCTCGCTCGAGGTCTCGCTGGCCGTGATGCCACCATGCCCCCCCCCATCCCCTGGTAAATATAGCCGTGGTCGTGGCGCGGTCGGCGCTGCGGAAAGCTGGCCAGAAACTGCTCTGGCTGCGCTTCTTGTCCCAACCTCTTATCCGGCGCACTGCCCCCGTCCCGGTGATGGGCTTATCGGGTCATTCTCAAGTCCTGATGCCGAGTTCGGATCAGCGTGAGGCCTGTTCAGTGCCAGTCCCATCTTTTCCCCAAGCATTGGGTGCTGGAGAGGCAGTCGGAATGGGCTATCAATCCGATTATGGATTGCGGAATGGGAGGCCTGTGTCCAGCTTTAAGGGGGGCATGGCCAGTTGGACACTAACCGTGGAGTGACCCCCCCCCCATTTATTGTCCCAATCTCCTTTCTTTTTCTTTCCGGTAATTTTTCTGCTTCTATCATGGCCATTTGTGGTGACCCCCCCATCCCGATGTCCTCTGGCTCACACACTGCCCACACCCTCCCTCATACGTGAGATCTTGTAAGACAAAGGCCGCCCTTTCCCTGGCTGCTTTGGAGAGCACCTTTCTGCAGGCACATGGAGATTACTTCAGATGTCTGACGCAGACTGAGGATAACGTCGCTGCTGAATGTCTCATTATGCTGGAGATTAGTGCCGGTCCGCTCTATTGACCTTGGATAAGACCATCTCTCTTTGCTTCGGTAAATTCTTTCCTCTTACTTGACAGACATGCAGAAGTGTTTTTAAACGCTCCCTCTCTCTCTCTTTTAAATGTTCTGTCCCTCTGGCGTACACAGAAAGCGTGGCAGGATTCCGCTCTGGGCACCGAAAATGTTCCTGCCCGGTGACACTTCTCGCTTGTTTTCTAATCAGGACGCTGCTTGCGGGGCTGTGGCACGGATAGTGATGTGAAACTGTAATGTATGGGGTCTAACGAGCTTTCTGGCTTCGGCGTGACTCTCTCTGGAGGGTGTGAGTGTGCTGCTTTTTTCGGTCTGCTCTGGTCCCTACGTCATACACTGCTGGCCCCAGTACACAGAAAAGCCCCCACATCCGGATCAGTGTCAATACAAAGCACACCCGGGTGAATGCTGTGTGCTTAATGAAACGTTAATGAATGACGATATGCATGTGGCATGGAGGGACACCTGTTGCCTGTTGCCTGGCTGTCATGTGACTGTCATGTGACATACGGCTGTTGTGTAGTGCTTTGTGAGATTCTCATTTCTGTTCGCACATAACCCCCCCCGAATGAGTTATTCTCATTCAGTGGTTTGACAGGTCTGTTTGGAGAAAGGTCACTTTCAGAAGCAAGTCTTGGAAAGGCCCTTGGCCAGCAGGGGGAGTTATCTTCCCTGCTGAGTACCAGGTAGTCTGGCATTAGGGGACCCACCACAATGGTGATGTACCATTTGTCAGGAATTCCTTGGCCCCTCCTATGCTGAAATAGGCCGCCGCCCCCATCTGCCACACATAACAGTACCATCACTCAGCTGGTGCTGATATATTACAGAGACAGAGTAGAAAGGTAGATAAGCAGGACATTGCGCTGAAATGTGCCAGGAAGCCTGACCTGATATTCAGTGATGTATCCCACCCCCCCCCCCCCACTTGCGTGTGGGGTGTCCAAATCCCTATTCTTAAGTGTGTTTTTGGAATGATGCTCACCTTGACTACTGGGTATTTGTTATGCTGGGGGAGGGGGGGGGCTGTTTCACCCTTAATTTAAGGGGCAGTGATCGGGGGGGGTCGATGAGGGTGGTGAGTGGCGCGTAGGCATGGGAGCAGAGTTATCAAAACTCCATCTGTCCCTCCGTGAAATGAATAGTCTCTGTTGTTGTGGTGACAGAGTGAAACGAAATTTGAGGCTCATGGCTGGGGTCATTTTTTTCCCCCAGTGCTGTGCTGGAAGAGAAAAAAACCCTCTCCAGACTGCAAATATCATTAGAAAGCTGGCGGAGCCCCGGGCTCCAGCCGACACCTGCACTTGTCAAGGAGAAAGAGGCAAGTTGTTAAAGCTATAAAATAATCTCCACATGGAACCGCCGGGCGACTTATGGATAGCTCTGTGTTTTCGGGGACATTTTTCTAATTAGAAAAATTTGTATTGTTGTCAAGCTATGGCTGTGTTTGACAGAAAATGTTTATGATTATTATTTTCCAGCGGTTGTCTTATTTAAGCAGCCATTATCCGTGGAATAGGAAACATGAAAGCAGCTGGTGACTTGCTTTAAGGGCTAATAGGTACCTGCTCACTCATGCTTTAGGGGCTAATAGGTACCTGCTAACTTGTGCTTTAAGGGCTAATAGGTACCTGCTCACTCATGCTTTAGGGGCTAATAGGTACCTGCTCACTCATGCTTTAGGGGCTAATAGGTACCTGCTCACTCATGCTTTAGGGGCTAATAGGTACCTGCTCACTCATGCTTTAAGGGCTAACAGGTACCTGCTCACTCATGCTTTAGGGGCTAATAGGTACCTGCTCAATCATGCTTTAAGGTCTAACAGGTATCTGCTAACTTACGCTTTAAGGGATGACAGGTACCTGCTAAAGTCATGCTTCAGGAGCTAACAGGTGCTCACTAACTAGCATTTTAAGGATCACATATAGGGTGACCAGATAATCCATGTCATCCTGGACACTTTGAGCTTGGACAGGATTTGTAAACTTCCATTTCAATGACAAGGACCTGGATTTCACTTACGTGCTGCATTCTTCCTGCGTGCTGAGTAGTCAGTCTCTGATAATCCTGCGATGTTAATGTGAAACAGCTGGACGAGGCTTTCAGTCAAGGAAACAAACCAGTCAAAGTGCAAGAAGAACTGAACTATTTAGCCAAGCAAAGGAGTCTTTCAGGTTTAAAGTAGTTTGTAAAACCTGAAGTAGCTCAAAATGTCCTTTCTGACACGGATTAGGTGGTAACCCTAGTCACATATCACATTCTCTGATTGCGGTGTGTGCATGTATATGTGTGTGTGTGTGTGTGTGTGTGTGTGTGTATATATATATATATATATATATATATATACACACATACACACACTAAAGTCGGTAATATACCCCATAATATTTTTCATAAGCTCATCTGCTACAGAAACCATGGCGACAGTGGTGGTTCGGCTGATATTCTGTGAATGTGGCATTAATCCCCCCCCACCCCCTCCCATGTTTTTCATCATGGTATCCATCATGTCCTAATGTCCAGCAGACATAAAACATGTACACGTGATCCGAGCCCTGTCGATCCGAAGAGAGACGCTCTTGGTGGGGGCAACGGTAAATTGGCTTTCCGCCGTGTAATAACCGGAGCGAACACCAGCATTCGTGCCTCTTACTAATCATTGTGCTTTTATTTCTGTGAGGTCTGTGGGTGTAACTGCTGATCGTATTTTTCTTGATGTGGTTTGACTGCTGCTAAACATAAAAGCTGTTTAAAACGGCCGGCCTGCCAACACGGCCTGACTGCAGCAGGCCCTGGAGGCCGCGGTGGTACCGGCAGAGCCCGCCCCAAGAGCCAGGTGATGCGCCGCGGCCCGCCCAACACGGGATCTCTGCACTCCGACACACCGCTGAGCTCCGCTTCGGTGCTTGAGGGTGACAGCGATCTCTCTATCTGTCCTGCGCTCCGTGGAAATGCTGGTTCACAGTCCATTACCCAGACTATCTGGCTGTCCCAAAAGATATGCGGGGGCCAACTCCCCGCCTGGACTGGCATCCTAACTGCAGCCTCCCCCCATGTGGTCGGAGTCCCGGTACACAGCCACCATGTCTGACGGTGAAGCTGTATCACAGATATGAAGTTGGGTTGGGGGGTGTTTCTGTTCTGATTTACATCCCCCCCCCACAAGCTGGCAAACACGTGGCCCAGTACTTTGTCGTTTAGATTGCGAGCCGATCAATCACCATTGCAGCAATTTTGGAACGATCTCCTACCGGCTCCAGGGGGGGCCTTCTCTATGCAATTAGTGCGACAAGCACCAGGGGGCTTACACAGTTTTGGAGATAATTAGAAATTTCAGGGGTGTTTTTCTCCCAGTGGGGGTTCCGATTGGGAATGTCTGGGGACTGTGAGAGGCAGCCAACCAACGGCACACCCGCCAATCATCTATCCTTTATGTTTGCGCGGTTTTTTGCTTGTGACCCACTCCCCCCCCCCCCCCCCCCGCTCCAGCATATCAGAGCCATTCTCCTCCTCTCGGGAGCGGTAGGGCATGCTCAAGCTCTCCGTGCCGCTTCCTCTGATTGGCTGTCAGTAGGCGTGACCTCACCTTTCCCACATCAACGGTGCTGAAGTCGGCCTGTCTCGGCGGGGCTTTGGCCGTCCTTCCTGTTTTGGGTCAGCCTGAGTCATCCCGGCAATGGGCGCCGTCAGAGCGACAGGGGTCTGATGGGGTGGGGGGTGAGCTTGTAGCCGGACTGTAGCTGCTGCTGGCGGATTGAAGGGTGGTGGGGAGCTCGTGTATGTTTGGCCACACAAACCCCGCTCTGAACTCTCCCCTGATGTTTATAAACAGCATTTCAGCTACGTGCAGAAACGGCGTTCTTGGCCTCCGGCTCCTTCCGCTTCGCTGTCCGTCTTTCATACCGGGGTTCGGCCCTCTCAGGAGGCGGGGCTTGTATGGCCACGCTATGGAGACGCTATGCTCTATTCCCTCATAAAGGTCGCCGAGAAGCCGTCATGCGGTCACATGGCCAAGTCCTGCATGGCCAAGTCCTGTTCGGTGATTTGGCCCGTAGTGGGGGGGTATGGGAGGATTACAAGGTGCGTCGCTGCGGGCCATCAGCCAATGAGATTGCAGCATGTACGGATCACCGTGGGGGGGGGTAGGCAGCGTGTGAGGCAGATGGAGGTGCGTTCCGCTCGACTCACAGTTGGCCTAGTAGCTCCCTGAGGTTTTCGGCTGAGCACCAGTGAATTGTGGGAAACGCTGGGGCCTGTTGCATGACAAGTGGCACACACTGCGTGGGTTTATTTTTTAGCTCTAGGGCAATACCATATAATCACTAAGTAAGTAAGAAATCACGTATCTGACAGGGCTAATGTTGTCATTATTATTACTGTTGTTTAGATATCAATGCTGGCATTAGTAGGATAATATTAATAAATGTCTAGCAAGTACATCATGACAAACAACGCTGATGATGTGTAATCCGTTGGTATGTGTATTATATATGTTACAGTTGTATATTTTGCTGTGTGTCTGTGTGTGTGTATATGTGTGTGCATGTGTGTGTGTGTGTTTGAGTGAGTGAGTGAGTGAGTGCGTTTGTGCGGGCCTTCCCCCTCGCTCCTGCTGGGCTGTTTCGGCTTTTAGGCCCCCCTAGCCAACCAGCCACTGCTCCCCTCGGGGAGAGTGACGGCCTCACCTCCAGGTGATAAAAGCTCATGCTGACCCTCTTGGGGGTCTTCAGCTAAGAAATGACACCCTTTGGAGATGGGTGAGTGTGTCATGTCGGTGTGCTAGTGTGTGTGTGTGCGTGCGTGCGTGTGCGCGCGCATGCTTGCTTGCCGACCCTCCAGCACCGCCCTGAGTGCCGACTGGCTAGCTGCGAGTGTGGTTGAGCCAGAAACACTAGTGCCGAGTGCCCATCCTCCCGTGCGCCGGCGCTCGCCCCTGGTCGGGCACAGCGGTGCCACGTTTTTGTTGTTGCAGTGTTGATTGGGATGATTTAATTTGTGTTGTTTGGGTTCCCCAGCATAACTGTTTGTACATGATAAGCCTCTGCTAGCAGGCCTGGGGGGATGGGGGGTGGGTAGAGAGCATTAAAATCGCGTAAACTGCGTAAGCGGGCGCTTATACATTTTGTAGCATTATGCGCTTTTGTTTTATTAACAAAGCAGATCATTATAATGTACTGTACAGCAAATGCTAATAAGTTGCAAATTGGGTTTGGTTGCCTAGTAATGACTATGGAGCGATGATGCTGCCCGATCCTCTGACGTCGGTGATTTCCGCCGCCTTTCTCGGCTGCCGACCCGCGCTTCCCCCACAGCCCGCCGCGGGCTGCTATACATCATGCCTAATCAACGGCACTCGCTGACACTGATTGTCAATACAAATGACTTTAATATAGCGGCGCCAGTCCGGGCGGAGCTTGCAGGACCGTCATTGGGTTAGGGCGCCGTCGCCTGCCAAATTGCTCCATGCGTCTAACTTTCCCCTGACGGCACGGAGAGGTGCTGATAGCATGGGGCCGGTGTCATTTGTGGGGTGCTGGCCTGGTTGACAGGGCCATCCCCCCCACACCCTCATATGATGCTAGCGGACGGCTAACCCTCTGTCACCAGCCCTCTCTCCTCTCTCGCCAGCACCACGATCGCCTTGTGCCGCGTCAACGCCATACACGCTGGACAGCAGCCATCACAGCTCCATACTGGAGGTTCTCACACCTTAATCTTAAAATGGATTTGTTGAACCTTAAGATTAAAATGGATTTATGGAATGCCTGAAAGCAGGCAGGGTCATCCTGAAGGGGCTAGGCGGTTGATTGGTCATCTTGAAAGCACATTAGCGGGTAATTAGTCGTCTTTAAACCTGTGAAGGTCACAGGCTGTTTTTTTTTTTGAGCCGGGGGGGGGGGGGTCACCTTGGCCGTCCGTCTTCCTCTTCCATTTTTTGGATACCTGCTACTGCTCATCTCTGTCTTTGTGGACAACTTGAGAGGATGGCGGGATGTCATTGCGGTTGTGTAGGACTACCGAGAGCAGTAACAGGAGAAATTGAGGGATTAATGGCCCCCACTCCTGTCGTGGGGGTCCTGGGCTCTGCTGCTAATGAAGACAAATCAATCAGAATCAGTACTTTATTAATCCCGGGGGGAGATTTGGTTTCGGCAGGGAGAACCAATGCTGCAGAAGCTGTCTGTCCAAAGCATGGAAATTTTGCCCGTAATGCCTGGAAAATCTCGGTGCTTTTTGGCGTGTGAGCGTGTCTGAGCCACTACGTGGAGACGGGCCCGATCCGTGGCTTCTTCCTCAGCTCTCCTGTTTTATTTTAGGCTCAATGGTGACCCTCCTGGTTTGGTTGTTTGGTCGATCGCCCGCATAGTGCCCAGCGCCCACTAATGTAGGAAAGTCGAGGTGTTAGCAGGAAGATACCCCACCCCCCCCCCAGGTCCCATCTGCCTTCCATTTGTTCCTTTTTAAAGGAAGATTCCCATTAATCAGTTTCCCCCAACAGTCGAGGGAAGTGGCCGCTGTCTTCTGAACATATACAAATATTCGAATATCCATTTGAGCAAACAGCTGGCGGGGCTGAACGCCATTGGGGTGGCTCCCTGGCTGGCTGGTAACAATGGTTTCTGTTCCCTCCCCAGCTGGGTGAATAACTTTGGCCATGAGGGCCTCGGCCTGCTGCTGGACGCACTGGAGAAGCTTCTGGATAAAAAACAGTAAGATCCGATTTATGGGGGGGGCTCTGATTATTATATTTATGATGCATGGACGGCATGTTGTGTTTACCGAGCTCACCAACCCCTTCTTTCCAGACAAGAGAGCATCGACAAGAAGAACCAGCACAAGCTTATTCAATGTCTCAAGGCCTTCATGAACAACAAGGTCTGTATACATACCAGTCTGGGTCACTACCTGGGTCACTACCTACCCACGTACATACTTGTATCTGTGAAGGTGGTATACCTACCCACGTACATACACGTATCTCTGTAGGGGAATGGTCACGTTGCTTCCTTGACATGTTAACATTCCATACTCATTGCTCTGGATGGGGACAGACCGGATTCGTGGGGCTTTAAACCCACGCTGTCTTTGAGCTCCCCTGGGCCCCCAAGCCGTGTTGCTGGGCCCGGCCTCTGCTACCTCTTGGTAACTTCTCATTTACTGGGGGTTGAAGTTTGTCAACGTTTCCTAAATAATGCACAGTCTCTGGTTCACCGTTTAATTAAATTGGCATCAGCCCAGATATTGTGGTATCCTATAAAACACCTAAGTCACAAGGAGAGCTGTGCTTCCCGGGTTTACAGTTATGGCTCAAAGAGCATCAGCGGCCCTGCTGCCCCGAAATTGCGTTAATTCATCATCATGCCCCCCTTCCCCCCCAGCCCCAAAACGTGTACCAGCTTGGTCTGTGTTACAGAAAGCTTGGCTTGGAGGGTAGCGACTCTTTTTCTGTTCTTAGGTTGGTGTTTGAGGCTCCGTTGGTGTGGATGTTGTCGTGAGGACGTGGGAAGTTTGGGAAAGAGGTCATGTGACAGGTGCGCCCGTCCCTCATTCAGTCCCTCATTCTCTGCTCTCCTGCAGTATGGCCTGCAAAAGATCCTCGGGGACGAACGGAGCCTCCTGCTCTTGGCGAGGGCCATCGACGTCAAGCAGACCAGCATGATGACGGAGATCGTCAAGATCCTATCTGCCGTCTGCATCGTGGGCGAGGAGAACATGTGAGTGGCTTTCTAGCCCCACCTCTTGGGGGGGGGGGGCGCTCTGCTCACTCGCACTGGGCCCGAGCCGGCATGTGCCTTTGACTCGTGTCCAGTTGTGCTGCTTAGCGCGGTGCCGTTTAAGTGCCTGGGCTCTGTGACGCCTTTAATCGTTGTTGGCTATGAACAAACGACCCTGTTGACAGGTTATAAATTGTGTCCTGGGAAATTTCTTTTTGTTTTTGTTTCCGTTGTGCTGAAGCGGTGTAGAATAACAAATGCTGCTAAGCTGAAATCCAAAGACTCAGGGCTCGGCAGGGACTAAAGAAATTCAGCGGGAAGACATTAACCGTGTGTGTGCTAGCCCCTTTTGGGATGGCTAGCAGTTAGATAGCCCCTTGTGAGATGCCTTACCTTTAGTTAGCTTCTTTGAGGATTGCTAGCAGTTAGTCATACTGACACTAGTCCCTTCGGGAATGGCTAGCCATTAGTTAGCCTCGAAGAGGACAGGGCTCATGCACCGGCCAGATGCCAGGCTTTCATGTGACACAGACTTGCCCTCGTGGGGCCTGATAAACTAGGCTTGTGTCCATCTACGTGAATGCCTGAAGACAGGTTGTGTAAGTGGTTTGATGGGCGCACTTATCCAGGTCGTGCTCTTCGCCCAGCAGGATTTGGGCATAGGTGGGAGTGGTGATGCTGAGCGGAGCACGCCTAGCCTCTGGATGGACGGCAGATAAACGCCAGTGGATCCATCCCTCTCGCCTTTGTTGCTCTGTGTCTGTCTGCGTGTCACAGATAAAGGCCCAGCCTCTGTCACCTGACGGTGCGATAAAACTGTGCAGATTGGCGCTTCCCTCCACTTTGCCTTTTCGACGGCTTCCCTCTAAAAACAGAAGAGTTCAGTCCCCCCCCTTGGCCCCCCCCGCCGGCCGGCCGCCCCGGGGGGCCGCGCGGGGGGCCCCTTATCACGGGGGGCCGGGGTGGGCGGCGCGCGGGCGGGGGCCGGGGGGGGGGGGGGGCGCTCGTCAGCTTTTTTGAAATGAATACTTTTTT
>JAODKN010000002.1:26785512-26797405 GCA_026774425.1 Petrocephalus zakoni
GCTGAGTCACCCATAGGGGGCGGTCCTCTGTGCCCCACTGTACGCTGAGTCACCCATAGGGGGCGGTCCTCTGTGCCCCACTGTACGCTGAGTCACCCATAGGGGGCGGTCCTCTGTGCCCCACTGTACGCTGAGTCACCCATAGGGGGCGGTCCTCTGTGCCCCACTGTACGCTGAGTCACCCATAGGGGGCGGTCCTCTGTGCCGCATCGAGCGCTTCTCAGGCTGCTTTCTCTTTCCAGCCTCTCGCACTCCCACCCCGCCCCAGACTCTCCGAACACACCGGCTCTTCCCTGTTATGGCCTTGATGTGTGTATCGATCGCCTGGCTGCTTTGACCGGGAGCATAGGTAGAGTCTTCACTCCGGACGGGACTATCCAGGCGTGACTGTCCCTCTCCCAGGTTCTCTGAAAGTATCGATCTCAATCCGTGCCCCTCTGTGCCGTTACCTCAAATTCTGGCCTCTGTGTTTCACCTGTTCATGTATGCAGTGCAGCCTCACTGTACATTTGCAATACTCCAGTTAGCAGGGATTGGGTTTAAAATGCACATAGCTCACCTGACAGATGCCCATGGCCTTAGGGGGTGACCTTCAGTCACAGTGGGGCTCATTTTCCTGTAAAAACCCTTTCTGAGTAAGTACAACGCCCTCCAGAGGGACCACAAGTGAAATGCACAACTGCAGGACTGAACGACATGCTTCCTGTGGCATGCTTAATTCCTGTTGTGTGCCGTCCAGAGGTCATGTGACAAAGTGGGTCATGTGATCGAGCAGGTCATGAGCATAATTGCGGTGCTGTTTTTTCAGCTGCCATCTCCCACTTCGCTGATCGCCAGAGCATGTAAAACTCGCTAGCGGGTGGGTCCCTGGAAAGTCGCCAAGGTGCGACACGCTTTGGCCGGCCGGCCCTCCCGCCACGGCCCCTCAGCTGCGCTGGCCTATCTCGTTAAACCCGCAGTGCAGAGAAAGCCCATAAGAGCAGAAGTGCAGCGATAAATATATCCTGTGACAACAGCTGCCCCTTGCCATGCGGCCATCTTCCCAAGCTCTCAGGGCGCTCGTTAGCCCAGCTTGAGTCTGAGGGGGGGGGGGGGTGTGGTGTGACCTGCATCTGGGAGGAGGTATCTCCCATGCCCGAGAAAGACCGCAGGGTGAACGTGCCCTCGGCAGAACCACAATCGTGATCCGTAGTGCCGGCCTAAATTTGCGGATCCTTAAGCGCTGTGCCTATTTGCCCTGGTCTCTCTCGCTTCCTCTAAGACATACAGCATCCCCAACCCCCCACGCCCAGTAGGGGCTTGTGCACAGCACGAAGCGCCCGCAATCACTTTTGTCGTCTGAAATGTCGACCGCTTATTCATAACCTGACTGCTATGCAGGGCCTTTTTTGGAGCAGCCACTAGGGAAAGGCACTATATAAAACATAAAACTTTCCTCTGTTTGCCGTTGCCTGAAATGTAATCCGTCACGCCGCTGGGTTCTCCGGATGTGTCCGTGAGTGAGGCTGCATGCGCAAGCTGGGAATAGCCTCAAAAAAAGGTGCAGTGCCCTCAGCAGCCACCAGGGGCTCCCTGTCTGGGTGGAATGTGCTTCTGATTATAGTTATTTTTTAAGTTTAGTTTTACTTGTCCACTGTTGATTGCTTATTATGTTTGTCAGTCACTCCCCCCCCCACCCCCCCATACATATTCATTCCCGTCATTACAGCCTCCGTCTCCCTTACTGCCGCCGTGCTCTGCCCGTGCCCTCCTGTCCTGCCGGGGGCGATGTCGGGCAGCGGGTTGGCACAGGGGCACTAACCCTCCCCTCCGCCCCCCCACCCCACTGTCTCCGGGGCTTAATTGAGGTTTCATTTCAGTAAGCTGTGCATCACCCCACTGCATCAAATGCTAATTTAACGACGCAATATGAAACGCATTATGCTGATCAAGGGGCAGAAGGAGATGTTGGGAGTAAACAGAGATGGGGGGGTGGGGGTCTGTCTGCTGCGGCTGCTGTTATTTAGTTCTTTATGCATTTATTAATTAGTTAAATGGTTCATTCATCAGCTTTACCTGCACCTGTGGTCCATGGTGCTTAGGGACCTGGATTCCTCGGGGAGGGGGGCGTTGGGGGGTGTGCATGGATGGAGGTGCCAGAGAGACCATGTGCCCCTCCATGCGAAGGTCACCAGACCCTGAAGGCTGCATTGCTGTAGGTGTATGCTGTTTTGGGAAGAAGGTTTGTGCATGGAGGAGGGGGGGCTGTTTGTAATGTGGCTTGAGTAGGTGTCAGCATGGCTTAGAAAAGCCAGGGCTTCTCATGGGACAGGAAGCCAAGGGGTCCCTTTCTAGACAGATCCAGCTGTGGTAGGTGCCATCGCCTCTGCCTTCGGGGGCTAGCCCGGGAGCAGGGGTCCTTTTGCGGCACTTTTCCAAAGAGTCCCTCTCCGGCTTTGATCCGGCATGTTTTATTAAAGCCCGCACTAGCGGTCATGCTCTCTCCCATCAGCACACCAGCCATCCGATTTCCCCTCCCGGGTCCGCGGACCCCCACCACTGCCACGCCACGCACTCCAGGGCTCTGCTTCCCTCGCAAGATCTCCTCCAGAGATGATGTGTTGTGACAGCACGACCCCCTCCCCCGCTAAAATCCTTCCACTAAATTAGGCAAAAAATTTGACAGAGAATTCAGGTGTGCTCCGTAAATTTTTCAAAATTTCTTTTGAGAGACAAATTTAATGTCACGCCGGGTCTGTCAGCTTTGCCGACTCTATCCCTTGCCGGCCCAAATATAATCCATTTTTTATTTCTCATTTAGCTTAATGCGATTTCGGATGTGTCAGGGCTGGTTTGTCGCCTGTCACTTAGCAGTCATAATGAAGCTCTGTTCGGCGCCGCCCGGCCGCCCGCTACCCGCCCGCTTCCCGCTGTTCCCTTCCCCATTGGATTATGTTGGAGTGCTGTTCAGTAGATTAGTTTTATGGCAACAGTTCTGCCAGCCAAGGTGTCAAGTTTGGCACCCATCAGGAAAAATGAGCTGACAGAAGCCGCAAGAGGCGTGTATCGTTTTTATTATTTTTTATTTTTTTGCATTTGTAATTATCTCCATTTACTGATGTGTCGTGACCAAATTTCCACAAGGTCTGACCGGACCCAGCTTCGGATCTGCTCGCCCTCCCTGCCGCCCTCCACCAGGCAGATTGTTTATCGCAGTTAGGGAGCGTGGCGAAACGGCACATTTTCACCTTTATTAATTATAGAAGCAGAAGGCCTTTGCTGTTGGAGGAGACGGCTGTGGAGTGCTATTTATACATGGTCTCCGTGAAATCCCCTTCTAATGGGATTTTAAAGGGGTTGTTTTGCTGCAGATGTTGTGGAAAAAAAACGCTTCTGTACACGCGATTCTGGTGATTTGAGGCGGAAACGGCGCTCAGGTAGCCCACCAGTGATAATGGGGCCCTTGCTTTTAAGAATGGGGCTGACGGTGGTGTTTTGAACCACGCAGCGCTGGTGTGGGTTTCATCCTGGCCAGTCCGTCTCCTGCCCCTGCACCCTCTAAGGTGGACCTGCGGTTGACCCCCACCACCGCACTCTGTCACTAACTGCCGCTCAGGCATGTGACTCCGAAGAGGGAGCTTCTCTCCTGCCCGCCCCCACCTCAGTTTAACTCCTTAATTGAAGGGATGCAATTGGCTCTTGATTATGGGAACCCTGACAGAGGCTGGCCCCCCTCCTCGCTCCCCCGCTCACACCAACCACCACCGCTACTCTGCCTCAAGCGTGGAAGGGCTCATTTAGGGAGAGAAATGGGGAATCTGCCGCTGTGCCCCATCACCAAAGAATGCGGATAGGACTTGCCTTTAAGTGTAATGAATCCTGCCGGGGTCTGAGTCGTCTGGGGAGGCGCGGGGAGTCCGGCAACCTCCTTTGACTGGCTCCTGTTAACCGAAAGCTCTCTCATGAGCCACACTTGACTTGCCTTGCCCTCATGAGGGCGGTCAAACGTGATCTAACCCCCCCCATGCCTCTCGCTGTTTGAATTCTTAAGCTTTAATAAAGAGCTTATTGCTTGAACATTATTATTGATTGCCCCCCACCCCTGTTTTATTTGCTGGGGTGGCGTATACCTTGCTGGCAAGACGAGACAAGAAAAGCAGGTGGTGAATTTTTAATTTATCTGAGTCTCTTCTCTCTCATTGCCTACATGGAAATGATCTCTTTGAACATATAAACAAAGAATATTGCTGGTGATGTTCACAGTGTCCGTGTTCAGATGTCTCTGGGACGGGTTGGGCTCGGCACGGGACAGGAAGTCAGGAGATCTGGCCGTTCCGGTGAGGACTGGGGGTGGACGGTAGGGTTAACAGGATCTGGAGAATCAGTGGGGATGTGTGGGGTTTATTTGGGAGAAGGAACTGAACCTCTCACCTTCACCTTCTCACCCCCCCCATTTCCTTAAGTCTCTATTGCCCCCCCCCCGTCTTGTTTACCCTGGCCCACGTTTACAGCCCACTCTTCTCGCTGAGGTTGACCGGAAGGCGTCACGGTAATTAAAACAAAGCTGGAAGACCCCCCCCTCCCCCCAAGCGTGTGAAACAGGCCTGGTCCCAGGAGGCTTCTATTAATTTCTCACAGATGGAGGTACCACTCGCTGCGGGCGGGTCAGATGGCCGCTGAGGCCTTTGACAGCCTCTCCAGAGTGAAGTGTAGCGCTGCGTGACTCGGGGAGGCTATAAAAAATACAACGAAACGGAAGGAAAAACAAAAGCTGAAATAGGAGTGTTATAGTGGCCGGGGGGAGGCGGGTCTTTATGCCCCCCCCCAGCCCAGAGCAAACGTTAAGAGCTCCTCTCCGTTCAGGAGGCACCGGCAGAGGAGAATCAGCCCCCAGTCTGGGATGTGTAGGCAGCGGTGGCCCCGCGGGTTTACTGCTCGCGATCTGTGGCGCGTCGCGGAGGAGCGGTCGGTCTCCGGGGGAGATGCACCGCTGGGGCACCGTCGCCAAGGGCGATGGCACGATCCCGCGATCTATACGGCTGAGAGCCATCACTTCCCGAGACGCCAACCGAGCTCCGAGGGACGATCATTTAATGTCCGTTGTGACTGTTGTGATGGAGCCTCATTTGACAGGGGAGTGGGGCCGGATGGGGTGGGGGGTGTTCGGGGCGTTCGGCTGAGTCTTGCAGCCATGCTGCACTGTAATCTCACCGAGGTGGAGGACTGACTTGCGATGAAGTTTCGGATCTCTGCATAAAAAAATGACAACTGGCGGCAGTCAGTGATGTGGTTTGGCCAATTGTGGTTATAACAGAACAGCCCCCACCCCTGAGCTGCAGGACATAGCTGAGTATAAATCATAATAATTCAATGTAAATTACCTGTAGATGTAAAATATCCACCAAATGATTCATGTTTACATCTTTGCTCGGCGACTGTAAATAATCCTTTCAGGCAGCACGTGTCACGTGGGCGTGGAATATTCCAAGTGGGGACATCGGCACTGCGCAAAAGTGCTGCACTTCAGGACCATCAAGGTTGATTTTATTGGTATTTCAGCCACCCCCAAAAAAGACACCAAAAATGAGGGACAGGTGAGATTGATTAAGCCGGCTCTCCGCATCCACCCCCTCTGTCAGCCCAGTGGTGTTTGCACCAGTCACCTAACCATTATACTCCCCTCACCTAACCATTACGCTCCACGCCTGATCTCTTGGCTTTCATTAACACTTGTTACCAGCCCTTAAATAGACATCGGCCACCTTGTACCTGGAGCTCTCGCCTCAGGTGTGCTTTTCTCTTAAAGCTGTTAGAATCATAAGCAGGTGCCTTTAATTCAGTGCGTGAGGATGGTGCGTCGTGAGTGGCTGTGGGCGAGATCACTACGCACGGCCTGCGGCAGCGCATCCACACCCCTCCCACCCCGCCTTTGTTTTCCTGACCCCAGACCGAATTTGCTGTGGGCAGTTTCTGTTTTTTTTTTATTTTGTTTTATTTTTTTTTAATGGTCCTGGTCAAGATAAAGGAGGTGTTGCATCGTGGGAAATGTGTGGCTCATTGGGGTCACGGCTTCTCTGGCGAGCTGGGCAGCTTGGCTGGGGACTTTCACTGCAGGGTCGTGGAGGGGTCACTTGGGGTCTCTGGGGGTCAGGGGCCGCTTCAGCCACTTGCCACCCGTCAACAGGAAGGTCAGCATTAAGAGGTGAGGAATAAAGAACAGAATTTCCCTTAAAAAGAGGGAGGGGAGAAGGTGGTGAGGTGTTTTGTTTAATTTACTCTGGTGACCTTTCACTGCTCAATTAACATTTAAAGGAAACTAGTGCAGCCTTTCTTCTTCACCTCCGTGTTTCTTCTCTGCTCCGCTCGGGCAGATGAGCCTTCTTGCCCCCTGGAAATCTCTCTCCCTGCCCTTCCCCCCATCTCTCTTGTTCTGGGAGAAGGGCCAAGTTTCCCCCGCATAATGAGGACACGTGGCATGTCGTGATTCCGTGGCCGGCCTACTGGATCGTGATTACGGATAATGAAGAGCGCCCGTTTTAAGGAGACATTTTCATTATGTGGCGATTTGTTTATGCCGAGCCAGGCGTGTGATCTCCAGCTCGGCGCTGGCAGCGAAGTGGCTGCTGGGAAAGGCCGGAACCGGCGCCGCACCATTGGGCGATGGCTACATAATTGTAGGCATAGACGCATTATGCCGTAAAGCGCATTCGGGTCTGAATGAACACCTTTATTATTTCTTCTCCCCCGCCCCCACTGACAGAGTGTCTGTTCATTCCCCTCCGCTGCTGCAGTTGTCTGTCTAAGGTTTGAGTCACAGGGGCCGCTCATGCATGGGAGGGCTTGGGGGTGTTGCAACTCCATGCAAGTGATCTGAAGGTCACCAGTTTGAATCCCCTCCTCAGCAGAGTAGCCACATCTTTGTCTGATGGAGGCCCTTAACTGTAACCACGGGGTCAGCTTGGGGAGCCTGATTTCTGTGACGGTGTCTCTGTGATGAAGAGTGGCTGGCTACCCCCCACCCACCCATGCCCTTCCAGCTGCAGAATACAGACCCATCCCCTGCTAAGAGAACTGTACTTGTTGGAGATCCAGGATCAGGAGGGCTTATGTATCTCTGTCTAAACAAGATTGTCCTCTTAGTTGGCGATTGGGGCTGAACCTACCTCTTTCCGGGAGGTTCTGGGTCGTGCCTGCGTTAGGACGGCAGAGAGTGGTAATGACGGCTGGTATTTCAGCAAAGCTGTGGGTCTCTGAGGCCTTTTGGTGCCAAATGAGTGCCTCCCTGAGCGGCAAGGCGTGCCGGCAGGAGAAGGCCGGGCACCAGCCGGACTGACTGGAGGGGGGGGCTCTTGCTGGGCTTTCTGCAGAACCTGATGAAGAACCTTCCGGAGCAGAAGGAGCTGAATGCGCTGGCGGAGCTGCGCAGCGAGTACGACACGCTGTGCGAACCCGAGCAGTTTGCCATCGTGGTGAGTCCCGCTGCCGTGCCCCCTGCCTCCGCCCTGCCGAATGGCAGCTGTCTGCTTCCTGCTTCTCTCTTCTGTACTCTTCCTGACCCCCCTCACACCCTCACCCAGAAAAGTAAACTGCAGAGAGTTTCCCGGCACATTCCTATCTGCCTCTTTCTCACACAGCGACTCTCGCTTTTACTCCCGTACAGCCTCCGCTCTCCTCTTTTCCTCTCTCTCTTTCTCTCACTCTCGCTCTGCCTAATGACGCACGCCGCTCTCTCCGTTTACTCAGCGCTGGGCCAGGGTTTTCGGTTGTGTGTGGTTGGGAGGAAACCAGGAAATTAGGACCAAAGCCAGACTGGGAGAAAGGGAGAAGGAGAGAGAGACAGACAGACAGAGAGAGAGAGAGAGTGAGCAAACGTGGCCCCCCCTTCAGGACAGCTGCAGTATCAGCGCTATTCAATATATAAAGAGTGCAGTAATGTATAATTAAAGGTGTAAGAATATAAAGGGCATTTTTTATGACCAGTCGAATCAGGCAGCTCTGGTTGCGGCTGACAAAGGCACTGAACATTTTGATGAATAATAAAAAGACCCGATTGGATTTTCTTACCGGGCCTGATTAGAACCGAGAGCCCGTTTAAAGTGCCGGCTCCGTTTTCACGCCCCGCCAGGCATCCCGCACCGGCCCGTTGAGTCCGTGGTGGACGCGAGGCCTCCTGACACCCAGGGGTGCGTTTATGCTCCGGACAGGGGCTGTTTTTCCCCCACCCTGACACCACTGCGGTCTGTCCTGGAAAGGTTACGCAGGCCGGCTTTAAATGTTAACACCGCCGGATCCTGGTGTCGGCTCCGTGATGAATGAATTGTCATGGTAAATGTTAAATCAGGTCACAAACAGCACCCTCACACTTTCTCCCTGCTTATTTTCCTTGGCCTGTCGATCTTTTTTAATTCCTCTGCCCGGCTCTCACAATGCCGTGAATGTGCTGTCGTGGCGGATTAGCCGGGCAGCGACCGGGGGAGGCGCGAGCTCAAGTCATAGCAAAAACATAAAAATATGCATCTCAGAGGCCGGAGTCCTCAGCCATGAGCAAAGATGAAGATGAGGAACCTTCTGCAGAGCATCTGGATGCCTGTAGGACATTCCAGTGACCTTCCCAGTCTCCCGGGTCAAAAACATTTCAGCCGGTTATTCCCCATCACTCGCTGTGTTTAATTAAGCGGACACCAGTGCCCGTCACAGTAACCCAGGCAGCAGTCGCTGGCTCTGCAAGGACCTTATGGAGGAAGAAAGTCCCCCTGCCGTATCCACGGCGACCCAGACCCTCTGCGTCACGAGACCGAGCCATGGAGGCCAGAGGAGCAGCTGGGGCGATGCCCGTTTGCTGCTGCTCGGTGCCCGAGCTCCTGTTCTGGCTGCCACGTCTGGCTGTGCATCCCGAGCTCCTGGAACTGCTCTCCGAGAACAACTGCACCAGCCAAGAACCAAGCCGTTTTATTTATGATCAAATGTGTTTCTATCCCTTGGACATTATTTTTCTTACATACCATTTGCTCTCCAAAAGAGTTTTTTTTTTTCTTTTTTCAATTTACCAAACGTGGGAACAAAGCCTCGTTATTTTTAAATGGCCTGTTGTGGCTAATTGATTGTCTGTTCACACCCATTCTAGATCAGACCCAACTCGCTGTGAAGTGTGCGTGTGTGCGTGTATGCGTGTTGGGGGGGAGGGGGGGCTTTGCACAAATCCGTTCCTGCGACCCAAACCGTCCAGCCAGCTGCGGGCATGGCAACTAAAGGCAACATGGACCTGCTCCACACCCCACATCCCACTTTCTGTGTTCGGGGGCCTGTTGGGATCCCAGTGTGAAACCGCTTCTCTGCGCCGTCTATTCCTGCTCTGGGTGGCGATGCCTCTTTCCTGTCATGTGACTGACACGCACTCCGCCCCCCTCCCAGATGAGCTCGGTGAAGATGCTGCGTCCACGCCTCAGCGGCATCCTCTTCAAGCTGACCTTTGAGGAGCAGGTGAACAACATCCGGCCGGACATCATGAGCGTGACGCTGGCCTGCGAGGAGCTCAGGAAGAGTGACGGCTTCAGCCGGCTGCTGGAGGTGGTGCTACTCATGGGCAACTATATGAATGCCGGCTCCCGCAATGCCCAGAGCTTTGGCTTCAACATCAGCTTCCTGTGTAAGGTGGGTCTGCCGGCAGGCTCCTCCCCCTCAGGACGGGGGCCTGCCCTCTGTCGATGATGCTCTCTCCTCCCTGGTACTCTCAGCAAATAGCCCCCCCCACACACACACACACACGCAAAGTCATTTAGATTTAAAAGCAGCTCTGTTAGTCTGGCCTGATGTTTAATCGCTGTTGGTCCTCAAACGGATGAATAAAACATCGTCGGTTAAATGAGAGACCAATGCGTGTTTGTGGTTTGATACCTCGCAAGCACATGCTTTCATATGCACATGCTAAACTGTTTAGCAGTTGATCGGTAACTATGTCAGCATGGCGAGTCTGGTGTGTGGTTTGCAGCCCAGTCACCCGCCGATGGGGGGGTGCTGTGCGAGCCTGAGGCACGGTCCCCGTGTGAGGCCTCCCTCCCGCACCCCAGCCGTGTCTTATCCAGCAGCTGCACATCTGATTTTAAGCTGATTTTACTCTTGAGTATAAACTCCTCCTATGCCTGCTTCAGGCATGTGGGTTTGAGGCTGTTTAGGGCAGGGAGCTTCTAGACAGGGTGGGACGAGAAGCACTGCCCAGCCAAACCGAATGCCCCTCTGGGGACATTTTCTGGCAGGCGTAAGCCATTCTGGGTTGGGGCGGGGCCATCTCCCGACCCTGTGTCACCATTGGCTACTGCCTATGAAGGGGGGGCGTGTCAATGCCGGCCTCCCATCATAGGTTCATGTGGGCCGGCTGTGCCAGGTTTGGATCCTTATCTCAAATTGATCTGTACTTGAGTGATGGCGCCCCTTTGTGTCGCACTCGTGCCTGTTAATTCGCCGCGGCCTCGTCAGACTCTCGCCACCGGCGGCACGTGGCACAAGGCTGCCTTCAGAGACGGCGACAATTATAAAGTTATTAAAATAAAAAGCGAGCATCTGCATGATATATAAAGTAAGATAATTGGAAAGAGCCTTGTTAGTGTCAAGCATTGATAATGTATTCGATTTGCCGGCAGAGTTATTAAAAATCAGCGGCGGTGCGGAGCCGTTCATGGTCGGTTCTGTATCAGCCGCCGGTCCGCTGGCTTAAAGAGACGGCGTCCTTCTTCCTGTGTCAGTGGAACTCCCCTCCCTCTGTCGCCGGGAGTATCTCCGGGCCCCCGTCTCCCCCCGATGATGTGATATGTTTAGGATGTGTGCTTACCGCGAAAAAAAGTCCCTACAAGGTAAAAAGTAACCCACACTCTAATGATTGCAAATCCACGCGCACACAGGACCTCTGTTCCTTGCCCCCAGCGAGCCCCATGGATGTCTGTCCCCCGCAGATGACCGGCTCTCAGTCAGGCTGCCGCCCAGATCGGCACATACCCAGCATATATGCTGTCCTGTGGCATCTGGCTGATATAAGGATGCGAGCTAAAGCTGTAAATCTGTATCACAGTCGTATTGTCCCTGACATAGCAGACTTTTCCTCACTGCAAGGTCAAACGTGAGGATTGCTCATGGTTGGAGTGGGGGGGCAAAGTGGATCTCCGTGCTCCTGCCAAGCTGCTGCCTCCATCTCGGCCGACAGGGCCTTAAGGCATGACGTCAGTGTCTCCTGCTTGTCACTGGGGGTTTTCGTGGGCCCTGGGACCCCCCCGCCTTGCGGCGGTCCCCTCAACACTCATAATTTGCTAGCTGACATATGCAAATGCTGTCAAATGTGTGTGTGTGTGTGTGTGTGTGTGTGTGTGTGTGTGTGTGCGCACTGTGTAACTGTGTCATTGCACCCTTTGCCAAAGGACAGAGTAGCACAGGGGGATTTCAGTTTGGCACAAATTTTTCACATATTTATTTAAAAATGTTTGGCTTTCTTAATTTAAATTTTATTTCTCACAGCATTTTAATTGAACTAGTGGAAGCTGTAGGGTGGAATGGTGGTGTTGGGGAGAGCTCTGTGTAAGAGTAACATTAAGACAGGTCACTGTAACCATAACACGGGACTCTCTGTAACAGTAATAGTAGTTGTGAGCTCTGTGTAATATTAACAGTAACACAGATCGCTGTGTAAGAGTAACATTAACAGAGAGCTCTGTATAAGAGTAACAGCACAGATCACTGTAAGACATATCTCTGTATAAGAGTGACAATAACAGAGAGCCCTGTGTAAAAATGACAGTAACACAGATCACCATGCAAGAGTAACATTAACAGAGTACAATATAAGAGTAACAGTAACGCAGATCCCTTTGTAAGAGTATCTGTAACGCAGATCCCTTTGTAAGAGTATCTGTAACGCAGATCCCTTTGT
>JAODKN010000002.1:26842550-26853659 GCA_026774425.1 Petrocephalus zakoni
AGGGCCAGGGAGCGGGGGTGGGGAGGTGTTCGGACACTGCCGGCGTCTCTCGGTACCCGGCTCTCCACTGCCTTTCCTTCCTCCCTTTTCTCTGAGGCTCGGCGGGGCAGTGGCACTACTAGCCTTATCGGTGCCGTCCCGGCGGAAATCCGCACAGCGGCACGTCACGCTGTCTCACAGGACGGGTCCCGCAGTGGAAGAAGATAGTCATGAACAGGCTGCCATGCCATTATAGCAGCGGATGGCATGTGGGGTGGGGCCACTATCTGCAGTCGTTCTAAACCTGAAAATAACGGAGCTAATGAGGGCGGGCTGCGTGAGCCATACAGCGAGGACCATGCCAAGGGCTGGTCTCCCTGGCACCTACCTGGTGCCTCCTTAATCTTGTAGTTCTGGAGTCTCCGGTCTCTCCTTCTCCTTCCTCTTTCCCAGGAGCAGGAAGAAATGTTTGATACTAAATTAATTTCTACCTGAATATTTCTACCTCCGGTGTCAGTTTCACTTGCATTTTTTTCTTTGGCCCTATTTGGCTTCTGCCCTCTCATGAAGATCTAAGGTCTGGCTTTGAGTGGTGGGGGTTTATTTGTGGGTGGGGCTTTGTGGGTGAGCCTTTGCAGGTGGGGGGGGCTTTGTGCGTGAGCCTTTGGGGGCAGGGTTTTGTGGGTGGGGCTTTGTGAGCAAGTCCTTGTCTCCCACTGAATAATTTAAAGGTTGCTGTTAGCAGTACAGCTGCAGATGTTTTCTTGCCACAGTATTGTTTTTTCCAGAGCAACAGGCCATTTTTTTACCCATTTACCGAGCGAGTTGTTTTTTCCCTCACTAACCCAACCTTGCTCAAGGGTACAACAGCACAGCCTTAGCAGGCTTTGCTTGTCTGCTCCAGCCCCTGCTGCCTGTGTTAGAAATAATAAGAACTTGGTGTTTATGTTACTGGGGTCATCTTCTGCTCTCAGGCTTGAGGGTGTTTAGCAGAGAAAGCCCTTGAATGTCCTCTGTCAGTGTCAGAGCCCCCCCACTTCTCCTCTTCTTGCTAGTAGAGGGTGTCACGCCCGAGGTCCAGGCCTGACCACTAACATGGAATCTAGGGGCCTGATTACATCCAGGGGGCAGCTCTCGCTACAGGAAGTGGGTTCTTAACCATCAGACACATGGGACAGAATACACTGGCTGTTTCATCATCTCCTTCACTGTGGCTTCCAGGATTCTGGCAGCTTCCATAATCTCCGAGTGGTTTTGTCCCGCGGCCCGCCTGTCTGCCTTGCTGCTGTTATTGTTGTTGTTGTTTTTTGTCATTTTATGTTTTTTTAAGCACATCACATGTCATGTGGAGGTGATCGGCAGATGGGACAGCCAGGAGGTCTGGCCCCGCACTTCTCTCTTCGCCTGACTGTGTGGGCACGTCATCCAGATATATTTAGATGTGCTGCAGAATTGTTGACACTGACATGAGCGAAATTCCGACTCGTGCTGCACCGCGGAGTCAAAAGCAGATTAAACCCTGGAGTTGACCTAGTTTGGAAACCCTGGCTCTCGGCGTCAATTCTCTGCGTCACGCAGCTGTACGGGTAAATTATAGACGGTCCCTTAGTAATCTTAAGTCTTCTGTCAAAACATACTGGTTGGGGCATCATATGTGCGTACCCATGCAGTCTCACTATGCGGGGATCACCTCGGTGGAACCTGCAGGTTTATGAGATTGGGGGTAGATACCGCCACCCTAGTTTTCGGAATAAGGCCCGGTCCCGTGTGCGTGTGAGCAGGGTTTTAAGGCCAAAGTGTCTGTATACCACTGAGAGTCAGGCTCTCACAACCTCGGCTGGGCGCTTTACCCTGACGTTGCTGATATATTTATGGACTTTAAGCATTTATGGAACCGCTTTCCCCTGACCTGAATCGATGGTAGGATGACTTTGCAGGCTGACCTCTGGGGGGCAGTGATCAGTCACGGGGGTTGAGCAGTGAAAATGCGTCAGGCACGTTCTGAGGAGTCCCGGACACGGATCTCATTAAGCCAACCCTCCATTTGGGTATCTTGGGGGGGGGGGGGGGTGCTTTTGGAAAAGCTTTGAAAAATGGCAGGTGTTATGGTTACGGGTTATACACAGCGGGGGACTGCCCCGCCCACCAAGCACCTCCAACCTGTGACAAGATGCGTATTTATGTATCAAAAAAAGCATGTTCTGTTTTTGCCTTGTCTCCGGAACCACGCAGACGCTGCGCTCTGAAATTAGACACCAGGCGACAGGCCGACAGATGAGGGGGGAGTGGGGAGGGGGGAGCGGGGCAAATAAATAAAGAGAGTGACAGGCAGATAAAGGGACTGGCGTGCTCATAGAGTAGGGCTGGCAGATGGGGCTACATGAAGATGCTGATGAAACACTGCAGGAGCAGCAAGGAATTGGGGACAGAGAAGCTCCGCTGGGGGATGGCAGGGGGGACGCCCAGGCTCCTCTGCACCCCCCCCCAATCCTGGTCTTCTTTCTGTCTGCATGGGAGGTCTGTACTGGGGGGGGGGGGGGCTCAGCGTGATATCCAGGATGTGCTCGCGCCATAACGCACTTCGTTCTTTACCCAACAAGTTGTAAACATCTGTCTCAGCAGTTCTCCTCCCCAGATGTCAGGGGTGGGGATGGACTTGGGTGGAGATGTCTGGGGTTGTGGGGGGCCGTCTGTGTTAATTTAGATCTACCAGCTTAACTGGACCAGGTTCAGTATCACCGCCAAAAGGTACAACTGCAGCACCCTCCTGGGATTTGAACGCGAAACCTTCAGTGTTATTTGTTGTCTGCAGCGCCCTCTGGTGTCTGTGTGGGGAAAAGCCGAGTGCTGGGTTCGGGTCCCGGGCCTGTCCTGCCCCTTAAGCTGTGCTCCCTGGCACCTGCTAAGCGCCTTGCCCCTCCGCAGGTGCGCTAACCCCAGGTGCTGCCCCCCCGGCTTGGCAGTCGCCGGTGAGGAGCCTGGGGGCGGGGTCACCATCAACCAGTTTTTTCATTAATTAGACAGCTGCTACATCCATTACGTTACAAACAAACATGGCATGGATGTCACTGCCCGTCACTCGTTAGACGCCAAGTGCTCCCAAATCCTGCCCCCCCCCCACCCCAGCTGCAGCAGACGACTGGAGACCTACATCTCCATAAATCTCCTTAAAGCTCCACTAAAGAAATTTGCCGAGACCATTTTATCTTCAACTTGATTGCCAGATAATTATCAGTTAATTATTTAGAGCCTTAAATTAATTTGCTAAAAATAGTCACCGTGTCTCCTTGTCTCTGTTGGAAATGGTTCCATTACTTCTCTGCACTCCCACCTGCCCCCCCCCCAGAACGCCCCCACTCCGCATGCTAGACGTATGATCACATTCTCCCTCATTTTTATTTACGTGTCCATTTAGAGAGAGGCAGTGGCTTGTCAGTCGTGGCCAGGCCAGGTCCTTACTGGGTGTGGATGGTGTAGATCCGGGCTGCCGGGGAGGAACCCCATCCACCGGACCCCTCTGCCCCACCACAGGGTGTCCTCTTCCCCCTTTATTTTCCTGACACTTCATTAAGCTGAAGTCACTCTGAGCAGAGTCCGCAGTAAAAGGTCCATTAATGAATTTCTGTGGTTCGAGGAATCCGGCTGACCCCCCAGGTCTGAGCTACTACGCACGTGCTGTTGTTACAGTGGGGGTGGCGGATGGAGCCAGTGCCCGTCATGGCGGAGGCTGGGCGGCAGGGGATCAATTTTCATGCTCCTCGAGCAAGGCCAGCTGTCTGGGCCTGCCGCCTTGCCTTAATTTGCTTCTTTTTCTCTTTTTACGACCCCTTCAGGAAGCACGTGAACAGCTGGCGGGGGGCGTACACACGTGCAATTGGACACTTATCCCGGGCGTGGTCTCTCTGACCCCCCCAGGGAGGTAGGGGCTTAATTAGGGTAATGAAAGTGGCCACCGCACTGTCCAACATCGATCACATCTGTACAAGTGCTTAAAGTGCTTTGTTGGGTTATGCTACAGCTTTCCATAAGTCTCCAGGTCCCCGATTGAAGTTTGACAGCTTGTCGCGTGAAGAAGTCAGGCTTTCATAGCCCTCCCCCCCCCCCAAGTCAATGCTAAGACAGGCTCTGAAGGTGGCCCCCTGTACTAAGGTCCCAATTTAGGAACAGCTCCCCAAGGTGCTTCTAAGGAGATGCTGTCTCTTTTGCTATTATTTGCCCGCTTGCTGACAACTCCCCGCGACTCCTAGCCGCCTACCTGTGTATGTGTGTTTACTCACTCTCTCCGAGAGCCCAACGGAGGCTTCCTGTTAACAGGGACCCTCTGCAGTCATTTCCATTTCATTACTGGCAAGATACAATCAGCAGATCCAATTGTGTAACTCAAATAATCACCACGCAGTTTGTCGGAGGCGATAAACTTAATTACAATCAGGTGAGAGTGCACTGAGCCGTGCCGTCGGTGGGGGGGCGGCACTGCGGCAGGCTCCTGCAGCACACGCCAGGGTGCATCTCAGACATAAGCGCAGTGCACCAGTGACCTCGCTGCACAGAGGTCGTCATGGAGATGGGGGAAACGGGCCAGGACCCCGGCTCCTGTCTTGTAGGCCGCGTACACTAACAATTAGCTGTCAGGGTCCAGTCAGGACCCGGTGACCCATTCCCATCTCAGGGCTGCGATCCGCTGAGGGCATCAGCTTTTTCCTGGCCCAGTGTCTCCCGACATAAGCGGGACATTATCGGGAAGCTGCTGGTTACAAACCGGCCTCTACATGAGCCTCTCCGTGCTGTTCCATCTATTTATCATCCCTTAGACTTTTCCAAAGGCACGGAGAATCACTTTTTTTTTCTAAGGATCGTTATTTTTGTCAACGCTCGGAAAGATCCTTGAGATTTTAATCGGAGCGTGTGCTGAAGGCTCCCTACACCGCCCGCGCTCCCACGGCGTGCCGGGGAATTTAATTTGGTAAAGTTCAGACCGCTGCCTCCGTGTGGCTGCCTCCCTCGCCGCCGACACGCCGCACTTGTGTACACACTGCTAACTTCCAGAGGGGCCAATTTGAACTCCGAGAGCGCTCTCTTGTTTCTGCGATTTTCATTCGCCTCTGTGCGGGGGCTGGTGGGGTGGGTATCTCTCGAGGTTAATTGAATAATTAGAGGGGATGATGTAAGACCATAAGCCTGGTAGCAAACTGCCTGACATCTGTCCCCGGTGCCGGCGATGTGGATGAAGACATTTCTCCCATCCTGCTGGGCTGCCTCCAAGATGCACCGTGACGTGCCCAGTGTTTCGAATGCCAGATCCCTTTAACATGTCCATCTCCATGTCCACCCCCGCCCCCCGTACTCTCATCCCATGTTATTTACACTTCACGTTTACTGGGAAAGGCTAAACAGAGGCCTACAGAATTAGATATTCAGAGGTTAGAGTTAAAAGCACCCCCCCCCAAAAAAAAACACAGGCAGCCAGCCTAGAGATGCACTAGATGGGAGATGAACATTACTTTAAGTGGGTTTCGGAGATGCGTCCAGCTGGTCCTCCTGTCCATAGCGAGAGCCACATGCCACTTTAATAACTTTTCCATGCACAAAGGTAAACAAGCGTCCATTTCTCTCTGAGGCAGCCCCTCTGAAATTCCTTCTCCACACATCTCATTCATTTCTGTGCTGTTCCTCAACTGGCCTGTGGATGGAGCCGCTGTTCAGCATTCCATGCCTGTACCGATGGATATTCACTCTGAAATCCCCCTCACTTTCCACCCCTGAGATTTGAACCCATAACCATGTGGCGCTGGATGGCCGGGCATAGCACTGGTACTGCCTCGGGCCGAGGTGAGGGGGAGGCATCTCCGCTGTAAATGACACAAAGACCCCCCCCCCCCCTCCATCAGACTTCAGGAAAACCCCGACCGGGACAAACAACCGGACAATGAAAGCAATCAGCTGTTGCAGCGGACTCTGGTTCCGTCCCTATGCGGTAAAATACGTTTTCATTCCCTGCTGACTGCCGCCGTCGGAAAGCGCGGTTGGAGAGATGGGCCATTGAAACGCCATATTAGTTCTGCTGACATTCTGTGTTTGCCAGTAGCGCCATTGTGGGCTTGCCGTCCGTGGGCCCTATATCGAAAACGCGACTCCGGAATGGCTCCTGGCTTTTTTCCATTTGCTCTCCATGCTGACTCGCATGTTGTATCACGCGTGGTGACGGTGAAGATATCGCCAAGCTGACTGCTGTTAATCAGGAGCGAGTCCCGCAAAGAGGTGCCTCAGTCTGTGCTCTGGGATTCTCTCCTCTAATGACGGATGTAGCATTGTGTTAGTTTGTATACATAATGCCATGTATGTAATATGATTATTCTAAATATATAATTTGATGAGGAAAAGAGCCCTAGATCTCAACTCTTCGCCTCGTCAGGAGAATGGGCTTCAGGTAATTCAGATCTCACTATTTAGTCCCTGGTCAAGTTGGGTGCTGCCTTTAATGTCAAAAAATGAAATTGATTTGAGTTTGCCATATCACCGGTGTTTGGGTGTGTTTCCTTAACTGACGTCGCCCACGGCTTCTCAAAGCAGTCTCGGGAACAGTATGAGAAGCTCTCCACCTTGCACAAAAACATGCTGAAGCTTTACGAGGATCTGGGCAGCTTCTTCGCCTTCGACGCGCACTCCGTCAGCATCGAGGACTTCTTCGGGGACCTGGCCAACTTCCGCACCCTCTTTCTGGTGAGTTACCGGGGGGGGGCGTGCTCTTCCTAGCAACCGCACAAGCGAGCAAGCGCGGCTGCCAGTACCGTCTCAACCTGGAAAAGAAGCCCCCGGATGAAAGGGGCCGTTCCGGAATAAAACTGCAGGATTTGGCTTGTCTGAAAACGCTGTTCCCAAATCTCACAGAGGGACTTTAATTACCCGCATTTAGCTGTAAGATCAATGTGACACCTTTTCCTAACATTGCTTGTAGTTCTGCTGTCTGCATTTACATCTAGCCTCCTGAGGGGCTCCGTGTCTGCCTTCAGATAAGCAGCTACTCTCGGGTATTCACCGTCCTCTTCCACAACGGCGCGATCCGCACTCTCCTGGCCAACAGCTCCTCCATTGGGAGACGAGCGTGCAGCTGGGTGACACATGTGACATCACCGTGTCTGTTGCCTATCTCTCGCTAAGATGTCTGTCTTTTTTCTTTTAGTTTTACTGGCGGTCAAATGCGAAAATTATTGCGAATCACTGCTTCAATAAGTGTTATCGACATCTGAAGTATTGTTAGGTATCAAAGTGCCATGTTATTGTTTTTTAATAGATTCATGTCAAAGTGTGACACTTGGCATCAGGGACTGACATTCCCGTCAGCTAGGTTAGTTGCACATGGTTAATCGCAGATGTGTTAGGGCGCAGGATACAGAACGCCTGATCTTCCTTACTAGAACATGCAAAAAAAAAGAGAAGCTGTACAGTTTGTCCGCAGGATTCAGGTTCCGGTACCAAATCAAGTCTTGAGGTGGGTCGGCAGGAGGGGCTGGTCTGGTGTTTCGGCCTGGTTCCTTTTCAACCAATGTTATTTTGGTACGCTACAAAGGGATAGATAGTGCAGTGCTAGTTTTTGTGTTGCCATGGGAGATGGGGTGAGGAGAGGACTCCCTCCGCCGTCCCATATCCGGCGGGGGGCCGCCCTCTCCGAGCACGAGTCCCATATTGCGTCTGTGGGCCCCAAATTAACTCATTTCATCAAGGTCAGTGCCAAATTTTTTTTCTGACAGGCATCACGAGCCGATCGAAGAGCGAAATTATAGCACAGATGAGGCCAACGTAAAGTGAGCCGAGAGCTCGATGTATAATGCATCAGCAAGCTTGTGAGCTCTGTGGCTGATGAAAGGGACTCTGGGTACTCTTTATGCTTTAAACAGGGTTTCATTAGTGCAGCGTGGCACCACATACGTCAGCCTCGCAAACGGCGCCTCTAGGATGCACCGTCAAAGCGCTAACGAGGGCTCGGGCTGCATGCATGCTAGGGAAGCACTGCAGGCTGGGAATGCGTACTGGGATCTATAGTGTCACGCTCATGGGAATGCGTACCGGGATCTGTAAGTTCACGCTCCCGGGAACGCTCCCGGGATCTGTAGGGTCACGCTCCCGGGAATGCGTATCGGGATCTGTAGAGTCACACTCTTGGGAACGCGTACTGGGATCTATAGGGCTCTGCTCCCTGGAACGCAATCCGGGATCTGTTGGGTCACACTCCCGGGAACGCGCATCGGGATCTGTAGGGTCACGCTCCCAGGAATGCATACCTGGATTTGTAGGGTCACGCATACCGGGATCTATAGGGTCACGCTCCCAGGAATGCATACCTGGATTTGTAGGTTCACGCTCCCGGGAACGCATACTGGGATCTGTAGGGTCACGCTCCCGAGAACGCGTACCGGGATCTATAGGGTCACGCTCCCGGGAACGCGAACCGGGATCTGTAGGGTCTCGCTCCTGGGAATGTGTACCTGGATCTGTGTCACGCTCCTAGGAATGCAGACCTTTAATGTGCAGAGTCTCGCTCCTGGGATGCATACCTGTAATGTGCAGAGTCACGCTCCGGGGATCTGGGTCACGCTCCTGGGAATGTGTGCCAGGATCTGTAGGGTCACGCTCCCGGGAATGCGTATCGGGATCTGTAGAGTCACACTCTTGGGAACGCGTACTGGGATCTATAGGGCTCTGCTCCCTGGAACGCAATCCGGGATCTGTTGGGTCACACTCCCGGGAACGCGCATCGGGATCTGTAGGGTCACGCTCCCAGGAATGCATACCTGGATTTGTAGGGTCACGCATACCGGGATCTATAGGGTCACGCTCCCAGGAATGCATACCTGGATTTGTAGGTTCACGCTCCCGGGAACGCATACTGGGATCTGTAGGGTCACGCTCCCGAGAACGCGTACCGGGATCTATAGGGTCACGCTCCCGGGAACGCGAACCGGGATCTGTAGGGTCTCGCTCCTGGGAATGTGTACCTGGATCTGTGTCACGCTCCTAGGAATGCAGACCTTTAATGTGCAGAGTCTCGCTCCTGGGATGCATACCTGTAATGTGCAGAGTCACGCTCCGGGGATCTGGGTCACGCTCCTGGGAATGTGTGCCAGGATCTGTAGGGTCACGCTCCCGGGAATGCGTATCGGGATCTGTAGAGTCACACTCTTGGGAACGCATACTGGGATCTATAGGGCTCTGCTCCCTGGAACGCAAACCGGGATCTGTTGGGTCACGCTCCCGAGAATGCGTACCGGGAAATGTAGGGTCACACTCCCGGGAACGCGAGCCGGGATCTGTAGGGTCTCGCTCCTGGGAATGTGTACCTGGATCTGTGTCACGCTCATGGGAATGCAGACCTTTAATGTGCAGAGTCTCGCTCCTGGGATGCATACCTGTAATGTGCAGAGTCTCGCTCCGGGGATCTGGGTCACGCTCCTGGGAATGTGTGCCAGAATCTGTAGGGTCACGATCCTGGGAATGCATACCTATAATGTGCAGAGTCACGGCATGGGGATGCATACCTGTAATGTGCAGATTCACGCTCCTGGGAACGCAAACCTGTAATGTGCAGAGTCACGCTTCGGGAATGCATACCTGTAATGTGCAGATTCACGCTCCTGGGAACGCAAACCTGTAATGTGCAGAGTCACGCTCCGGGAATGCATACCTGTAATGTGCAGAGTCACGCTCCTGGGAATGCAAACCTGTAATGTGAAGAGTCACGCTCCGGGGATGCATACCTGTAATGTGCAGAGTCACGCTCCGGGAATGCATACCTGTAATGTGCAGAGTCACGCTCCGGGGATGCATACCTGTAACGTATAGAGTCACGCTCCTGGGAACGCAGACCTGTAACCTGTAATGTGCAGAGTCACGCTCTGAGAAGGCTTCCTGGGATCTAAAGGTCCATTCGACTAGTGAAGCAGTCCCCGGAAGTGGGTTATTGATTCAGATTGCTGGGCGTGGCCACTGTAATGGAGTGTTTTTTCATACATATTTAGCTTGTGTGTATTTTTTAAGGGGTATCTGTAGTGGTTCAGGGCTCATGGAAGTATCTGGAACTGCCTGTAGCAGAATAGCAGATCCTCGGAGTGACGCTGGTACTGAGAGCACAGTTTCAGCTCTGCCTGGGATCATGCCGCAGCGGCTGTGCTCACCATATCACTTCTTCTTAATGCAAAATATCTATGCTTCACATCTGATTTCATGTAATAGTCTGTGACCTCATGATAGGTGGGAATGGGGGGGGGGGGGTTTGGTTGATTTTTTGACACAGGAATGGCTGATATTCAGGTCCAGGATTCCCAGCGGGCACCATTTACATTTACTGTTTTTTCTTTTACATAAAATCAAAATGCCAAAGTTTTCCTGGTGATCGATTTGACACAGAGTGACCTCTCAGCAAGGAGGGCAGGCTGCGTGGGGGTGCGCTTTTGGAAAAACCGAAGCGGGCTTGAGCGACGGCTGGCCGAGAGGCAGGCTGGGAGCTCACAAAGTTTGATCTTAAACGAAGGTTGTAGTGAGAGGAGGAAAAGCTGCAGCAGGCTTCAGAACAAAGTGCCGGGCCGGCCCACAGGAACCAGCCTCTTAAACATTTATTTGTGCTTTTCCCCCCCACTCATTCTTCCTCCACTATCTCTGACTTCCCTCTGAGCGCCAAAAAAATTAAACGTGTCAGAGCTATGACATGATGTCCAGAAAGTGCTCCGAAGTCTTCAAAACCCATTAAAGTGAACGGCAAGGTCCCCCCCTGCCTGAATCCTCAGCTCTGCCCCCAGTCAGAGCCGCATCTGAAAATGAACTTTCATTTCCCTGATCAAAGTGAGTGGATCTCGGCTCGGCGCCCCCCAGAGGAGCTGCCATTGGTTGGGTGTGAAAGCAGCCTCTACAAAGATGTATCTGCTGCAGAGAATCGAACCTCGTTATGAATAAGTAATGACTGAGTTTAGCGCCAATGCCGAGGCTGGATTCGGCCAGAAAACGAGGCCGGGCGTTAACGAGCTCGCCAAACGGCCCTCTCTGGCGTGCCCGCGACGCAGCCCCTGATCGACGTTCTCGGGGAATGCGCTCCAGCACGTGCTACTCCGAATGCGCTCTGAAGCCAGGTCTGTGTCTGTC
>JAODKN010000002.1:26867767-26878940 GCA_026774425.1 Petrocephalus zakoni
AGTTGCAGAGCAGGAGACAGAACTGGAGGCAGGGAGTGGGAGATAGGGAGCAGGAGGCAGAGTAGGAGGCAGGGAGCGGGAGATAGGGAGTAGGAGGCAGAGTGGGAGGCAGGGAGTCAGAGTTGCGAAGTAGGAAACAGAACGGGAGGCAGGGAGAAGCGGCGGGAGCATTAGTGGGCATGGCCGCATGTCCCTCCCCCATCTTAATTAGCTCGTTAAGGGCCGCGCTTGTACCCTGCTGGGTGCTAGATCACATGGGGTTCCCAAGCATGCCAGCAATGTGCTCTGCAAATGACGGAATGACTTCCAATGGCTTAGCAGTTGGGAGAGCACCTGAACCGGAAGACAAGAAAGCGCGACGTTTCCCGGCAGACTCCGCCGCAGGGGCACAGTCTGACCGCCAAGTGACCCGCCGCTGGCGTCTTACCACCGCATCTATGCCACTGCTGTTTTGTTTGTGCGTTTTCGGTGTCGAGTTTGCATGTGACCCCCCTCCACAGAAAACTGCCTGGGGGTGTACGGTTAATGGAACAGCCTGTTTTAGTCACTCTGGGCCTGGGGCCGGGAGATTCTCCCCTGAAGCGGCTCCGGGACCCGGGTTCTGCCCGTTATGGATGATGAATTGCACTTTAGTTTAGCCAGAAGTAGGACAGATCGATCAAAGTGGCAGGTGCCCCCCCTGCAATGTCTGGGTCTCAGGAAGGAGGGAGCGAGGGAGGGGGAAAGTGAAAGGAGGCATGGGTCGAACGGAAGAGTGAAAAAGAAGGACGAGCGAGGAACACAAGAAACGGCATGAACTTTCCAGTGCTGCCTGATCTCGGCACAGACCTGCTCTCGTTTTTCCTGGCTTTGCTCGGATGTGGGCACATTGCTGTCTGGCCCAGGGGGTGGCAGCCATGTCACAGCTCAGCCTGGCCTCCGGAACCTTCCGTCCCATCAGCGGGCACCAGGAGTCACCGCACTGTCACAGGTGGCCGGCATCAGGTCCGGCATGTGACGGCTTGTCTAATTAAGCTTGGCCACCTTTAAATGCAGCCGCGGGGGGGGTGGGGTGGGGGGTGTTCAGCAATGATAAAGGAGAGAAAAGCACATGAAAAGATAATAACAATTAACGCCCCCCTAGACAGGCGGCTCCCTCTCTATCCACCTGTTATTCAGTCAGCCGTCAAGTTCCTGAGTTACGTTGTTTTGGGATATCGATCCATCCATTTGGGGGAGAGACAGGGCTATCCAGGCCAGCATGGGGCCCATCCCTAGATTAATTACGCCTCACCGTCAACTTGCCGTTTATAAATTAAATCTGCTGACTGTAATTTTAATCCCCGACGTGCAAGAAAACAAAAGATTGATCTCAGCGCTTGAAACTGCTACCGTCGATCTGCCTCCCCCCCCGCCCCACCCCCACAACAAGACACCTGAAGCGAGCAGCCCGGCCTGGCAGTAAACATTTTTCCGAGTGGCGGTTACATTAATGATGGATATCGCCATGCCGGCGAGTACAATCCGTCACGGTAATGATGTCGCTGTAAAATATCGCCTGATGTGGACCTTGGTGATGGAGAACCCAGCCAGGACTTCATTAGCATGAGGTAAAGATAGATGACCCAGATAAATGGCCCAAACTTTATTACTTCCGCATGGTGTAGAAAGTGGGGGGGGGGTTTGGGTGCGTGTTTTAAGTATCCGAGCTTACCGTACCTGTACATGCCGCGGGCAGACCAACATGGCCCCCATTAGCCATGCCATGCTACATCCCGCTAAAGAGCGAATGCCCGCCCCCGTGGCACAGGGTCTGACAGGGACCATCAGCCATGCCTTTCATCTCCCACCAGGCCACCCCCCTGTGAGTCCAGAGAGCTTATCCCTGCATGTGCTCGCCCTGCCTTTATACCTCATCTCCTCCGAACACTTCCTGGGGGGGGGGGGGGGCACGAGTGGCCTTCTACATTTAGGACGAAATGAAGAAATGGATCACAATACGGCTCAGTGTTCTGAAAGCATGAGGGACAGCCGTGACGGGCCTGACGTCTGGTAGCCTCTCCTCAGAATGTGCAAAGTCATTGGCTGCTCTTGGAAGCCGGGGTGATGAAAGCGACAGTGAGGTCACACCCATGCTCTGGCCTATGTGTAACCTGGTGACGTTACCACCTCTCACTTGTGGAATGACTTTGGGCCAAATGAAACAGCACCACCCCTAGCTTCAGGATACAGAGAGAACTGCAGGCCGATTGGCCAATAGAGGAGCGTATAGTTGAGGTGTATATGGTATGACATTAATAATATGTGATTCTCTGTTGAGCTCAAACCATTTGTTGGTGGGGGGGGGTTAAGTTTTAGATGTGTATTGGTTATTATTCACTATGCTCATGATCCATTCCCCCTGTCTCTGCTCCCCTCCCTCCCCCCCCCACAGAGGGTGACGAGACCGGCGTGATGGACAGCCTGATGGAGGCGCTGACGTCTGGGGCTGCCTTCCGGGACAGACGGAAGAGGACACCACGTAACGGTAAGCTCCGACAGGGGGATCCTTCTGGATTGGCATGGGCCCAGCTCTCTGCCAACTCCCTCTCTGTCCTGCCTGACGTCTGAAGGACAGGAGACCTCCTGCGCCCCATGCTGCCCATGTGACTGGGGGGGGGGGTGTTTCACAGAAGAAGCCCCGGTGCTTGACGTGCCTGTCTCTCTCTCTCATGCTCTCTCTCTCTTTCCCGTTCTCTTCCCCCCCCTCCCCCCTCTCTGTCCTGCCTCCTCGATGTCGCAGGAGATCAAAGTCCCTCCAGTCCAGTTTCTCGCTGGCCGGGTGCTAGCAATGGTAATGGAACAAAGCGGGGCATCCGCTTACCCCCCACCACCCGCCCCCTCCCAACCCCTGGGCTGCAGCTGTAACTCACACCCCCGCGCCATCCCAAATGGGTCGTCCGCACCCGGGGACGTGGGCACTGAGGTTCAGATCTCCCAGAATCCCCCTGACTCCACTAATGTCTCCTAACAACCATAACGTCAAACGCGACGGCTGACAGTATTAATGTCCATAACAATAATGCTGACTGCCGGCACGGGCCCTCAGTGCGACCCGCGAGTTGCACACGGGCGCCTGTTAGTCCTTTTGTGTGTCACAAGGTCCTCTTTCTGTTTTTACTTTGCCTAGCTTTCACGCTCCTGTTCCCGTCCTGTCACCGTACCAGAAGGCTAATTAGCAGGGTCTCTGGGATGTTCCGGGATCCGTAACGGGATTGACGCGGGCACAGAGGAAGTGGTCGCAGCCTGTAATCTGATTGGTGCTGTGATTAAATAAAGTGTCCCCAGTCCATTAGAATGGACCCCCGTTCCCATTCCTCAGTGCCTGTCTCCCTGGTACCACGTGGCCCAGGTCTCCACCTGCCCGTTTGGCTGGCACCCTCAGCCCTGACCACGCCCACGCACGGCCTGTCTGTGTCAACACATCCCGCTCTGTGCTGCTCAGCAGAAATGTTTCGGGTTGGGGGTGGGCCTCTAGTTTTCCTTAATTACTCAGTGGCACCCCCTCTTCCTCTCTCCTTTTCCTTAGCTTGGCATTCTGCTTTAAATGTCAGCTCCAAAATGCTCCGTCAATAATGGGCTGCAGCCTTTCTGTACTGTAGGCCGAGCTGGCATGGTTCGGCTCAGGGGGAGAGGGGCATTAACCCCCGGGGGGGGTGGGGGTCTGTGTGCACACGTGTTTTCATTGCCTGTGTGTTTGTAGGCGAGTGCTTGCAGGCACGGGTGTGCTTTGGTGTGTATGTCAGCTGGATGCGTAAGTACAGATGTTTGTATCCAGCTGTGTGCGCGTGTTTCTAGGGAGGGTAAGTGTTGGGTGTGGGTGTGTGTGTGTGTGTGTGTGTGTGTGTGCATGCGTGTGTGTGTGTCGGTCCCGCCAAGTGCAGACAGTTTATCCAGGTGAGGGACACCTCTGTTTCTGTCAGAGCCCTTGCTCGTGCTTAACTCATATTTACAGTTATTAAGAAACAGTGTGTCGCTTTGAGGAAATATTGACTAATATAATCCACAGCAGTACATCGGGATGGACAGAAAAGACAGACAAAAAAGGTAATTAAAATAAATAGCTGCACGCTGATCAGACGGTGGCACCCTTGCTGTGGGCCAGATTGTGGCTGTACTGGGTCCTATCCTATCAGGCAGGAAAAGGGCAGTCCCCTTTTGCAGAATGCCGATGCCTTTGTGACCCCATCATACCACCTTGTATGCCATAACGTGGTGAATTCTGAAGGGCAAGGCTTTACCGCATACATGGACTGCGGTGTATGCAGCCTGCATGTGTGTCCTCTGGCGCGCATCTCGTGGCCGCTTTGCATTCACTGTAATCCCACCAGTTTATGCACATGTCCTGCCTGCTGGTGGCGCTGGTGAGCACCCCGAGCTCACAGAAGAGCTCAGCGTCGCCATGTTGCACGGCCTCTTTTTGATAAGGCTAATAGCACTCAACCTCCGAGGGTCGTTTGCTCCAGCGTGTGCCACAGGCATGCGGCATGTGCTGCCTTATGTGTGCAGGACTGGTGCCTGAGTCCTGGCGGGTCGCAGAACCGCATGTGTCTGGGGATGGACAGGGAAAACCCGGCACATCGCCAAAGAGAGCGAAGCTGGGAAAACCCAGTGGTGGTGTATGGGACACAGCTTAGGCTAGGGGGACCGACGGTCAAGCTGTGGTGTATGGGACACAGCTGAGGCTAGGGGGACCGACGGTCGAGCTGTGGTCCCATTGTGGTGTCCCTCTGGCTGATGCAGGTTTAACCGACCCTTCTGTCCAAGGCCCGGTCCATCTGTGGTGAGATTAATGGTTAAACAAGTGCTCGAACCCTGTTGTATCTTATGAACGACCACTGGGGGGGGTGGGGTGGGGGTCCTGCGCTTCCTGGGGCAGACCTATGCTCCTCCTTGGGGTAAAGGCACCATCGGGACAGCTGCATGTCGGTCCCAAACCATCACTTTTCCCAAATGTCCCAAAAGTCACATCCATCAGTCCCCGGAGGACGTGGCCTATTTATTTACTGCCTTGCTTAGCCATTAAGCCCCCACCACACCCAAATCCGTCTCAAGCTCCACCTTCAGCTCTTCTGCCATTGGAACTCTGGACAGGGATGGGGTTTACGCCCCTTAAGAACAGCGAGGGTATCATAGGCGGCAGAGTTATACTGTAGCAGGTCAGTCCTGCTGTCTAGCCCCCCCAGCCCCCCCCCACCCCATCCTGCGGTTAATTCACCGCGGCTGGCCGCGGCATGTTTAATGAAGATTAAATTACCTATTTTCACTCATGAAATTTTAACAAGCGGGAAAGGGATGAATCCTCAAAGCAGAGATTAGATGACGAGGTCCTAGGCACAGACCTAAAGGGACCTGGACAGTGACAGGGGGCCGCGGGGGGGGGGGGGGGGGGGGGGGGGGGGGGGGGGGGGGGGGGGGGGGGGGGGGGGGGGGGGGCCCAGACCTAACGGGACCTGGACTGTGACAGCCCCACACCCCCCCCCCCCACCCCTACTGTCCTCCTGTTTTGACTGCGAGCACCCCCTGCGAGCATTTTATTTTGTTACAAATGCAACAAAATAAAATACAAAATACTGGTGTGAGAAGATGCATTCAATTAAAATACAAAATGCATGTAAAACAGTAACATGCACAACAAATACATGCACTGTTACAGTGCTAGTAATGTGTGATATTTACTAAATATGCAGCTTGCCCTAACTTTTAATGGAATACTCATTTTGTGATTTACATGTTAGTGTTTTTTGTGAAATTAATTTTGTAACATTAATAATGTAATGAGAGTTCTGCAAGCTGTACCTGCATCAGCGGGCTGAGGCTGGGGGGGGGTACGCGGTCATAACGGTTTGTATCACAGTTTTGGTCTTGGATTCAGCAGCCAGTGTCTCGCACAGAATCAGTGCCGACGGCCGATGGGTGCAGGGGTGTGTGTGCACATCCTGGGCTACTCGGATATGTCACAACTTTACGTGTGCTGACTCAGTCTTGATATCATCCTTTTTATGAGGAGAAAACTGCTTATTGAAATTTCCAAATTTCTGAAATTTTTTGTTTAAATGTTGAGATTAGAGTCTTGGTGATGTGGGAATGCAGGGTTTTCATTGGTGACCTTTCTATGGCTTAGTGCTATGAAGGAATACATGGTTAGTGCCAGGCGGAAATGAATCTTTGATTTTGCATCCATTTGGTTACTTGTTGAGGTTATCTGATAGCATTGCATACTTTTAGTTTTCGATAATTTTATAACATCTGAAAAAAATTGAAATAGAAAAGCATTGTTTAGTTTATGATCCACTGAAGTAAAGAGATATGGAAATTTTGTCACTCACAGCTTCAGCAGGATGGCAAAGACACACGCAAGACATCCCCCCTCCCCACACACACACAGACACACACATCCCCACAAACATACTCATATCACCCAGCACAAACACACAAAAACAACAATGCACACCCAATCCTAATATAAGCTCAAAACAAATAAGCAAACACTTTTAGACATAGCGTACATTTATTTTGTTTATTTTTTAGATATAAATTTTGATATTTTTTTCCCATCTGGCATAATACAAATTACAAAATTGCCAAAAGTAATGAAATACATATTTTAAATACATTTAATTAAAATACTCGTTTCTGTGTTAGTCCCATACTATCTCTGTTTATAGGCATCGTCTTGTTCTGAAGAACTTGGTTGGTAGAGCATGTCGCTACCTACAACCAACCCCCCGGCCCCCCCGGCCCCCCCACCTGGAGAAAGGCTTGCGGTTGCCAGGCAGGTTTTTTATTACCTGAATATCTGTACGCTGGTTTATTGGCCCGTCTGCCCACGCAGTGTCCTCCCCTACACCTGGCTAACCGAGACGAACACGAGACAGGGAATGCCCCCCCCCCCACCCCGCTGTCCTAGAGGTGTGTGGGAAGCTCCCACCTGCCTCAGACAGATAAGGCTGGTGGGGGGGGGTCAAAAGGTCATCTATAGCATGGGCAGAGAAGGACGTCAACGGGCGTAACGTGTCCGGACTGCGGGGTGCAAGTCTCGGGGGATGTGAGAGGACCCCAGACCAGCCCCCGTCTCCCGTCTGTTTTTGACATCCCAAAAAGTCCCACAAAAAAATGATAAATGCTGTGCAGCCCCCCTCCCCCGTGGCACAGTGTTGCCAGAGCGCTGGCCTGCCACCCGGCGACAGACCTTTCCGGATGGAGCCGCTGGGCGAGGCTGCAAAGGCCAGCCGTCGGCAGCGCTTTTATCCAGCATTGTCGCTGCCAGCATGGGGCTAGGTAGGATGCTGGCCTCACTTTCTCTTTTTTTTCACTAAATGATTTTTACTCCTTCTTGCACCGTGGGTTTTTGCTGTAACTCCTCCGTACTGGTTAGCGGAAAGGTTGTGTGGAGTGCAGGGCATCAGCATCCCCACATATGGGGGGGGGGCTTGGGCCCTTAAATCTTTTTGTTTGTTTGTTTGTTTATTTTCTTTCCTTCCATCCTCTAGGCTGATAGCATCTGCCAATCCAAATGGAGGCGTCATCCTGGTATCTGAACGGGGGGGCGGACCCCGCCAGTTGAAGGATTGACCTCATAATGTTCTGACAGAATTGCCATTGGTGTCACTCTTGCCTGCTGGAGATGGAGGGGGCCATGTAATGAATTAAATTCAACTTAGCACTCTTGGTGGGGCAGGGAGGGGAAGTCCTGGCAGCGTCAGTACCACGGCAGCCCCCCTTACTGCGTCAAACAGGTGTGATCTGGAGCATCACAACCGCCATCCTGGTCCACTCCTCACATATTTTGACCTATTTTTGAGCAGTTTGGTTAAAGAGGAATATCTATTTACCTCTCTATTGTCTAACCACCGACACAGGGTAATGTAGGAGGGGCTGCGTGTATCGCGTGAGCAGGCTACATCTTTAATCGGGAGGGGAATCCCACCACACTCCCAAGGCAGATCCTCCAGTGACATCTGCCGACATCTGTTCCCAGAGTCTGATTATCAATCATCAAGGGAGCCTCTGAGCGCCCCTGTAAAGGGGAAGTGGAAAGTGCAGGCGCGGCGACATCGTTGCGGGTGGGATGGGTCACTTAGTTCAACAGTTCGTTTCCCGAATTCGTCTGCTCCAGGCTGGTCTGAGCATGATCCAAGTGAAACCCGAGTCCCAGGGACGGCAGTGATTAACCCGAGGGGTTGGTGTAAGGCTCCTCCAGCGGGGCTTTAGCGCACACCTGGGATTCTGTAACTATTTGAAGCACCTGTAATTCCACAGGCTGACAGCAGGGGGCACTGGGGTGAGTTCGAGGGGCCTCAATTCATCTAGATGCGATTAGTCCTCAAAGCACTGGTCTTAAAACCAAAACATCTTTAGAAACATAGCACTAGCATTGCTCATTAAGGCCATTAGCAGGGGATTTTGGCTGCCCCATCACTATTCCCGACTCTGTCAGGGCCAGGCAACGTCTTTTACACACAGTACCAGCCTCAAACTCGCACTTTCTTCCAGACACCCTTGCAGTATATTGATTTTTAATGCTTTCCATCTGAAGAAGCTAATTGGACTAAAAGCGTGTAGGAATAAAACAGCTTTGGCGTCTTTATTTAACACTACCTGGTGTAAACAGGGACCAGCTTAGCACTAGTATGAATAAAACAGCTTAGGCGTCTATATTTACCACTACCCGGTGTAAACAGGGACCGGCTTAGCACTAGTAGGAATAAAACCGCTTAGGCGTCTATATTTAACACTATCTGGTGTAAACGGGGACCATCTTAGCACTAGTAGGAATAGAACAGCTTTGGCTTCTATATTTAACACTTCCTGGTGTAAACGGGGACCAGATTAGCACTAGTATGAATAAAACAGCTTTGGAATCTATATTTAACACTACCCGGTGTAAGCGGGGACCTGCTTAGCACTAGTAGGAATAAAAAAGCTTAGGCTTCTATACTTACCACTTCCTGGTGTAAACGAAGTCCAGCTTAGCACTAGTATGAATAAAACAGCTTTGGAATTTATATTCAACACTACCTGGTGTAAACGGGGACCAGCTTAGCACTAGTATGAATAAAACAGCTTTGCCGTCAATATTTAACACTACCTGGTGTAAACAGGGATCAGACTGGTGCTTGTTCCATGTTCCCCTGTGTCTCTCAACACTGTGGGTGTAATGAGGTGCTCTCCCTCCTGCATGGCTCTGCTAACTGGGGTAATTTACAGCTGGCCTGCAGTGCCCGATGGGCATTACACTGAAGGGCTTTGATTCCAGTTAAAGCCCAGCTTAAAACAGTGGCAGCCGCATTTGACCCCAAATCACCCTGTGCAGCTTCCCCCACCTGGCCTCTTTATAGCAAAATGAGGAGCAGGCTTCACACTCTGTGTTGCCCCCAGTGGGAGGCAGTGGAAGCACGCCCTGCTGAAATTTGGGGCTCGATGGGGATCCTTGTCGCTGGTGGCGATGGGTTTCACGCAGCCGTCTTGCCCAGAGTCCTCAGGCCCTGTTCCCTCAGTGTTTGACTCCACTCCTTGGAATTGAGTGTAAAGTGATCACCATGTGTATTTAAAGCTGCGTTTCACAGGACCTTTAAACAGACTTTGTCTCTCCAATTGCGCCCTGTTTGCCCTTAGGCATGCCGTCCTCCTGTCCGTCCACCCAACGCGCCAGCACTGTAGTATGGCTGTCCATAGAGCTTCACTAATGAGAGTACTGCAGAAATCAGTCATACATTTTACGCTACTTACTGCCAAGATGTGTGACCAAACTTACCTCTCAGCTGCTGAGCTGTCCCTGGGCTCTCTCTGGCCCTGGGGTCACAGGGAAGCTTGGGAGCCCTGAAAGCTGATGATAGGCCATGTCCTGGCGAGGGAGATGATGAGGAGGGCACCCAGGATCAAGAATATAATCCAACAGTTCCGAGTGAGCCTACTGATCGAGAGCCGCCTCTCACGTTCAGAGGCCCCGCCCCTATCCTGGAGAACCCCGCGGGGAGAATGAAGCCGAGGGCCGCTCACTGGCTCCGCTCTGCTCCTCTCTGTGCATGGCGCGATTCCGCCTGACGGGACTCCATCACTAATGCTGACGAATGCCCATCTGCGAATGGGCCTGCACTTATTTATTTATCTGTTTACCAGCGTGGCAGGCCTCACTTATTTATTTATCTGTTTACCAGTGTGGCAGGCCTGCACTTATTTATTGATGGCCCACGTGGATGTGACGGAAAATTTCCATTTGCAAAATAAAAATACGAGCAGGCGAGAGAGAGCGTGAGAGTGAGCAAGAGGCGTGGGGGTGCATGCAGAGCGGAAGGGGCACGTTTTCCGGGGATTCCTCGTCTCCGCACAGAGCAGCATTCGGAAAACTGATAGGTGCCGTTTATTTGCTGAATGCTAATCCCCCTGGTTTATCCCCCCCTCCGTGTTAACTCGGAGAGGGTTTTAGCCCTGTGAGGCTTCCTCAGGGAGGTGCGGTGTGGGTTGCGCACTACTTGCTGTTTCGGGGGGGACTTCATATATCTGGCTTCGCCACCCACCCGACTGTGATGGCGTTGCCCTGCAGTGTCCATTTGGCCTGCTAGCCCCAGGGGGCACACACCCATGAACGTCAGACCAGGCGTTTTCCGGTAGCAATAGTGAAAGTGCAGCATCACCGCAAATGTGGGACCTGTGATCACCTAGCCGCTGGTGATTGAACAAAATCACCCGGGGTGGGGCATGTTAACAAAGTTCCCGCTGAAGTTTTAATATATAAGTTTTGCTTCTCATTCTATGGCTCTGTGAAGTTTCTCGAACACAAAACTTGACTTTGTATTTGGTGAAGGTGCCCATTTGTGCGTCAGGTTCCGATTATATAGAGTTTATATGAATAAAAGGGTTATATATAATCTGAAGAATGAAGCATGTCTTAAATATTAAGGGTCTCTGCGGAGGACAGAGAAAGCGCTAGCAGGCTAAAAGGATCACGCCAAGTTCAGTGGACTCACTGAGCACGCTAAGCGACCTTTCGGCCCCGGGGGGGACGGGAGAGGGCGCGGGCGGAGTCGGGGGGTGGGGGGGGCAGGCAACAGGTTACATTACTTCACCGGCAGCCATTGTGTAGCGATTTCACATTAGCTCGGGTCACTCGGCAGCCCGGGGCGTGTGCGGGGGCATGTGGGTGTGCCTGCGC
>JAODKN010000002.1:26900664-26913038 GCA_026774425.1 Petrocephalus zakoni
AACCCTGACCCCTGCTGGCTTGTGTGCGCCCCTGGCCCGTGTTTTTGCCCCCCCCCCCCCCATCTGTCTGTCAGAAGGGGTGCCTTCCAGATACTTTTTTCGCACCATAATCTCTCTGTCTCCCCCAGTAGAGCCAGCATCTGCGGGCAGGGTGCTAAACATGGGGGGTGGTTATCCTGCCCCTAATAATTCAGGAAGCTGCCATCTCTCAGAGCAGCACTTAGGATGCTGGCGAGACTAGTGTCTGCCCAGGAGGTTGCAGGTTCTAACCGCTTGCTGTTGTGCCTGCGGCCTAATTAAAACTACGGCTTTTTATTTTTAAATATTCCTAAAATATGCCTGGAAATGACCTCAGCATGGAACACATGACCCGTTAAATAAAGAACAGAGTTAAGTATTTCTTCAGCTTTGGAGATGCTAATGCTGTAGTTCCGGGATGGTTGTGCAGACACACACGCACACACACACAGCAGCCTGAATGGGATGGACCGCACACACACATACACACAGACAGCAGCATGAATGGGATGGACCACACACACACACACACAGCAGCATGAAAGGGATGGACCACGCACACACACACAGCGCAGCATGAATGGGATGGACCGCTCACACACACAGAGCATCCTGAATGGGATGGACCGCGCACACACACACACACACAGAGCAGCCTGAATGGGATGGACCGCTCACACACACAGAGCAGCCTGAATGGGATGGACCGCTCACACACACATGGACACACACAGAGCAGCCTGAATGGGATGGACCGCGCACACACACACACACACACAGAGCAGCCTGAATGGAATGGACCGCTCACACACACTTGCACACACACAGAGCAGCCTGAATGGGATGGACCGCGCACACACACACACACACACACACACTTTAGGCTGTGCCACGCCCCACAGTCCTTTCAGAAAAGCGGCAAAGCTTTGAGTTTCACCCCCCGCCCCCCCAACCCAAACCCTAACCCCACATTATTAATGAGACTCCCGCCAGATCAGTGCAGCGTCTCTCTGCTGCGGAAATGTTCAAAGCGGGCTGGGGCGGGCAAGCGGAATGCCAGCAAAGCAGCGTTTCATCTGGGGCGGCCTCTCCTGCGGGCCGCGGCGAGACGAGCAGGCCATGCCGAGCGGCGCACATGAAAGCGGCTGAGAGGAGTTTTACCTCAATTAAGGGCCCTTTAGGCTCGTTAACATGCGGTGGGCTGCAGTACCTCAGTACGGCCCGATACGCACGATGGCATTCCCAGAAGCCGCTCGCGGTCAATGCCTGGAGCCTTGGCATTCTAATTTTCCAAATTACAGAATGATGGTGCCAAACCCATCATTATCCCAGGTGAAAGGTGGACGAAGAGCCGGGAACACAACCGCACAAGCTTTCAGGCAGAGCCCGTTAAAATGGCCTTCGCAAAATCCTGTACTTCAGCCGATGGTTACTATACCTCTTTGTTCGGGCGGCTCTCCTGACTGCAGATTTATGTGATATTCAGACATATTAAACCAAATTGTCATCAGTTTGGGGGTTCTTCTCCTCTTTGTTCTGCCAGTCATGTTGAGTGAGTCGCTTGTTTGGAGGATGGGACCATACCTCACACACGGTCTCATCCCATCAGACAGGCAGCGTGACCAAAATGGCTGTCCCTGATCCACGGGAGCAAGGACACCCCCAGAAGCGAGCGTCTCGGCGTCCTGACATCCCAGACAGCCCGGCTCGGCCGCGCTCCAGCTCTGACAGCCTGCTGTGGTGTTCCGAAACTTGCCGGCCGTCCACGGTGAGCTGTTCCAGCTGTCGTGTGCCAGCCCCTCCTGGGACGCCAGGCAAGCATCCTCATTGGATGGGCATGGGGTCGGCTCGGCGCAGCCAGGAGAGGCGGCTGTCCTGCCGTCTTTGGAGTTTTATTTTTGCTTTGCCCTTAGCAGGTGGCTATGTTGATCAGGCCAAAAAAACAAGCACATACACATGCACGCATGCACACACACACACACACACACATCCTCCTCCCTCCCCAACCAGCTGTGTTGCCATAAAACACCACAGAGGTGTCCTGGCTGTCCCCGCGGCTAGATCCGGCCCTACCGAGCCATGAGGCTGCAGATGAGACGGTGGCCATCAGTCGCCCGGTGACCGCGTGGCCAGATCCGGTCCTACCGAGGTGTGTGGCTGCAGATGGGACGGTGGCCATCAGTCTCCTGGCGACCGCGCGGCCAGATCCGGCCTTACCGAGGTGTGTGGCTGCAGATGGGACGGTGACCATCAGTCTCCCGGCGATCGCGCGGCCGGATCAGGCCCTACCGAGCCGTGAGGCTGCAGATGCAATGGTGGCCACCAGTTGCCTGGCGACCGCGCAGCCGGTTCCGGCCCTACCGAGGTGTGAAGCTGTAGACGGAACGGTGGCCATGAGTCGCCCAGTGACCGCGCGGCTGGATCCGGCCCTACTGAGCCGTGAGGCTGCAGATGCAATGGTGTCCATCAGTTGCCTGGCGACCGTGCGGCCAGATCCGGCCCTACCGAAGTGTGAGGCTGCAGACGGGACAGTGGCCATCAGTCGCTCGGCGACCGCGTGGCCGGGTCCAGCCCTACCAAGGTGTGAGGCTGCAGACTGGACAGTGGCTATCAGTCGCCTGGCGACCGCATGGCTGGGTCCAGCCCTACCAAGGTGTGAGGCTGCAGGCTGGACAGTGGCCATCAGTCGCCCGGCGACCGCGTGGCCGGGCCCGGCCCTACCGAGCCATGAGGCTGCAGATGCCCAGCGACCGTGTGGCGATATTTACAGGGGCTGTGAAGGACAGATAACACTCACTTCATTGTTAGACCAGCGAGTCACAGAGGATGTTTACAGACACATTCACCAAAGAAAAGGCCGCAGACAGGCTCCTGGATGTTCTGCCGACATTCTGCCTCACATGCTCCTTTTACTGCCCTCCTCCTCCTCCTCACTTTTATCAGTCTTTCATCCGCCATTTCTCCTTAAATTGGCTCCTGCATTCACGAGCCACCTCGCCTCCAGTCCCTCCCTTTGTCCCTGTCGGCCCGGTTGAGACGGTGCCCATCAACAGGCGCACTGGGGTGAGGTGTTTCCAATCCGGAAAGGCAGCGGAGCGGAAAGCATGCCCCTGCCCCCTCTACCCCCCCAGCCCATCCTGGCCCAACTGATCCCAAACCCACCCTCCAAAGTCATAAAGGGAGCAGCCTCACGGGCCAGAGCTCCGAGTGAATGACAGAGCGCTCCATAAAGTTCTGATGGCCCGTCTGGCAGGAGCTCTAACAGCCTTGTTTGTTTCTAGGGTCCCGGAACCCCCCCCCACACACACCCAAAAAGCCTACTTGAAATCGTTTAGACTGATGCAGTATAGGAGGACTTCTGGAATGTTCTTGGGGTGAAGTTCGAAGCTGTTGGCGTCAGGCTTTATTCCCACCTCTGAATTCCTGGCAGATAAATAAAAGGTGTTGGAATGTGAGCAGTGATGTCCCTCAGGAGTAATGCTAACTCAGCCCGAGGATGGAGAGTGCCCTTCAACGGGGGAAAGTTTTTTGGAATGTGATTAAATTAAAGCTTCCCGACTTGAAGGCCCCTCTCCCAGTCACTGGCATCGCAGGCATCTCATCGGGCAGCCCAGGTTACTGGTCCTTTGAGAATGCTAGTGTGAGACACGGCATGTTGTGACGGGAGATTCCAAGCCTTATTTGCTTATTTTTCCCAACATGGCACTTTTGTCCAGAGTGCAGAGGGTTACTATTGAAATACACCTTTAGCTAGGCTCATTGCTTAATGCGTACGGAGAGGCCGGGTCAGGACATCTGTGAAAACCTGGTCTGCGGGCCTGCACGAGGGGGACAGGGAATGGCTGGGTGAATGAATAGGTTATAGACAAAATCGTGGAGGGGGGTTAGGGAAATAAAAGAGGCATGGGTGGGGGGTGGTGGGTTGAATCAGGGTACTGGGCTCGGGATGTGAGATCTCAGAGAATTGGAAACCACCGGTGATCCATTTCATCAGAACATGGGCATCGGGGCAAGAGTAATCATCGCAAGTGAGGGACACAAGGGTGGTGATGGCGACAGCCCACTGGCTGCGGGGTGCGGACACGTCACCATGCCGCAAGCTGTTCCAGCGAGCAGCATCACAGTCGGGTTTCCTAAGTTAGTCTCTCCATGGCGAGGCATTTTCTGTTTGCATCAACGTGCCAGAACATGCCGAAACGCTCCGGGTTTATAAATGTTTCATTTTGTCGGCAGTCAGCAGAAAAAACATTAACAATGAGCGAACAAATCCCTGTCGGACACGATGCTGCCTCGCACCGGCACACTGAGGCAGTTCCTCAAGCCCGAGGCTCCGTAATGCGACCCAAAGCAATACCTTTTCCTGGGCCGCCTATTCACCAAAGTCCATCTGACTCCTAAGATGTAAAACGATTTTTGTTACGGATACTGCCTAGTTTGCAAGGGCCGAGTATATAACCTCGGTTTATCCAGGAGAATATCTGAACACATTGCCTGGACAACAATTGGGCACTTTGTACAGGAACCTCAGCCAAGCGGGCAAATGTGAATTTAATCTGTTAGTGTTAAATTCCCGAGTCTGAGGCTGCCTCATTACTGTGGTTAATAAATAAAAGATGTGGGTATGCATAGTGTCATTGGTGTTATGACAGCTAACATCCATGAAAAGAGTGATTTGTTATTTGTCTGATTAATAATTAATTTTGCACTTAATGACAGCTCGGCGAGGAGTCGGGTCCAATCCCGCACAGCTGTTGGAGAAACAGTATGTTACAGTAAACAGCTCATCTTCCCCGAGTCAGAGGTTTATCTCAGCACGCTGAGGAGCTTTACTGTTATTAAACTCATTATCTGGTATATCCAGGGTAACTCGCACATGACTTTATGCTGCACAAGGTGTTTTGCTAGGCCCAGTCTGGCTGATTCACTCTGTCTCACATCCATGTTACCCCACACAACTTAACCCCCTGTCATGTGACTAGAAGTCTGCCGTGCCAGTCGCTATAAGATACCGACTTGTTAAGTGCTCACTACTTATTAACCCCTTGAGTCCTCCCTGAGGCCCCTCCCACAACTGAAGACCTGTTTTGTTCCCAGACCATACAGGTGAAAAGTGTAGCTGTGTACCATGTATAGCAAGACACATCGCTAGCACCCAGAAAAAATGGCAAGGGGGCCTTATGTGGAGAAGCTGGACCCCCTTGTATAAATCCACATGTGCTTGGGGAGGGAACGCACTGGGCACAGATCACCTGTATGCATCAGCAGAGAGCCTCCAGATGGGGGGGGGGTCAGCTGAACAGATCCCATCTGCTCCCGCCACACTGCTCCGCCCCCCTCCCAGCTTGGCGGCTGCCTCATCCCCTGGGGCATGGGGGGGAATCTGTCTCTTAAAAGCCAGCTGTGCTCCCCTCTTTTTCCCGGCCCAATATTCTGCCATCCAGCTGTTCACCTGAGCAGGAGGCCCCCATACCACCCCCCCATGTCCCTGCCACTCTTTGTTATATCTGGACTGTTTGCCGTGATGCTCTTTGACAAGGACAACACGTGTCATGCTATTGCAGTGTGGCATGGCGCCGAAGTCAGAGTCATGTCATGAAAATCACATATCGCTTACAGCACAGTGGCAAATGAACATAAATGCCGAGGACGCGTCGACCGCGGGGCTGAAGCAAGATACACGTATAGGCCGAGCACACGTCGACCGCGGGGCCCAAGCGGGATACACGTATAGGCCGAGGACGCGTCAACCGCGGGGCCGAAGCCGGATACACGTATAGGCAGAGGACGTGTCGACCGCGGGGCCGAAGCGCGATACACGTATAGGCAGAGGACGCGTCGACCGCGGGGCTGAAGCGCGATACACGTATAGGCAGAGGACGCGTCGACCGCGGGGCTGAAGCGCGATACACGTATAGGCAGAGGACGTGTCGACCGCGGGGCTGAAGCAGGATACACGTATAGGCAGAGGACGCGTCGACCTCGGGGCCGAAGCGCGATACACGTATAGGCAGAGGACACGTCGACCGCGGGGCTGAAGCGGGATACACGTATAGACAGAGGAGACGTCGACCGCGGGGCTGAAGCGGGATACACGTGTAGGCAGAGGACGCGTCAACCGCGGGGCTGAAGCGCGATACACGTATAGGCAGAGGACGCGTCGACCGCGGGGCCGAAGCGCGATACACCTATAGGCAGAGGACACGTCGACCGCGGGGCCCAAGCGGGATACACGTATAGGCAGAGGACGCGTCGACCGCGGGGCCCAAGCGGGATACACGTATAGGCAGAGGACGCGTCGACCGCGGAGCCCAAGCGGGGTACACGTATAGGCAGAGGACGTGTCGACCGCGGGGCTGAAGCCGGACACATGTAATGGCCGATGACGCGTTGCTTACACATTTCTAACACCCCCATCCTACCCGTGTTTTCCATCCACTGTTTTCCTCATGGCTCATCATGGCATTTTACCACGTGAAACAGCTTTCGTGCCACCTTTACATCAGCCTTTTATCCGAGCTGAAGTCACCCCCATGAGCGATTTCTTTGGATCTGTCCGTCACACTGCCACTGCTGGAGCACTGCTTTGTACTCTCCTGCCGTCCCAGATTAAAACGGCTGTGGATTGTGGTGCCCCCGTCTGCGTGAGGCACTTTCCAGCAAAGGAGGCATCACTGGGGGCCGCGGGCTTCGTCTGCTGAGAAGACACTCCCACAAAACCTAGATTTTGCCATATAATTTGTTCCTTCTGTGTGGTGAGTGATCTCCTGTAATGTACCGTAACCCTCAGTGAAAGGGGGTGTGGCTTGCACGAGCGAGAGTCAGGTGACTGACTTATTTGAGTGGGGTCTAGCCGGTTACCTCTCGTTCTCAGCGAAAAGAGTAAAACGCCATTGTCTGCTTCATTTCTACCATTCACCTGGAGCCGCCCATCTCGCAACACCCCCGTCTCTCACCCGCACATTGCAGAATCTTGTGGTTCAGTTTGACAGCCTTGACCTGAGACTCCTCGTACACTCCGGGGCTGGCAGGAGTGCGTGCCTCAAATATTCAGAGGAGTGAAAGAGGGGATCTGAACGGGGCGTGTGTCGCTGTCCGTTATGATGTGAAGGTTACGATGTCGGCCTCGGGTACAGAAGTAAAGGCATCGTCATCATCAAAGAGGCAGAGGGATAGGAGCGTACACAACCGAACTTTGATGTCCATGTGAAGGCGGTAGAGATGGCCAGTGTGTACCGCCCGCAGTGCGCCATGGGCTCCTACTGGACCCACATGTGGATGAGTCAAGGCCAGCACCTCCTACAGGGCTGCTGGGACTCCACCTGGCGCAGGACTCATAAAGGCGCCTCTGTCCTGCAGCCAAAGAGGATGTAAGCGTGCCGCTGTGCCGAGAGAACCGGCCCAGTGATTGATGAGCCCGTTGCCGTGACGGCTAACGGTGCAAGTAATTTACGAGCAAAGCGCTCTGTCGCCGCCGTGGCCTGGTTCCGTGTTCTAAATGAGTCGCGCCGGCTCTTCTCCAGCATGGCCAGAACAGGCCTAGCTCATCCATTTCAACCTGCGGCCTCTGACAATTAAGTGGAAGACGGCCCGCCACTAATGTAATGCTAACGAGCTGAAGGGCAGCGGATGTTGAGGTAAGGGAGCATCGTCGCGGTAATGTGTGTGTCTGCCTTCCAGTGGGCGGGGCCCGGATGTCATCTCCCTCCCCTACTCCACCTGTGACCACACCTATGGAGAACTTTCTCTGCCTTCTTTATCATTCACACCCATCTTTAGCCCATCTGCGGTAGTCCAACACCACGCCCCCTCGCTCCCCCGTGTCTTGGGAAGCTGTCGGCTCTCCGCCACTCGCCATTTGCTGGGCCGACGCTCGCCTCGCTCCGTGCTGGCCAGTTAATAGAGCCCAGTGGGCCGTCATTTCTATTCCGCTCATGATAAAGATGTCCCCCCCCGCCCACCCCGGCCGGCTTGCTCTCGCCCTGCGCCAAGGGGCCTTTGAGGAGCCAGAAAAGCAAGCCCTCCCGGCGGGGGCCATTAGAAACCCGTTATAAATGTGTGTTGAAAGGGATCCTTTTTCCGCGGATGATCCGCCATCCGCCTCTCGCACGCTCTTACCCATTTTCACCACCCCTATCTCCTTGCCTCACTGTTCATTGCACCCCCCCTATGCCTTTCTTGGGATATGAGCCCTCACCTGACATGCTGCCTTGTGAACCCCACTGAAGTGTTTGTCCCAGAGAGCATCCTGGGAGGGGTCACCCTCGGGATTTCATCACTCCTTGTCTTACAGCCACCACTGGCGCGACCCAGAGGGTTTGTTACTGGTTTGCTCCTGTCTTGCAGAGACCGCCATCATCGCCTGCTCGGGACAGCCTCTGCATGTGGACCTGTCCTGCCAAGTCCATGGGGGGGGGGGGGGTTCGTGCGGCCTCACAGAATGTCATGGGAGCACGGTTGGTGTGTCCTTATTAAAATGCGGTCCATTGCTGTTTCCGAATCAGCCTGGAGGGGCGCTGTCTCAGACTCAGCCCCCATCCAGCATGAGGACGTTTCTTTGGATTTTGTGATCGTGTTGTTTGTCGGGGGGGGGGGCCTTGGTGTGTTAATATGTCCTCATACCGCTGCCCCCCGATCCTAACCTCCTTAGCGCCCCCCTCCCCCCAGCCACATCTCTGGCTTTGCTTTTCTTCGACTTTCTTCAGTCCCATTTCCCATTGCCCCCCCCGCCGCCGCAACTCCCCTGGCCCTCAGCTACCTGCTCCCGATGTCGCTTAACGGTTTTAACGACGCTGTGGGCTCAGTTTGGTCTGTTAGCCCCCCCCCCCCCGCCACGATTTATGTTGCATGTTCCGTGCTTCCAGGGCCCTCCGAGTCCAGCCCCCCCAACTCCCGGTTTATACCCTTTACCAAGGTCACACACATAGCAGAGTGCTGTAAATGTCGGGCACTTCTGAACCTGGGGGGGTGTCGCCGTCCTCGTCCCAGCTGGGTGGCACCTCATCATGCGCGGGCGGGCTGGGTATGTACTGAGGCCTGTGTCGCTGAGGGGGCGTGACACTCTGACCCACACGTCACGGCCTGCAGCCGGCACCCTGCTACTGCAGTCCTGCTCGGCACCATCTCCATTTATACAGGCAACACTGACAGCCAAAGGGTAATGAAAGCCGTAACAGCAGGCATTATGGCGGGACTGTAACACGCGTCACGCGCCGCGTGACGTCCGTCATGCCTGTGATGCAGGCTCACAGGGAGCTGGATAAGTACACCTTTCCTAGCCCACACTGACGCTTACTGCAGCAATGCAGCGAGACATGTGGGCGGGGCCAATGGCACCCGGGAGTGCCCTCTGCACGCACCCCACCCCCCGCACACTTCCCCAGGGATCGCAGGCTGATAAGCTCACTCTCTCCCTCTCACTCTCTGGTCTCCTCTCTCTCTTTTTCTCTCCATCTCGCACCTATCTCTTTTATTCTCTCTCTCTCTGTTTTTATTCTCTCTCTCCCTCATTTAGTATTTTTCCCTCTCTCTTGCTCTCTCTCTCTGTCTCCCTCTCTCTCCCTCTCCCATTCTCTGTATCTCCCTCTCTTTCTCTGGCTCTTCCATGACCCCAGAATGCTACCCAGAATTTAAGGAATGAATTAGCCTCTGAATGGAGTCTGTGTCCGTGGGAAGGTGCTGTCCAACCTGGTCCCACTGCATTATCCGATGTCCCATCCCTGGCCGGCCCACCCCCACGCCGGATGCACTGAGGGGCCAGCGCCCCGTGTATGTTAGCATGAAGCATAGGAGCGGAGTGGGCTGTCTGGCTCTGGGGTGTGCAGCTGGTCAAACTGGGATTCTCTCTTCTCTCTCTCTGTTTTCCCAATTTACCACACCTTTAATGATGAAAGGCTTATTTCACCATCATTACTAATCTGCAGCTTTGGTTTTCAAATTCAATGAAGTCAATAATCATACCAGTACCAATAATCTTCAAGTTTGGCTTCAGGTTCTGCAGGGTTCTGAGAGGCACAGTAAGGACCAGAGAAGTTCTGTAGGGCTTTATGACTTCAGAAAGATTTATGAGGTTCCATGAGTTTGTGTGAGTCTATAAGGTTCTGCTGTCTCCCATAAAATCCTTCTCCCTGTCTGTGGAGCAGGAAACACCCCCCCCCCCCTTGCCCGATCACTGGGTTCTGACGCGTGAGACAGGTGTTTTTCTCAGCCTGTGCCCCCCCAATATCTGCTCCATGTAGGTCAGTGTGCACACCTGCTAATGCACATCACACCTGGGTTAATTGTAATTAAAAATCCTAATCGGGCCACTTCCTTTTGTCGAGGCACAGTGGTAATTGCCTCCGCTTAATTTGCAGAGTTAACAATTGCACGAAAGAGTAATTAACGTGACATCAAACGGAATGGAAAGGGAAAAGGGGCCATTTATCCAATTGTCAGCTGTATGATTGTCACTTTGTGAAATATTAATCATGACACAGGCCTCTGCTGTAATTGATCAGTTCAATCTCCTGTAATTGATATCACTGACCCCAAGCTGTAAGTTTAGTCACTTGCTTCTCTGTGTTGATCTGACCCCCGTTTGGTGGTGGGTGGGTGGGTTGGGTGGGGTGGGGGGGGGTTGGCTCAGGCTTCATGTCGGTCCTCCACCCCCGTGGGAGGCAGGCCAGCAGCGAGAGTAAAAGTCTCTTCCGCAATCTGTAATTAGCAGTAATTTACAGTCTGCCCCCCCCCCCATCCTTACTCTCGCACCAAATTCACAGGCTGCCTGGGGCGAGGGGGTTGGCAGTTTCCCTGCCGCATGGTGCCTCACTGTGGGCGTCACGGCGCCCCCTCCCTGTCGGCTCGCTCACCTTGCTTGAGGTGCCTGAAAGTCACTCTCTGTTTTATTAAGACATTAGCCGGGCAAGAAGCTCCACCCACAGTGACGAGGAAGGGAAGGCGCTGTGTCGAGCGCCCCCTGCTGGACAACCAGTGCGCTTTCAACAAAAACATATCAATCTGCCTTTCAGCGGCCAGTTCATCCATCTGTCCATCCATCCATCCATCATCTAACCACTTATCCTGGCCAGGGGTGTGGTGGTGGGGGACTATATCATATCAGTCGAAAAGGCTTCATTTGTCTGATGCTTCTGACGACAAGTTGATGCCCTAGCTGCCGAGCACATGGATCCTACGTATACAAATCTCTAGAATTTCCTTCCAAGACACATGGCACTGTGACAGTGTTACTGAGTGTGTCTGATGGGCTCCATGGCCCCAACAAGACCACCCACCCAGAGACATTCTCCTGTTCCTTGGTCTTGCTCCGTCTCCTGAACCATTTCAACAAAGTCAGTATCTCATAGTTTTCTCAGAATTGGATGTAGGCTCCGCCACCGTAATCTCTCCTGAAGTGGAAATATGGAAATATGTAAGTGATTTCTCTGGCCGCCCTCCCGGAGGCCTATTCCATTCCTTCCATGGGTCCCAGGCAGACGTGGTGGGGAGCAGCCACCTTTAAACTTTCACCTTTCACCTGTCCCATGCTGTGCCTACCTACTGCTATGTCAACTCCAGATAAAAAAAAAAATCAACTTCTACACTGCTGGGGAAATTGAGCTCTTACTTAAAAAAAATGAAAAAAGTGTTTGAGGATAGTGTCCTTCAACTTGACATTTCACACAGATTGCAATATCTCCCTTATCTCCACAGCAAAGGAGGGCGGCTGACTATCATTTGCCCCCCATGCAGCACCGGCTCCCTCGCATTGCCTCCGCTGTCCATTGAAGTGCGTGATTTCAGAATCGCATTCGGATCTTCGGGGGGTGGGGGCGTGGTGAGCTGTAAAGGACACCCCCCCCCCCCCAACCTAGGAAGAATAATGGCCGTGTCGTGAGGTGGAGAGTGTGTAGGAACAGCTTCCTCTCAGGTGGGGAGAGGGGGAAAGTGCTGCCCCCATCTGTTCCTGCCCCAAGCTTGTGCAGTGGGGGGGCGCATTTCCGCACAGAGGCCTTCTCCCACAGATCCTCAGGCCTTCTCCCACAGATCCTCAGGAATTGTCCTCCCCACAAGGCAGGCTCACCCCACATTATGCAGCCTCCGACCTCCTGACTGCTTCCAACGTCATCTGCAATCCTTCGCTTTCCTCTAACCCAGTCTCTCTCTTTCTCTCTCTCTCTTTCTCTGTCCCTGTCTCTCTCTCCCCCTCTGACCCCGTCTGTCTCTCTCCCCCTCTGACCCCATCTGTCTCTCTCTCCCCCTCTGTCCCCGTCTCTCTCTCCCCCTCTGACCCCATATCTCTCTGCCCCTCTAACCTGTGTCTCTCTCCCCCTCTGTCCCCGTCTCTCTCTCCCCCTCTGACCCCATATCTCTCTCCCCCT
>JAODKN010000002.1:26919934-26933782 GCA_026774425.1 Petrocephalus zakoni
TACACCCGTGTGGTGTGGTTCCCGCGGTCATGGCAGTTACACCCGTGTGGTGTGGTTCCCGCGGTCATGGCAGTTACACCCGTGTGGTGTGGTTCCCGCGGTCATGGCAGTTACGGCCGTGTGGTGTGATTCCCGTGGTCATGGCAGTTTCGCCTGCGTGGTGTGATTCCCGCGGTCATGGCAGTTACGCCTGCGCGGTGTGATTCCCGCGGTCAAGGCAGTTACGCCTGTGCGGTGTGATTCCCGCGGTCAAGGCAGTTACGCCTGTGCAGTGTGATTCCCGCGGTCATGGCAGTTACGCCTGTGCGGTGCCGTCCCCACGGTCATGCTACGCATACGTGCCAGCTGCAGCCTATTTCTGATAACTAAGGCTCCCATTAACCACGAACATCTGTATGCTCAGGACAGCATCCCAGTGCCAGTGTGTTAAGGCTACACTTCACTTGTCAGAGTAGCGGTGTAGGTGTCACCCCCACCTAGTGACACATCTCTGTACTTCACCGCCTGCTCCCCGAAGTCACTGAGTCCTAGGAGCTCCTGAAGGTTGGGGAACATGGTCCATCCCAAGTGGGCAGACTGTCTCAGTTACAATGAGGTCAGACTGTCACCACCCGATGCATTTGTTGACCTCCTCGGCTTTTGCCATCAGAGTCCTGCTCTGTCTTCCCTCGAAAACACACCCTTAACCAGCATTCTGTCGTCCTGCTATTCAGCTGGCTTCCCTTTACCTCTACTTGCTATACCCTCTGTCAGTAAAGTTCTTTAGTGTTATCCAGCACCCTTCTGAGTCAAATCTGAGGAGCTGCCGGGCATAGCTGACAGGGTCGCCTGCTAGCTCCCCAGGTGGTCTGTGTCTGTAGCTGACTGCCACCCCGATCTGCTTGGGTCATGGCCTGTCTGCAGGCCTCCTCCTTCTGGAAGATTCTGCTGCTCTCTGCCTACGTGCATGCCTCTCTTCCTAGCTCACCTTTGCATATGTCCTCTGGAGAGAGCCTCTACCTCCACCTGCAAGGTGTCCATGGGAATCTCTGCTGAGCACACTGGCCACTGCCAGAAAACAGAAGCCAAAACTATTGATGTTCTAGATAGTTCTAGGTCACTTGCATGTAAATATATTGCAGTGGGGGAGTCAGCTCTGCGGTTCAGGAATGCAGTAGTTTGCAAGGTCGTTGTTCGAATCCCATGGTGGTAATAATATCATATCATTGGCTGGATGGTGACTGTCTGCCTTGTTTCTGTCTCAAGGTTCGTGCTTTTCTCACTCTGGGTCTCAGTTTGTTGTCTTAACGGGCCCCTTGACCCCTTTATGTGTTTGTGGTTTCTCCGGTAATAAACGTTTGATTGGTCTGATGAACACTCCGCTATCCAGCACTTCTGTTCTGCCCTCTGTCCGATCTCACAAGCTACCCCCATAGGATTATATCTGTCTGTCATATTACAAAAAGTATCACCTCTGTACATCATCTAGATGCTATTTTCCCAGAGTATTCTGGGAATACTGTCTTTGAGTCAGGGAACGTTTTTAATTCTCCCAACAATGGAGCTGTGGGTTTTTATTTAATATTCTTTAATTCTACTTGAAAAGTTACCAATCTTACTCCTAAAATTGTGCAAACACTCTGAGGTATGACTGCCTGGGTTCTGTATATACACACGTATGTTGTGTACATGCCTGGTTAGCCATGTCTCTCTCTCCTTACCACGTTAGACAGAACCTTTTCCCCCAATTAGCCACGATGCTCACATGCTCTCAGCCAGTCTGCACACTCTCTCCTAAAGATCCGATCTTCTCTTCTCTTCTTCTAACCCATTCTCGATGCTCCCTGATCCTGCCCCCCCCAACCCAAAATGATGAAGACAGAGGGTAAATTAGCCGTAATAACTGAGAGTTTGTGCTCTAACGTAAGGGTTATGTCTGCAAGAGTGGTTATGCTCCGGAGTCCCTGCTTGTGTTTCCGCGCAGCTGTATATTTCACACCAGGGCCGGTTCCACCTTCCCGTCCGTGACACGTCGCATGGGGCCGGTTTTGCCTTCCCGTCCATAACACGTCACATGGGGCCGGTTCTGCCTTCCCGTCCGTGACACGTCGCATGGGGCCGGTTCTGCCTTCTGCTCCGCTTCTGCCTGTTGATGCTTCACGTGTTCCCACATGCTGCTGCAGAGGTGCATTTCAGGTGTCTGGCTCTGATGAAATCCCGGGCTTTAACCTGGCTATATTTTCCAGGTGCAGATGTGCATGGCCTTGGTGGGTGAAGGGTGCCTACCCCAAGGGTGACAGAGTGCAAGCTGAGCCCAGATACTGGGGTTTCAACTCTTGATTACACTTTACCCAATTCCTGTCCTGGGGGAGGGATGGATCCATCCATGTTAATCTGAGACAGCATAATGGTTAAAACTCATTGGTAGGAGATGTGAGGCTCTCGGAGTAACATCATTGCATTGGTCTGCAAAGATGGCCCAGATCTCACTTGACTTAATTACGTAAATGATGTAAATGAGGGCTCCTCTTTGCGATGACATCACATGCTGTTGCATGTCTGTGGTATCGTTAGCGGGGGCAGGACCTTCCTAATCTCAAGCGCCTGCCTCTATTGCTGCTGTTTTTCAATCATTCGGTAATAATTACTGAAGCGGTCTGTCTCGGGGCTGGAATGTGTAGCGTGGGAGGAATTTCTGACCCTGTGCTGGGGTTATTAACACATCGCAGTGCTGAGATGGATGGATGAATGGATGGATGGAGCTCTCCCAGAGCAGGTGGTGGTGGGCGGAGCCCCCCATCCCCCACCAGCCACTTGGTTGACTCGTCCTGCCAGCATGCAGGCCGCTGGGCCAGATTCTGGTGTCGGCAGTGCAAGGCGGGTGTGAAACTCAAAAGGCACATTATTGGCATTAATTCTAAATGAATGCTGTAGGGATCTCAGTTGACATGGCTGGTCAATAAGATGTGTGTGTCTGTGTGAGTATTATTTTGGGGGGACCAGACTTTCCCATAAATGATAAAAACCTGTTATTTTGACTTTATGGGCAAATTTTTTACATCCCCACAAGGGGTATATTCAATTTTATAAAAAAAGTGAAAATGCCTAATGTCTTGTATTTTGTTTGCTTAATTATGGCTCAGGTTAGGCCTGGGTAGGGGTTAAGGGTGTCGTGACTGGGATTAGGGTTATGCCCATAGGAATGAATAGACGGTAGGAAAATAAATCGGTGTATGTGTGTCAGTGAGTGTGTATGTGTGTCAGTGAGTGTGTATGTGTGTCAGTGAGTGTGTATGTGTGTCAGTGAGTGTGTGTGTTTGCGCCACACCTGTTGCTCATTCGTCTCACTTCTTGTTTCAGGCCAGCTGCCCATCGTTTGCTCCCTTGTTAGTCTAGTACTGGGGTGTCAAACTCGAGTCCTGGAGGGCTGGAGCCCTGCACATTTTTTGGTTTTACCCTCATTTAATACACCTGATTCAACTCCTTGCACATGGGTTAAGAGCAGAGGACACATTTCGTTGTTGTGTGCTGTGGTGCGTCAACAATGACGATTACTTCCCTTCCCTCTGCTGGTTGGCCCTTTTCTTTGGCCACAGGGCTGGCACTCATTTGCTTTGCCCTTACACCTGCTCCTGTCTCCCTTTGCGTTTTCCTCATGGTAGGACACCTTGAGCTGCTTCCGGTTTTACAAACTACTTTAAAACTGAAAGCCTCCTGTGCTTGGCTGAATAGTTTGTGCTTTGACTGGTTTGTTTCCTTGATTGAAAGACTCATCCAGTTGTTTCACATTAATATTAGTGACACATGCATGATTATAGGACACTGACCAATCAGACTGAAGAGGAGACTGAAATGGTGCCCTAGCTCAGAGTGTCTTTTCTGACCCCCTTATGTACTGGCACAGTGCTGATTATCTGTGGCTGTTCGTTGAAGGAGTAATGGAAGCAGACTGCCACGTCCTCCTGCCCCACCAAATGTCTGGAGACCTTCCGTTATGGGCTAATGAACTGCGGAAAGAGGGGGAGACGGAACCAAGGCTGCATGATAATACCTGGAGATGCTCCGCGAGTCCGATCCGCCCGGCCCAGTCTCCAAGGCCTAGGTCCCGCCATCTCAGGAAGCTGTAATTAGCTCCCCGCCTATTTTCACTTTTTTTCCCCTCTCCGTTCTCCCACCGGACGCCTGTGCTTCAAAACAGCCCCACAATCCGGAACGGCTCATTAGCGATTCCACATTTTAGCGCAAATGCCACGTCGTGAGGAACACGCTGGGATCTGCCTCATGGGATCCGGGCCGCGGGATGCGGGCCGTGGGCGCTGACCGGTCCCTGACCCACCACTGCGCGCTGCTGACAGGGCCCACATCTCTTCTTTGTACCAGCTGCACCCCGTACCCATGAAAACAGCAGTAATGGATGGATGGAGAGTCTCGTACCCATTGCACGGCCTGTCTGTGTGTTCTCCTCACACATGTCCCATGTTTGAACCACAGACCCCCTCCCACAGAAACCTTTCACACTGAACGTTTGGCACGTCATGTGATTCCGGGTTAATATCGTGCCGTTTTGTGGCTTTTGCAGCCCTTCAGCCGTACGCATCCTTTGATTTGCATTCGATTAGCTGTGTACATACTTCTATAATCGCTTCATGTTGTGAAATTAGCTCTGCGCTCTTTCTCCTGCTCATGACATTATTTAGATAATCTCTTAAATACCCAGCTTTAATTACAGCAAGATATAGCTATCAAGCTCTTCCCCCATTACAGTTTTGGTTTACCTGTACAGAGCCTAAATTAGCTGAAGCTCTTAAATCTGGGCTGGCATGCAGATGTGTAGCTTTACTTTACTGTATTTCAAAGTGCCTAAGGCAACAAGCGCTAGCACGCTAACATTCCCTGCGGTCCAGCGTTTATCGAGAATCGCTGCTGTGTAACCAAAGCATCTCACCCATCAGGTACACCTGCTGACCCGTACCACTGGTCCACATCACATGGTCCAGGCCTGGTTGGTTCTATAATCATGTGACTAGGGTGATATTGGTGAATTATTATTATTATTTATTGGATAAATAGCTCATTCAAAGGACAGGGGGCCTAACATTACAGTATTATGGTTCATATAACATTAATATTCATATAAAGAATGATAGCTATGGTTTTAAAAACCTCTAGGGCTCACCGACCGGAGCATTGTTGAACTGGGCTGTCTATTAGCACGTTAGCATCAAATACAACTCAGCCCTGGCACGTTTCAGCGCGCCGCAGTCATACGAGCAATTCCTCGCTGAGCCCCGTGAGGGAGAGACAATTAGCCCACCACTGTGCCGTTTCTGCCTCGATAATGAGTGATTGATCGCGCCGAGCGCTTTCATTTTAGACAACACTTAATGGCAGAATTGAGCCCATTATAGGGGGAATCGGGCCGGTTGGTGCAAGAAGAGCTCTGTTTGATGAATGGGTACCAATCATTTTGACACTGCTGCAAAGATTAAGTTTGTCTCATTAGCAATGGGCTCCGTTTAGCCTTTGGCTGTAAGTGAAAATATTGATGATTTTCTTTATGGCACGAGAGAAAAACAGAGAATGGGGGAAGTCTTGGCAGAGCAGGTAGGACTCTGCGCTGCTGACATGTCCCAGTGCATTCTGGGTAGCGTCAGCATTTCATGCCATGGTCAGCATGGTACTCTGTATCAGGGGATCCTTATGGCCCTCCGCCTCCGTCTTCACACCCCAGCTGGCCGCCACCCCCGAAGGTGGGTCCATTCACACAGTTCAGGTGTGAACTCAGAGGGACGAGGTGCAATCTTCTGGCCTAGACCCCGGGCTCCCAGTCGCTACCCCCCTCGCTCTCGCACCCGGCATTGGGGCCTGCCAAATGCCTACAGTGGCACGGGAGCTTTTACAAAAAGGATAAAAAAATTATAAAACCTGAGCTGGCGGGCGTGCCTGTGTGCCACCGAATCCCAGGCTGGCCACGGTCACGTGTGGCTGGGTCCCCAGTGGCCCTGCAGTGACTCTGTCCCGGGACGGGGGCCAGATGTCTGCCCGGCCGGCAAGCACTCTCCTACAGCATGCTGTGGGGGATAATGAACACGACACAGGCCCAGCGGATCACCGCCAGCCCTCGACACAGAATTCACACGTTTTGTTTGAAAAACTCGGGGTCAGCTGCTAGTGTCAGGGCTACAGGGCTTTTCCAGCAGGGGGCAGTCTGCGGAACCCTTGATCAATTTAGATGTATATAGTTGAGAGCTCAGTGCCTGTCAGTTGGGTCAAGGGTTCCCCAAAATGCAGCTACGAGTTGTAATGAATGTAATAATAATGAAATGTAATATTTTCTCAAAACTGGTATCTGTATGTATGTTTTGGAATCGATCCTCCTGAACCAGCCTGGTACCCCAGATACAAGTCTAAAATTGTACAGTATCTCAAAGCTAACATACAGATTGCAACAGTACATTGGTACATAAAGAGTACATGGCAGCAAAACTGCCATGTGATTTGCCTTTCTCCGCCAAACAGGGCATGTTGGTCTTCTTCGGGCTGTTTTATGGTATAGCTCTCGGATGGGCCTGTACCATGTATGAAACGTGGAGCAGGCACCACTGCAGGGCAGCCCTGAAGACAAAGTCCCCACCTAGTTGCTGGCTCTAGCAGAAGAGCCCAACTCTGGACAGGTGTCTGCTTAGCAATGGGAAATCCTTCTTCGGTGCGTTTAATTGCCCAGTCAGTGGAGCCATGGTGAGATGGTTACTCCTCTCCATTATGGATATTATTATTGTAATATATCAACATGCTGTAAAAATCATTGGAATAATGATGCTGCCACCCTGGTTGCCTGCGAGTGGCCCACCTGCAATTGGCTCACCTGTGACTGGCTCACCTGTGATTGGCCCACCAGCAATTGGCTTGCCTGCATTTGGCCCACCTGTAACTGATTCGCCTCTAATTGGCCCGCCTGCGACTGGTCTGCCTGTGATTGGCCCACCCGCAATTAACTTGCCTGTGGTTTGCCCACCTGTGCCTGACTTGCCTCAAATTGGGCCGCCTGCAACTGGCTCTCCTATGATTGACCCACCTGAGACTGGCTTGCCTGGGATTAGCCTGTATGTGATTGGATTGCCTGCAATTGGCTAGCCTATGACTGTCTCCCGTCTGTCTCCATCCTGGGAAGGAAGCTCTTGAAGGGACAGCCCCCCACAGAGCCGGTCATCCACTGGTCATTGGGACATGGCATTGGGCTGGCGGGGTGCAGTGACGCAGAGCAGCGGTACTCCCCCTTTCCCCCCATGGCCAATCAGGTGTCTCGACGCCACGAGGGGAGCTGGCGGAGATTTGGGAGCACGTCTGGCATCCCTCAGCAGGCCCAGAGCCCCAGAACTAATCCCGTCACAGGTGATTACGAAGGAAAAATGAGGCCCTGGCGGGGCTGCAGCCCACCACGCCACTCCCAGGGCCCAGCCCTGGGACTCTGTCAGTCTGGTCCGGTGGCCCAAGCCCGCTTGGAGCAGATGGAGTGCTGCAGGCTTCAGACTCTGATCAGTAGGCTGTGGAGATGAGGGAAGGTGGTCCCCATCCAGCAGCCTGGGCGTGCTGGTGCCCGCCGGGCCGCGCCTGGCCGCGCCGCGTGCTCCGTCTGGCCACATTTGCTGATTTCTGTCTGACTTGTTTATTTATCACGCCGGTCGTGTCTGATTCCTGTCCTTGTTTACTGGAACGTGCTGGTTTTGTGCGTGTGCGGATGTCACAGCGGCTCGCGAACATACCGTGCGGGGAGGAGAAGGGAGGGCACCCGCGGCCGAGATCGTCTCATATTCTGCAAGATTTTGTCATTTTTTCAAAGACTTGGAATCAATGCAGCCTAGAATTGCTCTCCTAAGGCCATCAAGGAGATGCCAGCATTCCACATACCAAAGAAGTTCGCCAGCACATTTACTACCGCCACCGTCAGGAAGCTGGGCACGTTCTCTCACTCTCCCAGTATTTATTATGCCTCCCTTTGGCTGCTGAGGGCACCCATGACACAGTTTGCGAGGGGGGAGGCATGTGTGGCTGCGTTGCTAAGTATGCTGCTCACCTCATGGTGCATTAAGTAGCGTGTTGCCACAGCCCGGTCGAGCGCTATGTCCTACGTGCAGCCGCAACCAAGGTTACGTGCCAGTCGCCAAGACAACCTGCTCTCGTGACCAAAAGGGTTTGGCGGGCAGCCCTGGGGACGGGCATGTGTGGAACATGACAGGTGAGGTGCCGACCGGGGGCTGGATCTGAATCACTGAAAACGGCCCGGCTTAGCAGGCAAGGAGATTAGCCCTGCAGATCCCTGTCCCCCGTCGTCGGGCCGAACCGGAGTCTTGCCACGAAGCTGGCAGGTGACGTCACCATCACTGTGTTTTCTGAATGAACTCCTGCTCCATAATCTACAGGCAAACAAAGGGGCCTCTAGACACCCGGCGTTTTGCGCAGGTGTGCATGGTGGAAGTGGCCTTCTGCTCAAGGGGCTTAAACGTTGCCGTTCTGGACGGTGGCTCGCCTGTGCTGAGCTGTAACCCGGTCAACGCGGATGACCGAGATCGGGTGCAAGCCAGGCCTGTGATCCGGGCTGTGGCTAGTCCAGCCAGATCTAGGCGGGGAGATACGTGCGTAGATCCGCACCGGCAAATTGCAGTGTGAAATCCTTGGACGTTGTGAAGGCATTGAGGCAACTACCCCCTGGCATTGACTGCTTAATTCAGTCCGCTGGAGTCCGGCGTGGCTCAGTCGGCACGCTTTAGTGACGGCTCGTTTGGTGATCAAGTGATGATCCTCCGTACACGAAATCCGTGGAAATGTGACACTGAGCTTTCTGTGGGCCAATTATCATGTCATCTGGTGGGTTAAGTGCTATTTCCTCCCGAACAACATCAGGTTCTCGGGTATGTGCAATTAGTAATAAAGTGTTTTAATTCCAAGCCCTGCGGAACATGGAGCCTATTCAAAATGTATTATCAAGCAGAAAAAGTACAGTAAACAGAATGAGGCTAATTTTCATTTAAAGACATAACCCTTATCACAACAAAAATGAATATGAAAACAAACAAATAGAAAAAAAATAGTTTCTATAAATATTTATGTGGAAGCTGTTTACAAAAAAGATGAGGGTCAATACATATTTTTCTTAGATTTTAACATTGTTTGTGAAAGTTCCACATATTCCAAAACGTCCACATCCAATTCCGTGCCTGTTTATGACAAATCGGGCTGATTGCTGGAATGCAGACTCAACCTTCCAGAACAATCTCTGAAACCAGCTCATCATTTAATTGTTGCTGTTGTCCAATTGCTTGCAGTTTCAGCTACAGAGGTAACAAAACTTGAACATTCGCACTGCAGCAATTTTGTACAATTACCTCTGATTACAATTTAGCATAAAGGTGTAATTTCAGATGTTCCCAGACATGGTAACTGATACACAAAATACCGATTCTTCACCCAGCTTTTATTAATCAGCAGTAAACCACATGGAAGCAACAAAACAATTCTTCACGTTGGTCCAGGCCAGCTTTTATTTCCACATCCTTTCTGACGTTTCCCGCCCACGTCCTGGTGCTTTCTGTTGGAAATGTCAGCCTTGCGATTCACATAGTACTGATGGGTATATTGATGGGTGTACTTCAGTCATGGAGGGTGGGCTGGACCATTTGAAAAACTGTAAAATTCTCAGTCACGCTCGTGTTATAAAAAGAACTTCCCCAGGTACATGATGGGATTGTGCCTGTCACGTGATCTTGTGTGACAGGCCCAGGCTGGGGGGTTTGGGAGGCTCCCTCATGGACTGTCCATGGATTATTGTCCAAACACAGTGCCCCTGAAAGCAAACGTTTGTTAAAGCTTAAGGTTTCCACACCAGCAGCTGAACAAATCGGCTGTTTGCTTTACGATAATCTGGCATTTTTCAATAGTGAGTGGCCGGATGCGTAGCAGTTTGACAGCTCTAGTGTGAGACCAGCGTCATGCTTGTGTCCTTTTGTCTCACAGACGGTCGTTAATCTCGCCCGGGGTACAGTGTGGTGCACTGTCAGCCATGAGCCAGTTGTACATACAATAACGAACGTTAATAAGCCTTAACGAGGTTTTCTACGAACTGCTAAAGTTACAAATGAGCGCTAACCAAGCCCCCCCCGCGCTGGTTTTTTGTGTGACCGGCTTGCTGACGCCCGCTCTGGGATGGCCGTACGACGCTCCTATCAGCGGCCCAGTCGTTTGGTTTGCTTTTCCAGCCTCCTGACTTCTATTAGCACGTTTCCTAGTGGGACAGGAAGGCATCGCATTCCTGCATCTTCACACACATGGTGTTTTGTCAGGTGAGCATGGAGTCTGCTGTTCAGCCAATCAGCCTGAGTACTCTCATCACTGGTGTCAGTAGTCAGCATAATCCAAACTCCATACTGACACCTCAAAGTTTATTTAAGGAAAGTTATAGAGATAATTTGCTGTTGCAGGCAATGTGTCTTGATCAGGTCATCACCACTCTACTTCCCGTTTTCACTGGAGGCTGTATGGTCGGCTAGGTAGCTGAGCACAGGCTTAAGGTAAATGAACGCATGGTCAGACTTATAAATGTACAAAGCCATTTAAAATCCGGATCCCCGCCGGGCTTCCTGTGTGTAGAGACCTCCAGCCCAGAGTGACGTATCAAACCAGCACCCCCCTCTCTCCATTGTCCTCCTCTTGCTCTTTAAAGTCGGGCCCCTGCTTGGCACTGATATCCTAACCTGACGGCAACAGCGAGCATGATGGATGAAGCCACCAGCAGCACCACCCCACCTCTGGTATTTGATCCAGGAAACACAGGGAACCTGTTGTGCAAAGGGAGGTGCGTAATGACTGTGTGTGTGTGTGTATGTGTGTGTGTGTGTGTGTATATATATATACATATATACACACACACACACACATAAATTAACTTCTACGTGGTATTTAAGGGACGTGGAGCAAGTCTGTGGCAGATAAAGATAATTTAAGGATTTATCCAGGAGGATTAAGGGGTCTGTCGTTAATCCCTTCGGTGACATCGCTACATGCGGAATCTTTAATTAAAGGGACCCAGAAAGCAAACGGAATGCAGCAACACAAAACAAGGCACCTTAATTAACTTTTGCCGGCCGCCCCGCTCTCTCGGCTTGACGCCCTCACCGTCTGCGTGCGGATAGCGGATCGATGCCACTGTCCCTCGTGGTCACGGGGAAGGAGGGGCCTGGGATGGGGGGGTGCTCCCAATCCACCCCCTCCTATCGGCCTTCCGCAGAGGAGCCGTGCGCATTATGCATTGTTTTATTTCTGCTTGTTCATGTATATTTCTTGCCTGCTGATGCTAAACTGAGCCCCCCCCCTCACCCCCCACCACCACACACTCCCACCACCTCAACCACGGCGCTTCTCAGGCATGCCAGTTTAAATGAAGGTACAAACACAGAGCTCATCTTACAGGACAGCAGGCCGCATGCAGCCTGAAGTTAAGGGACTTGGATATTGATCAAAGGGTTTGGGGATCAGGGCCCAGGAGGGGGGTGTCCTTACTGTGCTAAACTGGGTCAGTAAGCTATCCTGCAGAGGGCTCAGAGGGCTGGGGGTGGAGGTAGGGGCTGCAGCGTTAGGGTGACTGGGCGGGTGTTCATCCCACGTGTGTGCTAGTCATGGCGGCCAGGTACCCTCCTCTCAGGGGCTTGTCTTCTTTGGATTTCTGCTCAGCTTCTTCTTCTGTGACCATTGGCCCAGGCAAGGCTCTGCGTTCTACATCACCAGAGTCGGGCCTTAGCCCTGTCGCAATAAAAGATCGCATTACTGTGTGTTACTTGCCCAAGCGTGTCGAAACTCTACACGGTTTTCTCTTGTCTTTCTTTCTTTTTCCTCTCATTTCCACGGATTGAATCACTGGGACCAGGAGGCCAGTATGATGTATATCATTACTTAGCAGCTGCATAAGTGCCCGGAAACCTGGTGGAGCTGGCTCACGCCAGCCTGCTCAGGGGTGATGTTCCACGTCGCCTGTGTCTTCGTCGTGAACGCAGCAATGCATCCCGCTGTCCATACCACCAACGGCTGTTTCCTGTGACCCCCGCTTCTGGCCTAGCCTGAGGTCTGAAAGCCAGTCTCGAGTGGCTTCGCGGGGGGGGATGGGTGGCCACCAGCACAAAAACAAACTCGGTTAGAGTGCCATCTGTTCCGGGTCACGCTAAGCTAATTCCCGTCGCCTGCGGGGACAGCCGGCACTTCCTCCGGCGGCTGTGGGGGGCTGCAGACGGATGCCTTGGCTCCCGCCGTTTGGCGAGGGCCCGGGACGGCGTAATTCCCGGTGGCCCCCCTCAGCGAGTGTGGAAAGACTCTGTGTGCTGGGTGATTGATTAACACAATGACATCGGTACAATAGCTTGGAGGGCACACGGATCCCTAAATAGAGCAGAGTGTGAGCAGCACATCCCGGCAAGGCACGCAGCCCGGGGGGGGCACCGGGGGCCCCTTTAAGCCGCGGCACCTTCCCCGAGAAGCAGAGCGGCAGGAAATGAAAGAACCCCATTGTCAGAGGGTCTCTGCGTGGACCCGACGGGAGACGGTTTGGGATTTTAAAGCTGTTTAAGGAGACATAATGAAAACCATTTAAGGGGAAATATTAAGGCAATAAGTCATTTTTAACTTGCATGCAAGTTTTGTGTCAAATGCGAAGCACTGACTGGATTTCGCAGATAACTGTTGCATCAGTAAGTAAAAAGAACACCGTAGGGAAAAAGATTATTTTTAACGTGGTGGGTTTGCCATCAAGCTCGGCAAACGATGCTGGGGTGTGTCGTCCTCAGCCGGGCCCTAATTCTGTGTGCGGCAATGACTTTTCGGTTGTGAACCTGTGGACTCAAAAGTGAGCATACAGGAGTGTACTCACAGAAAATACATAGAGGAGAGTACGCGCTGGAGTGTGCTCACAGAAAATACACAGGGGTGTCAGGGTCGGTGCCCACTCGACCCTTCCTTGGTGTCTTTCCCCATTAGGCCAGCTGGTGTTGCCTGCCATCCTGATCCCCTTCCTTGTTTGCCCCTAGTGTGCTGCCCTTGGTCCTAAGACTGCGGCGTAGCTCAGTGTGCTGAGCGCGTGGCTCTTATTCCTTGCATCATGAGTTTGAAGTCAGCTTTATTTATTTCTTGTTCCCCAGTTGTCATGCCCTGCCCGTCGGATCCTCCTGTGTGCCACGCCCACTCGTTTCCCTCGTGCTAATCCTCCTGTTCCCAGCTGTTTTGTGTTTGAAAATCAGCGTCTCTAGTATTTAGTCTGCCCTAGTCCTGTCTCCCTCGTCGGGTCTTGTCTATGCTTTGTCTATGCGTATGCCTAGCACGCTAGCGGTCACGCTCGCTCCCGTCTTTTGTACCCTGTTTCAACCCTGAATCCCCAAATAAACGCCCCTTTGAAGGGCTCAAACCTTACAGCCTGCAGTATGGGTCGTAAATCCCGCTCCCAGCGTGACACCAGTGTTCTGTTTTTCCCTTTTGAGCTTTTCGGTTAACCCCCTTGTATTTTTTTGGTTACTGTTCCATGTATTATTCTAGTGTTGGTTAGGGTGTTTTCCTAGTTTCATGTCTTTTTGGTTCCTTACTTCAGTGTTAATTAGCTTTCAGTTCCTTCACCTGGGTCTTGTTTTTCAGTGCTTGGGCTAATTATTCCATCTGTTGCTCATTGTCTTGCACCTTCCACGATTGGTTATTGTCCCGCACCTGCCCATCCTTCTTTCACCAAGAAGGAGGCTGTAACATCCCTAAGAGGAGGGTGGCATGTTTCGTGACATGCCACCCTCCTCTTAGGGATGTCACAGCCTCCTTCTCGGTGTGTTTCGTGACATGCCACCCTCC
>JAODKN010000002.1:26935737-26948001 GCA_026774425.1 Petrocephalus zakoni
GGTGTGTTTCGTGACATGCCACCCTCCTCTTAGGGATGTCACAGCCTCCTTCTCGGTGTGTTTCGTGACATGCCACCCTCCTCTTAGGGATGTCACAGCCACAGCTGCAGTGCAATCAGACGCCTGACCACAGAAATCTCACCAGGGAGCGGCTTCAGCATGGTCTGGCGGACTGACACGTCCCGACATCCTGAAACGGGCCAAGCCTAATCCGGCGCGTCTTATGAAACTCCATCTGTGTGTTTGCGATTCAGAATGCCAGACCATTAGTCCCACACTCCAACTTTGTTTTATTTATTTCTTTAGCAAAGTTACAAAACAGCATTGGTAAAGATTTGCAGAGCCTGCCGGTGAGGTGGCCACATTGTTGACCTTCGGCTAATATATCACACACTTGCTGCTGTGCTCACTGACTAAGTGGCTTTGGACTGGACTGTCTGCCAACTGCATGCAAATTTGTAAATTCTTCACTTGTTGCAGAGCTTCTGTACCAGGGGGTCTCAGTGATTAAGCCGTGAATCCCTGCAATCCCCGGTCAGTCACATGCGCCAGTTGCGTAATGCACACACTATGCGTGGAAGTTAAGTTGGGTGCTTAGATTTCTACAGTTTCCATCTCTCTTGCCCAAGTTGTGTAAGCACCCTCCCGGAGGATGCGGAGGAAACCTTGACGTTAACAGATTTTTAACTTGTTTTTACCCTTTACTTTAAAGGCTAGTGAATACTTCCCGCTTGTTTTAATTTGTGTCTCAGCCATTGATTGCTATTTTGTAAGAAGAAGGCAGCCAGTGATGCAACAGTAGGAGAAAGCAGAGGCGGGTCTCTGCCCTGCCACAGCTGGCGTGCTGCAACTTTGAGCAACATCTCGGAAAATTAAAATTGGGAAATGGGGAATCTTTTAAACTGTTGCATCACGCCACTCATATTTAGAAATGAACTTGCAGATTCTTAATTCATCCTTTATTTTCAGTTGTGGGGTGGGAGGGGTGCACTTCCTGCCCTAAATGTTGTCCCGTCTCCTGACAGTGTGCCAGGTCAGTGAGGGTCTGGAGTCAGATCACCGCTAGCCGGAGTCCCGGACACCGAGCCTTGCCGATTGTGGTGCACGTTTGCCTTTATTTGAGGCAGGCTGTGTTGGCAATCCCCCAAAACTCTGACCAACATGGGAGCCTGAGAGATGGATGGATCGTTGGACAAGCTTTTCTTGGTTTACCGATTCTTCTACCATTATCTTCCGACTCTCATTTTATACCTTTGTGGAACAGATGATGAATTTGGCATTTAATCTGTGAGAAAACTGAAGAAGATGGGCTGTAACAGATCATGCCTAATCCCCTTATGAAAACAGGGCTAAACATACTGCTAGCAGCATGCCAGCATTTCCCCGGGCACCCTGATCTCCCCACTTCCTGCTTTGCCGCTGTTTCCTGTCTGAAGGTGTGTGGCCTGCACCAGGGTTCCATCCCTCACATATCACATTTGGGGCCTCAAGGTGCAGGGTGGCCTCAAACACCACCCAACTGCAACACGAAACAAAAAAAAGAATCCCAATCAAACTGTTCAGCTTGACGAGTTTGGAAGCTGCTGCATAAGAGCTGCCTGCATTCTGCGCCAGAGACAGGCGCGATGTACTGGGGAATCATGGGAAATATGCACGCGGATTAACTGTAGTAAGTAGTACACGGCAAGATGAATTTGGAGGTGAATCCAATAAAAAAAGTTCTGTGTTTTGCCAAAAGATGACTCCAATGAATGCTTCACAAAAAAGTGAAGGGCCAGCAAAGAGCCACACTCTGCGTGATAAGGGGTATTACGCAGCCCAGGTCGCTGTGCAGGTATGCGGAGGGGCGTTATGTAGCCCAGACACTGTGCGGGGGCTTAGAGGAGAATCACGCAGCCCGTGCGCTGTGTGGGCACCAGGAGGGGTATTATGCAAGGTGTTACATGCTGAGGTATTATGCAGTGCAAGGCGTTACACGCTGAGGTATTATGCAGTGTAAGGCGTTACACGCTGAGGTGTTATGCAGTGCAAGGCGTTACACACTAAGGTGTTATGCAGTGCAAGGCATTACATGCTGAGGTATTATGCACTGCAAGGCATTATATGCTGAGGAGTTATGCAGTGCATGGTGTTACACGCTGAGGTATTATGCAGTGTAAGGCGTTACACGTTGAGGTGTTATGCAGTGCAAGGCTTTACACACTGAGGTGTAATGCAATGCAAGGCGTTATACGCTGAAGTGTTATGCAATGCAAGCTTTTACATGCTGAGGTATTATGCAGTGCAAGGCGTTACACGCTGAGGTGTTATGCAGTGCAAGGCGTTACACGCCGAGGTATTATGCAGTGCAAGGCATTACACGCTGAGGTGTCATGCACTGCAAAGTGTTACACGCTGCTGTGTTATGCAGTGCAAGCTTTTACGCGCCGAGGTGTTATGCAGTGCAAGGCATTACACACTGAGGTATTATGCAGTGCAAGGCGTTACACGCTGCGGTGTTACATGGTGCTAGCAGCAGCATATATCCTCACTGGCACGAAACAGATGCCAGGAGCCTGAGTGTACGTTCACCTGAACATCTGCCAGTGCACGTTTTTGGGGCCTGGGAGAGTCACCATCAGGCCTAACATTGAGGGCACCTTGGTTTTATGCCCCCCCACCCTATAAATTCCCTGAATTTTTTTTCCTCCCAATTCTATTTAGCTCCACTGTGAAGGTGAATCTTGATATGCTGAAGGACAAATAATCTTGGTTCCCACCTCCAGCTTACCCGCTCAGAAGCATGGCTCACCACCCCATTCTCAGGCACTGCCCTATTACCCGCTCAGAGGCATGGCTCACCGGCCCCTTCTCAGGCACTGCCCTATTGCTGTACGGAGTCGCCGGAGCCCAAGTCAGGGCAAGTCATTTTGTTTATATAGCACTGTTAAAAACAACCAGTGGCTGGACAAATTGTTTTACAACAATAAAAAAACAATACACATAAAAAGTGGGGAAAATGTAAATAAACATAAAATACATAACTAAAATGAAGGTAAATGGAAAATATAATGAAGTGGACATTAAAATTACAATAATGTAATGAAACAGACAGCATATGCAGAGCTAAAATCTCAGTGAATAAATGAATTCTGTGTGTCTGTGTGCCTATGCATGTGCATGTACCTGAACATGCTTGTTTCTGTGTGTTTGTGTATCTGTGCATTTACGTGTGTGTATGTGTATGCGTGTGCATGTGTGTGTGCCTGTGCTTTTGCATGTGTGTATACGTGTGCCTGAGCATGCATGTGTATGTGTGTGTATACATGTGCCTGAGCACGTGTGTGTTTGCATGTGCATGTGTGTATATGTGTGCCTGAGCACGTATGTGTTTGCATGTGCATGTGTTTGTTTGCATGAGCATGCGTGTATACATGTGCCTCAACGTGTGTGTGTTTGCATGTGTATGTGTGTATACATGTGCCTGAGCACGTGTGTGTTTGCATGTGCATGTGTGTATACATGTGCCTGAGTGCGTGTGTTTGTATGTGCATGTGTGTGAGCATGTGCGTCTCTACACTGAAATAATAAATACCAGCTGATTGTTTTTGCTGGAGTTATTTTGGTGTGAGACAGTAACTGTGATCCTTGCAGCTGTGAGCAGAGGCTTGGTGGCCTTTGGTGGGCGGGGTCCTGATGGTGATGGCACTATGGAGGGAGTGGCTTGATGGCACCGACTGAACACAGTGTTAAACCCCATTCAGTTAGAGGTTAAGCCCCTAACCGATCGACATGTCGGTGTTCCTGACTGCTCTACTGATTTCAGTCTTAGATAACCTCGATCAGCTCCAGACGCCCCAGGCTGGTGCTTTATAGCTGGTCAAAAACAAAAAGGATTTAATGGATTTAAATGTTTCCTGATGTTTTCCATATCTCTGTGACCCAACCAGTTTGTGCTGTTTCCAACATCTTTTCAAAGATTAAACATTAATGCTCTGCCACCCTACACAGGAGGAACCATCAGTGGTCTGGATGGATGGATGGATGGATGGATGGAGGGATGGGTGGATGGATGGATGGATGGGTGTGTCAGCATGAAGGAGGGCTGACCCATCACCTGCATGTGCAGGATCTTGCTGTTGCCTCGGACGCTAAACCCATTTCGTTTTGCCTCGTCTCATCAGCAACTCACATAGCAAACCTTATTTGTTTTGACAGGAAACGCTTTCAAAACTGAACAGAGCTATTTTTTTCTTTGACTGCACTCAAATATGGAAACTTTGTTCATCTCCAAACAAGCCTATTTACGATTGATTTTTATCAGGCCTGCTCGTCTTTTACGATGTTTACCCGTGAAAAATGAAGTGAGCGGAGACGGCATGTTCGGCCCCCAAAGTTACGGACAGTGCCGGGCTTTGACAAACTGCTGGCTTATAAATTATGTCAGCGAGGGAGCACCTTCATACTGCCTGACAGTTATTGACTGACTTTAATTTGCACACCTTCTCTTTCTGTTTTTTTTAAGTAATGTCTGCTCCAGTTCAATCAGCGTCTCACCTTCCATTTTCAGCAGACAGAGCCCTGGGCCGTCTTTTACAATGACAGCGATTTCAGTCCGAAGATACACATCACATATTGTCCCTAAATATGATAAATCTGATTTCAAAATGTTTCTTTTTGATCTTTAAATGTCATTGTCGTGGGCTTTTTTATTATTAAACGTTAAAAGAAAAAGTAATTTTGCAAGCGCTAGTTTCTCAGAAATGAAAAAAGCCCAGCTGAATGAAAATGACTTTTATTTTCTGATATTTTCTGTTGATCCACTGAAAGGCTTGATCATTTTCCAGTCCTCACATGTCACACATCGTCACTTCAACAGGAGGAAGGACCACCAGTTAATCAAGCTGTAAAGTGGAAGGACCAACCCCTGTGGTAGTATCGAGTTTATTTCCCAGTAACCTTCAAATCCGCTGTCCATTGCTATTAGATTTCACGGTTCCTAGTAAGACATCCATGTTGATCCCTTTAGCTATGTTTTAAAAAGAGAATTAAGCCTCTGCTCAACACATTTTAATCCTGTTGTTAATATCTCTTTTCTCAGATCTCGATGACTTATCTCACTGTTTTAAAGACGGCATTTCAAATCCCCTCCCCGACTTTGGGGCAGGTTTTTTCTGTCAACAGAGACTCGGCTATGCTCACTAATGACTGCCTGTGATTTTGTTTCCCCTCAATCAGGTGTGGGAGGCGGGGCTATAACCAAGATGTGGTCCCTCCCCCTTAGTAAAACCTGCACCGATATGTCGATGAGAACCATAAGCCAACCAGATGGATCCTAGACTGCCAGCACCCACCCAGGTACCACCCACCCGAGAGCAAAAGACAAGAAAGTTCTACTCCCGGGCCGTCATTGGGCGACCTTGGCACCTGGGTCAGGACACGCCCCCATAGCACATTAACACAAGGATGTGAGCGCGTAAGCCTGCCATAAAACAGGCAGTTAACCTCGCTCGCCGGCCTTACCACGCTCTGATTCCTGTAATTGCGTTTTTATTGCACACGAGGAGGTATGAAATCATACAAATGTGTTTTAGGAGATTGTTGACCTTATCATGACTGAAGCTGCACATTCCTCTTGGCGCAATGAGCGAAGATGGCGGATTTAGGAAGGAGTCTCCTCACGAGCCAATGGTTTAATATTTAACGTTGGCGGAACACCGCTTTTCGTTTTCAGCCTGGCTGAAAGTTTTGCCCAGAGCAACTTCATGGCTAAAATACAACTGTTAGAAGTTGAAATGGAAAGAAAATTCCGGAAGGATTGGGCTCACCTTGTTGGCAAAAGTCGGCAGGGTGAATGGGGGGCAGTAGGTGTCTTAGTGGGATATGATGCTGAGCCTCTGATCAGAAGGTCACCAGTTCAAATCCCACCGTCAGCAACGTGATTTCACTATTGGGTCCCTGAGCAGAGGCCCTCCAGAGATTCCCTGACCCTACTTTCAATTTTACACCACTTTAAGTAAAAGTTTGTTTGCTAAATAAGGTCATTGCAACTGAATAAGGTCAAACCTAAGTCCATATCTCTTGAGCTCACCTTTTGAGCTTCTGTGTTATTGAGTAACTACCAGTTACTCAGTTACCAGGCACGTTCCACTTTTGGTTCTACGCATTCCACCTCCTGACTGTGATTCTTTGCATGTGTGGTTTTGAGTAAGGTTTCCAGGAGCCATCTGGGTTAATAACCTACCCAGCAGTACAGGAGGCAAGACTTGCATGAGGACCTGCACCTTTGCAGAAGAAAATGAGTAAGAAGGAGTCTGATAAAAGGCAAAGCCGAGCGAGCTAACTGAGATAGCATTGTTAGCCGTGCCTTCAAGTAATAACTGGAGGTAAAAGCAAGCTTGCAATGGCAAATTAGCCAAACCTGAAGGCGCAATTATGCTGGTGATGCAAACATCAATCCTCAGAAATAGAAGCCGGCAATTTTCTAGCAAGTGTTGGAGAGAATTGAGATGGAGAAGATCTAATTCCATGGATACTGGTCACCTCATGGGGTTAAATCTGTTCCTTGGTGCTGCTTCAGCAAACCTCAGCAGATGGTAATTCCAGGTATAATGTCCACATTACCTTTATGTTTAATATCCAGCATCACAGCAGTCCAATAATAAACGTTCAGATGATGGAATTGTGGGTTGGGGAGGTCCAATTTGGTCATGGTTGGGGCCTAGACTGATACAGGCACTGATTTGCTGAATCCCATTAGGCCTCAGAAACTGGGATAGGACTGTGAGGAGAAGCATCCTCTACACACAGAATTATTAGGAAAGTGTTTATTTTATTTATATCTTCTCTTCTGAACAATATTTTCAGTCCAGATGAATCTCTAATAAAGAATGAGCTGTTTAAAAGCAGCACATGTTCAGTGTTTGGTCTGAGTAGTTTCTGTTTGGAGAAAAACAGGAAACCATAGATACTTTCCTGTGCAGAATTATTAAGCAAGTTATTATTACTGTTAAAGTAGGCCGAAAAGGACCATGCAGAGCCGAAAAAATTCTAAGCTTGTGTAGAATTCCAAAGTCAGTCTTTATTGCATCCAGACAGGTTACAGCCAAGGCTGGACACTGCGCAAGTCCGCTCAGTGCTGATTGTTATACACTATTCTTGCCTTTTAAAAATGACTTGTCACTTAAGCATCCTCCTTCCCTCTGTCCCTGAGCATCATTGTCCTCTCCCCCAGCCCACACCACTAATTGACAGGGTCACTTATGTTTTTTTACTGTTTGGACCCTCAGTTGAACATAATTGTGGGGCGACCACTAGATTTTTTAATACACTCGTCAGTGAACTTGGGACGAACTCGGGTATCGCTGACAGCGGACCATAGCGGCTTCAGCTAGCTGCTCGTTGCTTAGCTACAGAGTTTAATAATATGTTTAGCCATCAACGTAGTGATAAGATACAAAGCTGACTAAGGTGTATATTCATGCAACCAGGGCTAAAATAAAATAGCCAACAGAAACTTTGAAGTTAACAAAAGGTGCAGATACATACATAATTGATTACTTGTAATGATTACATCATGAGACAGTAATTGGTATGCTTTCTGATAATATCCTAGTGATTACATTCTCTAAATGTGCTACATAATATTTCATACGAGTCAGAGGGATGCAAAGCAGTCAAAATAGCTAAATCTTTAAAACGTACAATCGATTGTTTTGTGGCCAACAAATAAAGAGGACGGAGGAATGTAGAGAGAAGAAGACAAATTAACTACTGATGATTTGTGTCAAATTCAAGGGGAGACTTTCAGAAATGCTTTAGGTTCAAGTGCCGCAATTTTTCAAAACTGCAATCTGGATTGAATCTCTAAGTACTAAGTGTGCTATGTGACTTTGCTAAGGTCACAAAGGCTGAAACATGACCTCCACAAAACAAGGCACACAACCTAAAACATTATGAATGGACATGAACATGTCTCAGGACTGATGTTACAGAGGTTTTGTGGACAAATGAGATGAGAGTGACTCTTGATGGATGGTGGATGGGCCAGTGGTTGGACACCTTCTTCAAGTGCCAACAAGGCAGTGGAGGATTGATGGTGTGGGCTGCAGTTATCAGTGATGAACTTGTTGGACCTTCCAGAACTTCAGTCCCAGATGGAATAAAAATTAACCACAGGTTATACTGACAATTTCTAGAAGATAACTTCTTCAAACACTGGCATCAGCAGATTTAAAAAAGGTTATGATATTCATGTAGGACAATGTCCCCTTCCCATGCAACAAAGTATTCCATGGATTGGCCAAGAAAGGCTTGAAAGGTGATTGAATAATGACCTGGCCCCCTTCATCACCTGACTTAACCCCCATTGAGAACTACTGGGTCTTACTAAAGTATGAGCTTTACCAAGGCGGCAAGCAGTACACTTCTCAGAGCAGCCTCTGGGAGGCGCTCCTAGCTGCCTTTGCTAATATAGGAGGGAATCAAATCAAAAACCTGACTGGTTCAATGGACAACAGGCTCATGATGGTCACTGAGAAGACAGGTGGCCATACAGGACACTAAGCTTGGTAATGTGGGCTGTATAGAATGACTGATAGTTTGTTATTCCTTATGCAGAATGAATGGCTAAAAATAGTATTATTATTATTATTATCATTATTGTTGTTGTTGTTATTATTACCATTGTCATCATCATCATTATTATTGTTGTTATTATTTCTGTAGGTGATGAAGAGAGACCACTTAGTTTCTGATTGGCTATTAATGCTATACACTGAAAATTGCCATTCTTTTCTTTCTTTTTGTGAATTTCCCTCTAAGAATTACTGGGAGCAAAAGACAACTTCTGAATTCATTTTTCATGGGTTTGCCCAAATTCTGCAAAAAAAATTATCACCAGGAATAGTACTTGCCTAATAATTTGGCACAGAGTGTATATGGGTGGCGGGTGATACTCTAGCCTGGGGGTGGATTCCCGACCCCTGCACTGTGAGTGTGCTTTGCATGGGGGCAGATTCCCAACCCCTGCACTGTGAGTGTGCTTTGCATGTTCGTCAACATCTGTGTATTTTAGTGTCTTCCAGAGCCAGACAGGTAACGCCACATTGTTCACTGTGTGTGTGTCTGTGTGTGCGCCAGTGTATATATTTGAAATTATTATATTTTGGGGATTAGATTTCCCCACAGTATGATAAAAAAGAGTAACTTTTAATGTTCTGGGGACATTTTTAAGTCCCCACAAAGATAACCTCAATAAAATCTGTGACTAAAATCAAAAAAGTTAAAATTGCCCAATGTTTGGTTACTTATGTTTAAGGATAGGGCTGGGTAGGGGTTATGGTTGTCATATATGGGATTAGGGCTATGCCCAATGAAATTAATAGAGAATCCCCATAAAAATATGAATACATTGACTGTATGTGCGTGTGCCACAGCTCTGCCCGTAACTTTGGGGGCCGAACTGCCTGTGCTCATTTCATTTTACATGGATAAACATCGTAAATGACGAGAGGGCCTGATAAAAATCAATCATAAATAGGCTTGTTTGGAGATTAACAAAGTTTCCATATTTGAGTGCAGTCAAAAAATGTGTGTGCATGTATATCATATTATGTACATCATGTACACCCTGTGTTTTCATGAACCTGCACTAGATAAGTGTCTGTCAAAGCCCAGTTCATGGGTACCTTCTCTATGACAGATACTAGTCTATACAGTACTAGGTGATGACGTTTCACTATAGACTATAGATAAATATTTCTTTAGATATATATCTATAGATATATATATCTATTTAGTCTGCTTCCCAGGGTGGTGTGTCACTCAGCAGGTTGGGGCATTGTGCATATGCTCAGAGGGTTTCTAGTTTGAATCCCAAGCTCGTTAGAGTACCTGCATCTCCTCTAGGCCTTTGCGTAATGTCCTTAACACCCCCCCCCCACCCCCCGCAATGCTCCAGCAGTGCCATACGAACAGCTGGCCATGCACTTAGGCCCCAAGCTTCACTCTCACCTCTACATGTGCCTATGTCTCAGAGGAAAGCATGATGGGATAGGTGCAAACTAATACATCACCATGTTTGTGCAGAGGTGAAATAAAGCTTCCGTTTCTTTGCTTAAATACAGGCTTTTCCTAATTATTCTGGATTACTGTTAAAGCAGATATGTACAGTGTAAAAATATGTATGACACTTATTAAAAATGGCATCCAATGCAGGAAGACACAGCTAGGACACTATTGTTTAACGTAGAGACTTTTCACTGGCTTGATGTTAATTAAAATCAGAGGCCGTCTCAGTGACACATTTTGTAGTTGTGTGTTGAGAGTAACGCTGAACAAACTTTATTTGACGGTGGCTTGGCGCTCTTTGTAGCTTAACAGTGTTGCACCAGTTCTATTTGGTCCGGATCCAGTCGCCGGCCCTGGCGCCCAAGGCCTTCGCGATGGGATGGAGGCGCCGAGGCACTAACGGCTCCCATCGCCGCGTACGCTCACACCGGCTGTCTGCCCGCTCTCTGCCGCTTCCTGACGCTGTCAGCTGCATTTTCTCACATTTGTTAGGCGATGTCACGCCATTTCCTTTTGGTGGGTGACGGAGGGGGGCGTGTGGACGCTTCATTTCTGCCAAGCCCCATGCACGCACGCCCCGCGCTCCTGCGCATCAGGCACTGAACCTCACCCTCAGGGGGTACTTTTGTCAGTGTTAAGGTGTGCAAGGAACACTGGGAATGCCCCTTAATGTCCGCTTCTCTTTTCTCATCAGAACATTCTCTCATCTCACACTGAGCATTCTGTCGATTTAGGGCCAGGGATTGCGTAAGGCGTGGAATGTGGAATGTGCTGGACGCTGTGCTGTTTAGTGTTCTCTAGTCACTGTTTGGTGAATCGTTGGTAAAATGCTGAACAGGGCTCTTCCGTTATCCAGTGATCAAGTTCTTTTTGGTGAAACTGAGGGGGTCCTGTGATGTAAAGCCCTCCAGTGCCTCCCTCCCTGTGCCCCTGTGCCCCTGTTCCTTCTGGGCCCTGCTGTCTCCCTCTCTCACCATCATACCTGACTGTACACTCTGTGTTTGTCTGCTTTCCTTTTAATGTTATGCCAAATTTTCCCCTCCATGCCAAGAGGAATGGTTATTGCTGCATAGCTTGTTGGCTTCTGCATATTTCCACATACTTTTTCTTATCAGACTAACCGTTTATTATTACAGCCACACCATTTCCTGCATCTGTGCCTGTCGTAAGTGCCTTTGGGTTCCATAGAAGTTGAATGTTTGATTTTTATTATCCTTTGAGGGTCAGTGACATGCTAGTGATTCATTGATGGGATGAAGGTGAAGGTGAGACTGCGGTGTGCCCGCTGAAACAGCGGCAGGGCGAGACTGCCGATGGCGCTTGTGAGCTATGACCAGCACAATTCCTGCCGGCTTGCAGGGGCATCCGCTGGCTATGAGTCTTGCCAAAGTGCGGCGATGTTTCGTGCCGTTTCCCGGCAAAGCGCTGCTGGTGCTAACATCTGGCGGGGTTAAGAGGGCGGGGCCCCGCGCTGTCTCTGGCCGCCTCGTTGGTGAGAATAGCTCACACCCCTAATTAGCAGGGACCCACTTAGACGAGGCCGCTCCAGTCGTGAGCAATCGGACGTCACAGAGCCCCCGGCGGCCCGGGGGTCCAGCTGACCCACTTTCTGTCTCTGTGTCCCCTCATCCGCAATCCCGGGTAACCATTTTTAGTCCTCCTTTATTCCCAATGTATTTTTATCATTTGTGACTTCCCCTTTATTATGAGATTGGGGTGGAAGGAAAGGATGCATTTAGCAGTAGCCCAACCCCCTGGGCCTTTGTGTGAGGTTCTGCTGGGCCTGGGTAATCCAGTAATCCAACGTGCCGCTCTCTGGGAGTGGAAAGACTGGCTGGAGGAGTAGAGAGGTTGTAGCTCCACCCAGCCATCTCCCCACTGCAGCCCCCTTCTCCTCCTGCCTTGTCTGGACCCCCTTCAGTGCCCCTGACAGTCATACTTATAATTAGCAGTGGGTAACCTTTATTTTTTATGGTGAGACTGTCACTTCCTGCCCACTACTTGTGTGGGCTGGCCTGGTGCTGGGTCCTGCTAATTACCTTTAATGAAACTTCTTTTGAAGACTTGTGTGTCAAAGGGACTGAAACACAGGTACCCCCATGATAGCCCCTGAGAGCAACCCCCCACCCCCCCCAGCCGTCGCTCCCGGCGCTGCCCTGCCGTATAATGCCGGGGGGCGCCCCCCCCCCCCGGGGGGCCCCGGCCGGGCGGGGG
>JAODKN010000002.1:26950510-26977198 GCA_026774425.1 Petrocephalus zakoni
GTGGCACCTAGCTAACGGACAGCTAATAGTCACTGTAATGTCAGTAGGGTGGCACCTAGCTAACGGACAGCTAATAGATGCGTAAATTAGCAATGAGGAGCTTTGGCACGTAATGCTGACATTCTCACTCTCCCTGGCATATCAGAGTGAGCACTGGGGAGATTTTCTGTTCTATTCCCCCCAAGACAAGCTCCCGTGACTGCAGGGCTTGTTAATAAAACGCTATTTGCACGACAAGATATGCAATTGAACTTTTGTTCTGTCTTTCATAAATCTGAACGGTTTACTTTTAAGATTTAATAACCTCCTGATAGATCATTAATAGACTCTTGTTCCTTGTGTTCTAATATTTATAAAGATCTTATTAAAATGGTTTGGGGGGGCACAGTTTGTTGTAGGAACAAAACACATTATTTTTCTTCTTCCTGGAGATGGGTTTAGTTTAGTACAGAGCATTTTTCAGAAGAAATCTGAATCAGCAAGAGTGAGCAAATATTAGTCACACTTGCCTCACAAGTAGTGTGCAGAGTGGGTGTGTATTTCTGATTTACAGACTGCAACAGAACGGGCGTCAGTAATAAATACTGAGCGTCTCTGTTTATTCTGCTGGGTGCTGTTCATCTTCACACATCAAATCCTAAGTGACTGCAGAAGTAAATCCCCCCCCCCCCCAGAAATAACATATTTTTCGGACCATAAGACGCAGTTTTTTCCCCAAAAAGTTGGGAGAAAAATTCACTGCGTCTTATGGTCCGAATATTGCTCGGCTCATATGCTTTAAAGAAGAAGATATGCAGGAAAGTGCTGGTCCCTATGCTAGGGCGAACCCACCTTTTATGTGCATGCATATTCTCCATTTCATTCGTAATTCTTAGCCCATCTCCTCCTCCCGGTCCTTCCTCCTGCCAGTGCTCGGCTGGGAGAAGCGGTTACAGCTTTAAGTGTACTGTACTGTTACGTTATTACAGGGCAGCGCCGTGCATGTAAGTGGCACGTGACAAGGTTTGACTGTCTTGTAGTGGAACGTGACAGTGGCATGTGCTGCATGACAGTGCCACGATGGAGGCACGATGGAGCTCCATTCACCATCCTACGGGCCGCCGCCGACGTGTGTTTGCACTGTGGAGAGCAATCTCCACACACTCAGAGTGGGAGCAACAGTCAAACCCCAAAATGTCCTTTTTGCTAATTAATTGCAATTCAAGACCATTCTTAACGGCTGCCGGCGTTTTGAATGTGTTCGAAATCTCCCAGATTAGGCTGGCATGGATACTTTTTTCAGTCCCCAGAAGGGAAACACAATTTTACAAAAATCTGTGACTGCAATCAAAAAACTAAAAATGCAGAAAGTCTTGTGTTTGATTACTTATGTTTAAGGTTATGGCTGGGTATAGAAATGAATGGAGCGTCATCATGCAGATATGAATACATGGACTTTGTGTGTTTGTGTGTGTCCCCATGCTTAGCCCATGCTCGCCCATGCTGTGCCCATTTTGTACCCATGCTGTACCCATGCTGTGCCCATGCTGTACCCATGCTGTGCCCATGCTCGCCAATGCTGAACCCATGCTCGCCCATGCTGTGCCTATGCTTACCCATGCTGTTTCTATGCTCGTCCATGCTGTACCCATGCTGTGCCCATGTTTGCCCATGCTGTGCCCATGCTTGCCCATGCTGTTTCCATGCTTGCCCATGCTGTTTCCATGCTGTGCCCATGCTTGCCCATGCTGTTCCCATGTTGTGCCCATGCTCGCCCATGCTGTTCCCATGTTGTGCCCATGCTGTGCCCATGCTGTTTCCATGCTGTGTCCATGCTGTGCCTATGCTCAGCCATGCTTGCCCATGCTGTGGCCACGCTCGCCCATGCTTGCCCATGCTGTGCCCATGCTCGCCCATGCTGTGCCCATGCTCACCTATGCTTGCCCATGCTGTGCCCATGCTCGCCCCTGCTGTGCCCATGCTCGCCCATGCTGTGCCCATGATCGCCCATGCTGTGCCCATGCTGTCCCGCAGCCCATTCCCTTGTGCCCCCTGAGATCCAAGCCACCATGAGCAGGATGAGCAGGTAAGCCCAAGACTGATGGAGGTTGCGTGTTAATTGCCTCACGTTCATTGCAGAAGTGCTTGACCTTTACCGTTAAATCGACTCGGGAAATCTATCGACCCTTTTCTGCACTGGTGACAAACGACAGGGGCATTGGGGAGAAAAAAGGGCATGCGGAAGGCTGGGGGGGGCACACTCTGACCTGTGGGGTGAGGTTTTCGACACATGCCGTCCCGCTTGTGCACGCACGTGTTCAGTCCGCGCCGTAACCCCGGGTTTATTTCAAAGTTCAGCTGACGCCCCTGTGGACGGTGGGGAGTCCCACACCACTTCTGAGAAATCATGCTTTTTGTTTTCGCTTGCTGTAACTGATCATGCACGCAGATGTTTCACATGTGTGCCCAAAGGGAAAATAAAGAGATTAAGCAATATGCAGTACCTCCTCACAGTGCTGATTTGACAGAATGCAAGCTAGAAGGAGCCAATAGGGGCTGACTGTAATTTCAAAATGACTCGAGTAGCCTATTATGTTCATACAGTACCTCCCTATGACTCTCTATGAATGGCTCATGGCCCATGTTTTACATTTCTAACCTGGTCTCAAATCAAATGTGCCAGCTGGAAGTCTACCCATCTTTGCAAGTCTACTGCACTAGTGTGGCTGCTTTTATAAAAAGCAAATTAAAATATTTGCCCATTTATGCGACTGGATATTTAGGTAAATAATCAGTGATGCCACCTACTCGCCCGAAAAAGCCCCCCTGGCCACCCGTGAAACTGTTAGCATCTCACCGGCATGACCCAAAAAAGGAAACAGGGCAAAAATATCCACATGTGACATTTTCGGACTTGGGGCCGTCTGCCGGGGGTGTAATTTCACGGGGCTCATCTCTGGCTGCTCCATGAGAACAGCCGGCTGGGCATCAGCGCCACTGCGCTCGCCATCTTCCAGAAACGGCCTCGGTGCCCACTGTGCCAAAGAAAGGCTGGCCGTTAGCCTTATCGACATAGGCCCCATCCAAATCTGCAGTGCCCCTAGTGGCAGTATGAGGGTGGTGCAGGTGCGGCACTCTTAGGTAGGCTGGCGATGGATGACGACAGTGGCTGCCCCCTTCCTACCCCCCCCCACCCACCTTGCACACACACAAGCGCACACACCTTCCTTACACACCGCTCGTGTGATGCTGGCTCCGAAGCTCTGACGCATGTCACCCTTCATTTCCGTTCTTGAGTGCGGAAGAGTGTCAGGAAGACAAGATGGGAAAACAACTTCACTGTAAAAAGTTCAGCCGCAGACGCTGTTCATTTTTATCTCTTGTTTTTAAGTAATACTGTAGTAATAGATTTGTCATGACTTTGCCGAGAATGCGCCGAAGTTAGCGTAAGGGTTTTGGGATGCAGCCCGGAGAGACAGGCGTTTTGTGTGCCTTCCTCGGAACAACGTCCCTCCGGAGCTGCGCGGATGAGCTGCACTGGAGTGGCACACAGGCATGCGGGGGGGGACTGACTGCGGAGCCCCACCGCTCTCCCTTCTCTCACACATCCTCTGTAGCATCTTGCCGCTAAAGCTGCCAGAGCCCCTTAAAGAAGACATTGCTTTCTTTGCATGAAATAAATTCAGAGAGCAGCAGGAAGCTGAGGAACATGGTTTCTGGGGCTCTGCCATCGTACCCTTGGGCAGGGATCTGGGTTGAGTTTGGGTAAATGCCGCACTAAATGGTTCCACAGTGATGTAAACAGTCAAGTTTATGCTGGTAGGTGAGGCTGACTGAATGGCTTAACTCACAATGTTAAACTAGCAGCTTGGAGGAATGACTATATACCACTAAACATCCACCGGCACAGAGGTTTTCATTTTATAGTACCGCAGAAGCAGGGGTGTTCTCCCCTTCCCTGGTCCGTGCGTATGGGGTTCGCATGTTCTTCCTGCCTCACTGCTTTCCTCTCGCAGATAATTGGCAACTCAAAATTGCTAATGGTGAAGGAATGGCATCCCATGCGGGGTCTGCCCCCACCTTGTTCCTTCATGCTGGGATAGGCTTCCACCATGGCAAAACGCAGCAGCAGGGTTCAGAAATTCAGTCCCTGGTTGGTTGTATGTCTGCGGTTTCCATCAAACAAAGTCTCCTGGCTTAATTGGTCCAGTTAGTGGTTAATTGTCGGTGCTATGTTTTCTGATGTGTTTCTACACTATGCGGTGTTTTATGGAGTCATTTCTGGAAGTACTGCTAAGTAGCTGTAATGCTAGAATTGTCTGAGCTATAAAGCATAGACATGCAGTCGGCAGTGGGCGAGGTGGTGACTCTCCTGGAATGTAAGACCGCAGGGTAATTTGGGAGGGGGGGTCTTGACCTTCCTGAACTCCGGCCAGCCTGACAGTGCTTGGACAGACTCAACCGTGAGTCAGCAGTCTTTGGACTCCTGGGGGAAATGGCAGCGCAATGCAGCAGCAAACATCGAGATGCACGGATTAAAACGGACCCGGACTTCACAGCGCGTTGGCCAGTGAGAAGCCCACAAAGCCTCCAGTGGTTCTGTATGGGAAGGCGGGGTCGGTGAGGGAGACCTCGGTCAATAGCAATGTTACTCGTGATGGGCGTGTCCACCCAAAAGGGGGCCAGCACTCGCTCAATCAGTCACATCCATACATTTTGCTGAGCAGAGAGTCTCTCTCCTCCACCGAGATGAATCTCTCGCATAAGATGGCAGAGGCATTTGTGCAGGATTGCCTGGCCCATCTTGTTGGGAGGTAAAACACATGCTTCTGGTGCCTTTTCCAGCTCCACACAGTATTTATTGCGACGCCTAATTGGGGCAGGAGTTTGCTTGGTGCCGCGGAAAGCCGCGCTCTGCTGCTAAATTCAGTCATATCTGTGGGTGGATACCTCATTTTCTTGAAGTGTAGTGGTGGGTAGAAGGTTTTTCGGTCCGTGTCTCGTTAACTCTGTTTTTTATTCTATTTTTTTTTTTCGTGCTTAACACAATGTGCTTTTTTTAAATAATAATAAAAAACACACAGCGTCTTCCTGCAGCCCCGTGAAAGTGTTTAGCCGGTGGAGTCTCGTTTAATGAAGGAGTCGGCTGTACAGGCGCGTGTAGGCTCCGGGCCCAGCAGACAGAAGCCGCGCCATTGTTAGACAACTGGAATTATGGGTAAGAACCCAACCTCCAATTATCCCCAGACATAGTTGCAAGGCGTTTTGTTCAGGCAGGGTCCGGGGTCCCGTGATGGAGAGGCGTAATCCCCCCTAAATGAAAGACGCAGTTTGATACCTTGTATGGGAGCACTGTTTTGACACTGATGTTTCCAATTACTGTGTAATTTTAAACCTGCAGCTTTATTTATTGATATTTTTCTGGTGAGAGGTATAAAAGATGGCTTATGGAGACTGACAATTAAACTTTAATATATAAAAAACACCACAGAGGTCAGATCTGGGAGAGTTTCACTGGAATGTGAATTACGGGGCAGCACAAAACATAGCTCTGAATTCCCCAATAGCATGTAAGAACACAACAGAAGACCAAATATGGAAAGGGAGCATGCCCCATGGGAGGGGCAAGGTGAGTCAGGTGACCGGCTTGTTGTGCTCATTCGCTACACCTGTCCCTTGGTAATTTGCGTATTTACTGTTGTGTTTTGTTTCGGCTGGTTACCCTAGTGAGCGCGTAGACACCTGTAGCCAAATTCCTTGTGATGTTTATTTGTTTCCTGGTCTCCTAAAATCGCTTCCTTATTTCACATTTACACTAAATTTAATGTTGAATACTGAGTTACTCCATCTGCCCAACTACCATACCAGATAGCCAGTATGGGTTCATAGGGAGTTAACAGTCATTTTTTTTTTAAGTTTAAACAAAGTCAGGTGGGTTTTCCAGGTCCATCCTACTCTCTGATCTGCAGGGTCACCATGTTTCTGTCCAGTGTGGTTCTGGGTCACTAATTACATCCGCAACAATATGCCCCCCAGCAAGATTTAGCTAGTAAAGTGTTTTCTGCTGTGGGGTGTCTCTCACAGGGTTTCGGCCAATAAAATGCCCAATCCATACATGGCGGCTCATTTTGCTGCCCTTTGATGGAAACCCTATGACGCGTCCTTTTCTCTGCCAATCAGCCTGGACTGTAAGCTCAGTGAGGCCTCTCGCTCCCATCTCAGGGCTTACATCTCTGGACTTTGTGGTCTGTGAACAGTTCCCCTCCCCACGCTCGAGTGGGGCACCCGGGACAGGGAGGTCTGTTTGGCTAAACTGTGGCTGGCTCATGGGGGAATACTAAAGTTTTTTTATTTTTTTTTACCCATGATTCACTGCTCTTATTACTGGACAATTCACACTTGTTTTGTATTGTTGGGTATATTGGCCTAGACACTTTCAAGGAAGACTTCCCAATTAACATTCGCTGACTTTCCTCTGTTATGGCTTCACATAAATCCTATTTATTTTTATACTTCTTCCTGTTCCCAAGGACCGATTTGAGGTTCACCTGCTGAAGTCTGCCACCCTTCTCATCCGCACATCCAGGTCATTAAGAAGGGTGTTACTTGCTGCCTTCCTATTTAAGCCTTTAATAACAAGTGATGGGAGAAGCTGTGTTTTGAAACCCCCCCGGTGGGTGGGATTAGTGTGATCTGCCAATCAAAGGCTGCTTTAACCCGCTGGGAACCAATGGAGTGATCAATGGGGTTAAATCGCAAGCTGATTGGCAGCTCAAACTAATCCTCAGTATTGTGGATCTTGAAGCCTGGTTCATCTGGTCAGTATTAGCAGCAGTGTGACAACCCCCAACACCATGGGGCAGACAGGTGGCGTAGTGGTTAGGGACACAACCGTGTAGTTGGAAGATTGCTGGTTTGAGTCCCCAACCCACAAGTACCGCTAGGGTTTTCTGAGCAAGGTACTGCCGCAAGCACTGCTCCCCGGGGGCTCGTGTAGATGCCCCCTGCTGTGTCACGATGTCACATGGGTTAAATGCAGAGGACACATTTCGTTGTTGCGTGCTGTGGTCTGTCCACAATGACGATTACTCACCCTCACTTCATCTCTGAGAAAGGTGACTAATAACACAACCAGCTTAGAAAAGTAGAAATAGGCAATTTTGCGATACTAAGCATGCAAGGGTGGTCTTGGAAAGATCAGTCTTGCTAACTTGCCTCCTAAGAATGAACTGGATCACGGGATTGGTCTCAGGATTTGACGAGGATGCCACTGATTTATCTCTGATATTTGGGGCAGGGTGTGAACCACATCTGGGGATTTTTACCATCCTCTCTACTCCTGCCCTTGAGTAGTGGAATTGGTCTTCAGCAATGGAAGATGATGTAAAACGTTTACACGAGGATACTAATTTAGTCAAATACACATATATAGAAACATCCACAGTTTGGCATTTTGAAATGAGCCAGACAGGAAGTACAACCCCCGTAAGCAGTGACCTGGAAGTAAATAATAAAAAAGGTGACAGGTGTGCGGTGCAGCCAGCCAAGGCGTGAGGCTGGAGGTGGGATGGGAGAGGAAGGCCTCCTGTGTGTGATTAATAAACACTGCATTTTAACACGCCTCTTTCCAACATGGCACACATGACTGTGCTGGGAAAGTGAACACAGCATAAATAGATGCCTGTAGCCAGCAAAAGCCCAACAGCAACAAGCAGGAATGCAGCATGTCGCATGAGGCTGGGTGCAGTGGTCCTGCACCGGTCCTGCAGCGGCCTTGCAGCGGTCCTGCGGCAGTCCAGATAAAATTCCTGCTCTGCCAGATAAATACGGCGACCTTTACTGTGTGTCGCTGACTTAACGGCGAGTCGACTTCATTGTCACAGAAAAGGTGTTAATGGATAAATAAACCATCACGGTTCCCCACAGCACTGCGGGCTTCAGAGACGGCCTCCCCGGGCAGTAATGCACTGTATACATTCACAGGCAGTAGGAAATATCATTGTGCTTTTACACACGAGTTGTCACAGGCCTTTGATTTGTTGCAGAATCCGGGTCTCTTTATGGATCACCCTGTGGATGGTCAGAATGACTCAGGTGTGGTGTTTAATGCCTCAGCATGTTTCCTGATTATACGCCTGCACGCACCTGCATTTCACGCAAGGAGCTGAGATCTGGGACCAGGCCGAATCCCGTTTCCCGTAGGGCGGATGTTCCATGCTGGGCTGTAATTAAACCCACCGGAAGGGACACATTGATTCCTCTGGTAGAGGGAGCCGCCCATCAGCCAGCACCCTGTCAGTTGCGCGCATGGACCTTTGGGGGTGTGGGGGGGTTGCTGCGTGTGAGTGGGAGGGTGCACTTTTTATCAACATCAGCCCAGTGCGATGGAACAGGAAAACAGCACACTGAGAGAATGAAGGGGGGTGGGGATGGGGGGCAGAGTGGAGAGAGAGAGGGGCAGCAAAAGAGAGAGATGGGAGAGAGAGAGGGGAGAGAGTCAGAGAGAGAGGAAGGAAGGGAGACAGATTGGAGAGCGAGAGAGCAAGAGAGAGAGAGGGGAGAGCGAGAGAGAAAGAGAAAGGAAGGGAGACAGAGGGGAGAGCGAGAGAGAGAGACAGAGGGGAGACTTGACTTAGAACCTGCTTTATTATCACAATAGCACGGCACTACAGTCAGACATCAGAAATGAGGGGAGAGAGAGAGAGAAAGGAAGAGAGACAGAGGGGAGAGTGGGAGAGAGGCAGAGGGGAGAGAGACAGGGGAGAGACAGAGAGAGACAGAGGGGAGAGACAGAGAGAGAGAGGAAGAGAGACAGAGGGGAGAGAGAGATAGAGAGAGACAGAGGGGAGAGTGAGAGAGAGAGAGAAAGGAAGGGAGACAGAGGGGAGAGCGAGAGAGCAAGAGAGAGAGAGGGGAGAGCGAGAGAGAGAGAGAAAGGAAGGGAGACAGAGGGGAGAGCGAGAGAGAGAGACAGAGGGGAGACTTGACTTAGAACCTGCTTTATTATCACAATAGCACGGCACTACAGTCAGACATCAGAATTGAGGGGAGAGAGAGAGAAAGGAAGGGAGACAGAGGGGAGAGTGGGAGAGAGACAGGGGAGAGACAGAGAGAGAGAGAGGGAGAGAGACAGAGGGGAGAGAGGGAGAGAGACATAGAGAGAGAGGGAGAGATACAGAGGGGAGAGTGGGAGAGCGACTGAGAGAGAGAGAGAGAGAGAGAGAGAGAGGGGGAGAGAGATAGAGAGAGAGGCCTCCGCGACAAGCTAAAAGCCAGTGAGCTCCTCTCCTTGCCTTTTCCTCCCTGCGCAGTGAAAAGGGCACGGGGATAACGAGGCTGCGGTCGCTCTGTGATTCGCCAGCGAGGGGGCAGTGCGCTTTGCCACTTGCTGCGTTTCTTCCCCCGCTGCCGCAGGATGACCTGGCGGCCGTCGCTCACAGGCATGCCTCGCGTTTTCCGCACCCTCCACAGGGCTATTTTTTTTTCCTTTTCCTGTTCCGTTACCCGAATACTGACGGCGCTTTTAGCTTGAAACTGAAAACTATTTTCAGGGATTGGAAGATGTGTCAGTTGAGAGGCTCGTTCGGCAAGTCACACGGCTGGCTACGAAGCTCCTCCACGGAGAAACGGCGGAGAATAAGCAGCTGCGTGCTCACACGTCTCCGTGCCACGGCCGCCACGTCGCCCTGTCACACCCGCACTCAGGGCCTGGCGCCCAGGTGAAGAGCGAGGGCCCGCATGCTGGTGTGATGTTCAGGGAGGGGGCTTAAAGGCCGAGCGCTTGGATGGGGGCATGCGTGTATAAATATGCAAAGCGGCCACAAGCCCACACTTGTGTCACCATCCAGACGAGAGCTCCTGACGATGCCCCCGAATTTGCCCGCCTGGAGTGGCTTCCTGCTCTTCAGAGCGTTGCCGTGGTTGTCCCTCTTCTGACCCTCCTCTCATTATGCCCCCCTGCCAACAACGTGGCCAGATCCTTCTGGAAGGTCAAGTTGTGCCCACTTAGGGTACAAAACCAACTGAGAATACAACGCAGACAGAAACTCGGCACGCGGTATGTCTGTTCCACCCCCCCGCCCCCCCAGGTCAGGACTAAGCCCCCCAGAGGCATTTTTTGTGGCTAAACATGCTCAAACCCCCAAGCCTGTGAGATCACAGGACTGGACCCCCCCGCGCCGCCCTGTACCACTCGCATAATGGCTCAGGTTCTCCGCTGCCATGTCTCCAGTGGCTATTAATAACACTGAGATTCAAAAATACCTGAAATATAATTGCGTAGATTCTTCTCAAGATTAGCAAGTGAAGAAAATTAACAGCTAATGCTAAAAATGAACATTTACGTCTCTCCCCTGTATATCTATTTATGGTTCCTGTTTTTTGATCGATAAGTGAGTTAATTATAGCCCAAAATCTAAGGCATTACAGTCGATATTAAGATTATTATTTTTGAATATGAAGCAGCCCTGAGCTTTTTCTTGACTGTTTCTTACAGTATGTAATACAGCTTTTATCTTAGAGGCGTGACAGCAAAATAAACATGCTAGTAGAGATACGTTTGGGCTTGGATTGTGCTGCACTGCCTGGTGCATTTAGTGCTCTGGGCCCTAGCCCACCCCAGCTATCCGGCTACGTCAGACTCAGTGCCGGAACGCAGACCAAAGAAGGCCTACGCACCGAAGCTCCAACACGCCAGCACACCGACGGCCTGCCCCTGAATGCTCGCCATGTCTGTTTTTTTCCTGCGACAGGCTAGAGTGGTTTTTTGAACAAGGATAGAGAGTCATAGGAGGACGGTTGAGGGAGCACCGTCATAGCTCTTCCCCTGAGGCACCGAGGCGTAACAACGACGCGGTGAGGAATCCACGCCGCTCTGCATAAAGGCATCTTCGCCACGCCTGAGGAGCGTAAATAACTCCAGCAGCCGTGCCGACAGAAGCCGGGCGACTGAAGGCTCAAAGAATGCTCACAGAGCCCGGGCCCAGTACTGGCAGGGGCTGCCTCAGCATGACAGCAGGGGGCGCCCTCGTGTATGGCCATCTTCTGCCACCACGGCCAGCCGTGGGCCAGGGATGCGTGATGTGCATGTTTAATACAGACGTCAGTCTGAAAATACCAGCTTAAGAAGGAGGAAGGAGAAAGATGAGTTAACTAGAACAGCATGGCTGCTTTGAAAACATTTTATGTGGCATTTTAGAACATATTATTGTTTTGTATCCAGCTCTCAGCTGTGTTTGTTCCTAGCTTAATACAGGATCATATTTTCTTGTACCCAGTTTAGTACCATGCTGTATTTCCCTCTCCTCAGCTTAGTACAATGCAATAATTTGTTTGTTCCCAACTTAGTACAGCACCGTATGCTGTAGTAAAGTTTCGTATAGTACAGTATTTCTCTTTCTTCAGTGTAGTACAGTAGATTCAGTCATGTCTGTTCCCAACTTAGTACAGCACCGTCTTCTAGGCCAGATTATCCAGTGGGTATTCTTTGCGTGGGCCTAGGGGCCCACACCATTTGGGGGCCCAAGCAGCACAATTTTTTTTCCCCAAACAAAATTATATGCTTTTTAATACAGTAGCAGTTAATGTTACACACGCCTTCTGTTATTCAAGCTGCCTTGATGGAGGTGTCTCTTTGACTGGAAATAGAAGGTGGAGAGTTGGTGGGGATGACATTATCAGACAGAAAGACAGACAGACAGAGACAGAAATACAGAAAGAGAGACAGACTGAGACAGAGAGAGACAGACAGACAGTCAGAAAGATAGACAGAGACAGACAGAGAGAGATAGGCAGACAGAGACAGGCAGAGTGACAGACAGACAGAGAGAGTGAGAGACAGACAGACAGTCAGAGAGACAGACAGACAGACAGAGACGACAGAGACAGAGAGACAGACAGAGACAGGGAGACAGACAGTCAGAGAGATAGGCAGACAGAGACATGCATACAGAGACAGACAGATAGAGAAACAGAAAGACAGAGACAGGCATACAGGCAAAGTGACAGACACACAGAGAGAGCGAGAGACAGACAGGCAGGTAGACAAACAGAGACAGACATACAGGCAGACAGACAGACACACAGAGAGACAGACAGAGAGAAAGACAGACAGGCAGGCAGACAAACAGAGACAGACATACAGGCAGACAGACAGAGAGCGAGACAGACAGACAGACAGTCGGAGACAGAGAGAAAGACCGACAGACAGAGACAGACAGGCAGGCAGACAAACAGAGACAGACATACAGGCAGAGAGACAGAGAGAAAGACAGACAGAGAGACAGAGACAGCTCCTGGTGAGAGGAGGAGACAATAAAGCAACTGGAGAGGAGGAGAAGTGGAGATCCCCAGAAAAACAGAGAGAGCCCCTGTGGAGCAGAAGAGAGTCTGGGAAGAGACACCAACAGGTATGTGAGTGGGCAACCTACATTAGCTCCAACTGCTTTATTTTCTGTTCAGCATCAGATAACGCCACATGTTGCTTAGTTAGGTTGTAACACTTATTTCAGTATTAGTTATTAGTATTAGTTATTGCTACATTTTCACAGTGCTCTCCATATTGAATGTGCAATGTGTCAAGACACCAAAGCAAGATGGCTATAGGGGCCCATCAAACATTTCTGACCTGTAACTTGTAGGCAGTTTAGCATGGCACTGCAGTAACCAGGCTCTCCCCATGCTCGGCCCTGCCTGGCTGATCTGCATTCTTCACCCGCCCTGCGCTTACCTGACAGGTCTGTTGAAGGAGCTGATGCACTTTGCTTGTTTATTCGGGACTCCTGGCTACAGCTGAGAGGGGGGTGGGGCTAAACGCGAGCCAAGGCTCCGGCTTACGCTCTCAGCACTCTTGGCACGAGTGTCTGTAGCTGGCAGGGATGCCCAGGAACCTGGGAGCACGGTTTCTGCGAAAGTGTCCGGGCTTGAAGATCGCTCCTGCTCTGGCTATCAGAGCGGCCAGCGAGAGCAATGGCGGAAACACCTGTGAGACGGGCCTGCGAGAGCCGTCTCGGAAACGAGACAATAATCGTCACGACGACTGCTCCCGGAGGTCTCCTAAGCGCTCCGTCCTAATGAGGACGCAGAGTCAGACGTCAGACAAAATGCAGCTGATGAATGATTGAGGGATCAGTAAGCTCCGGACTGTACCAGCACCAGCTCAGTGGGGTTAACAGCAAGCCAGGACTCCAATTAAATGTTAATCTTTCCTCTGACTTTTTTTAAGTTGCATCAGACCCCAGGATGAAACATGAATAATAAAGGTTAATTTTCTTTCATGACTTGTGTGTTATAGATGTAATATCTGCACTACACACCGGGGACAAAGTAACACCTACATCTCAGAAACCCATATATTATAAACTCTCAGCACGAACGTCCATGAATTATGTGCCATCATGCCGCATTAATGACATTTCCGATCTTAGGAGATGAATATATCATTAAAAACCAGATAAAAGGACGGATATGAGAGTCGTGCGTTTGGGGGGGGCTTACTTTGACAATGATAACCTCCTTATGCAGCGCCCACCTCCTGTAACAGCATGCCATTTTGTCAGGCTGCAGTACAAACAGCCAAAGTCTTAAGCTCCACCAGTTTGTCTCGGTAAAGAAATCCTCTAAGTGAATTAGGCAGTATAAGCATCTTGGGGTAAACACTGCAGAAACTGGGAAAGGATGTGAAACTAAGAGTGAGCGTGCCGGTACACAGGAATTGTCATGTGGCTGAATGACACCCGAACCAGCCGCGATGACAGATCCATTGGCATCCTGGCATGGCATGCAGCCTTCAGTGTAAACTGAGGGTTCGAGGCGGGTCTGAGAGCCAAGGCCACCACGTGCTGCCATCTAGGGTAGAGATCTCTAGCAGTCCTGAAGGCTCTTTTTTGTGCAGGAAGGAGCAGGCAGGGGTCAAGCGGGCAGATCTGGGAACATAATCCTTGATATTTGGGATTTATTTATGTATTTTTTCCTGTTTTGTCAGGGTTGCCTTTATGAAAGTGGTTTATGTCCTCTGGTGGTAAAAGCTGTTGACATCCCGTTGCCCGTGCACGGTGATACGTGCTTTCACTTTCACTACTGCACATGGGCGCCCTGTCATCGTACTGGATTTGTTTATGCCGCTCTCGTATTCGTGAGAAATTACACTGTTTCTTCACTGCAAACAAAAAAACGTCGCTTCACTAAATATTATTGTCTCACCTAATTACATATACGGTTTGGGTTGTAATCTCCTACCCTGCTATTTCCAATCTGCTGCCGGCTTTGCCGTTTCAGGATCTGAAATCAGAGTTATTACACAGATACCCAGGGGGAGATGTAATATAAACACGGGGACTCTCTCCTGGCCTTTCCTGAGTGTGGCATTCTCGCCAAGTACTGTCTGCCGTTGTTGATTTAGCCAGAGACCAGGCCCAGCAGTGTCAAGTCGTGCTCAGTGCTGTCAGGACCTCCCTGCTGCCCATGTACCATCCCACGCATACTGGTCCAAAGCTTTTATCCAAAGAGCCTTACACAGGTGAAAGTAATAATGCATTAATATTGCATGTTTTACTCAAGAGTTCAAGCAATTTACTCACTCTGGGATTTCACCAAACAAGGTTAAGGTCTTCATATTGGAGAAATCAGATTCTGCCTGTTATTCTGCGTTGTGAGGAATCAAAACTTGGTCTTTTCTGTGGTGTCTGAGAGGAAATGGGACTCTGTTCTGCAGTGTCGTGTGAGAGGAACCAGTTCTGGAGGATGAAAATTTTGAGACCAGTTGGTATTGACAAGTATTTTTTCAGTAACACTTCAGTTAAAGCTATCATCTATAATGCGCTAGATACTATAATAATACATTGTTATGGTCGGTATAAGAATTTAAGGTACTTTCTACTGCATTATGAATCTATAGTATATTGTAGATGGGAACTTTATAATGCATGAAAAACATGAGTATAATGTGTTATGCTTTATGTTTATAATGCTTTATGAATGCGTACATAGATTCTTGTAGACATGGCATTCATAGAAACTCTTTCTTTGGCACTAGATGCTAAACATGTTAAAAGACACTGAAAGCAGGTATGAAGAAAACTAATGTTCCCAACTGACGTCTGAGAAACTTTAGCATCATTATAGCAGTCAGCAGAACACAGTTCTGATGGAGTCTGACGTAGGACCATTAGCTGTTGTCAGCTGGTCGTCTGCTGTCAGCCTATTGGATCTCAGATCAGGTGACATCACAGCCACTCAGCCAGATTTGGTGACTCTGAGGGTCAAGTGTTGTAGGTCAGCAGCAGAGCTCTGTATAAATCCAGTGACAAAGTCTCCTTAGGGCTGACCGAGATGTTCCCTGATTCAGATTTAGTCAAGTCATTCACCTACAGCAGGATAAAACTGCATGGCGTGCATTTCTCTGTTCATTAAAAAAGAGCCGTCTTCCAAGCGAGTATCCGTATTTAATTTCTCTGCCAATCTAAATAAAAGAGAGGACAATGTAGCCTGTATTTGACTTTGTGTGGGTGCTCTGCTGTGGAAATGGTATTATTTCGCTTTATTGAAGTCTTAAAAAAGGTATTTAAAAGAACAGCACAAAGCGAACCATACATCCTCGTTGCATGGGAGGCAATAGTACATCCCAAGCACAGCAGCTCATCCCCAGTACAGCACCTCATTACCAATATAATCCCGCTACATCCCTGCTACAGTAGCTCTTCCCCGGTACAGCAGTGCCTCCCTGGTATAGTAGCTCATTTCCGGTACAGCAGCACATCCCTGGTACAGTGGTTCATCCCCTACAGCAGTATACCCCTGCTATAGCAGCACCTCCCTGGTACAATAGCTCATCCCCAGTACAGCAGCACATCCCTGGTACAGCAGCACATTCCCAGTACAGTAGCTCATCCCCAGTACAGCAGCATATCCCCGCTCCAGCAGCACATCCCTGGTACAGCAGCACATCCCTGGTACAGTAGCTCATCCCCAGTACAGCTCAGTTTCAGTCTGGCTCAGCATCCCTGGTACAGCACCTCAGGTGCGGCCGTGAGCAGAAGCCTCACATGAAGGCTTGAGCACGTTCCTGTCCCCCTGGCACAGCCCACACCCCCTGCTCTGCATCTAACGATGGCTGCCGCGCTGTATTCCCTGGGCGTGTCATTTACCCGGGGCTGAGCAGCGCCAGTCGAACTGCTTTCATAAAATTACTCAAAATAACCAATTATCCGTCTTTGGTTGCACAGGAAGTCGAGCTAAAGCCCGGGGGAGACCTTTAGTCCTGACACAAACAGAAAAGAAACAACTCGTGTCACCCACTCTAAATATAGACCTGTTTTCTCTCTCCAGCCTAGGAGTTTGGGGAACGTGGCTAAAGGGGGGAGTCAGCTTCCTCACTTTAGAAAACATAAACAAGATGGAACCCTTGACAGGGAGAAATCGCAGCAATTGATTTGCCCCCCTCTCTATTGTACACCCCCCCTCCCCGCCCATAAACCTATAATCTGAAGCCTTTATAGAAACGCTTCATCCTTCCTGACATCGGTGAATCCGTCTTAGCCGTCTGAGGCCCTGGAAGGCCCAGCCAGGCACGGCCGTGACCCACCATAATTGTCAGCATCATTGTTGCTTCCATACTAATTTCTCCATTTTCCGCTAAGTCTGCTGAAGTGGTCGTGTGCTGCCAATATGAAATCGCTACTTTAAAATGAATGACAGCTCTGGAGTGCTGGGAAAAAAATTAATGCCCCGTATGAAATATTCATTTTGAGTGTTAGAGTTGGATACACAGCAGAAGCTATAGTCTCAGTCTTTATTGTTTTCTACGAACAAGCAGCAAACACCTGATTCTGCCAAAATCAAGCCGGCTAATTATCCGGCACTCGATTTCCTGTCTCGCATATGCAGGTGGTAGTTTTGCACCTGGGTGCGGATCATATGGTGGGTGGTGGGGGGTGGTTGGGTGTTTAGGGGGCTTTGACCTTGAGCCTGGATTACAGGAGCTTCTTCTGACCCTGTCAAACTGGGTGTAGAAATCTCAGCGCGTTGCGTGACCGGCCAGCCGCGTTGTCTGCTTAATCACTGGGGCTCTTCAGAACTATATAAAGTCAAGATTTTTATGAAAAAGCTGAAAGAGATGCTTCAATATTTCATGCGCGGGTCTGTATGGTCAGCCTCACTCAGACATATCATGTTGCGAGATTCTCAGCATTATAAATTAATCCAGCATTGATCTGACATGAGCTTAGCATTGCTCACACCTCATCAGGAGTGTCCCACAGCAATTGGTCAGCATGTGTATGATCAGGCGAGGCTGTGCTAGAGGGCTGGCACCCTTTGCTATGAGAGTGACCACAATCCCAGCTCCTCACTTCCACATGGGGACGGTGCTTCCATGGGTGTGGTTGGCATCCCATGGACTTTATCCATGGCTGCTCTCCGTGGCCTACTTTGGCATTTCAAAAATCTATTCTTGACACCCTTCCATTTTGTGATATATGCTTCTTTCTAAAGTCAATAAAATTAATTGAGAAATCTTTAATTGTTAGTTATTGCATTTTGGTACTCAGATTACCACATCCCATCCAGATGACTAAATCTGACTTTGAATACCGCACATTCTCTTCAAAATGTGGCAAAATATGTATTACTTCATGGCATATTGCTTGAGGTGTTTTATAAATAACATGAACCAGTGTTTTGCAGTGCGAATCTCCTGCACTGCCAACACAAAAGCGATATGTTTTCCAGTCTTTCTAGAACTGATCCAGGCCCAGTCATCTGAATGGGTAATTTTGTTAATATATGCAAATGACTGGTAGATCCCTTGGCTTTTAATTGTACTGTTATTCAATTTTCCTTTTTTGTTTTGCACAACAATAAGCGCAAGGCAGCACTCCCAGGGCTGAAAAAACCTGGTGAACACCCTAAGTGAGGACAGCAGCCCGATGCTTTTTTTGTAAGAGAACAAAAATCCCTTTGCAATTAACCGAGAGATATTTCTCTCATTCTCCCCTTATCAAACCATGAGAGGATTCCATGGAATATCGCTGTGCCCAGCCCAGTAGGACGCGGAAGTAGTTAAATATCTATCAGTTTGAGCTAGAGAAGGAGAGAGACAGGGACACAGAATAGGAGAATGAGAGAGAGGGTGAGAGATGGCGGGAAAGAGAATGAAAAAGCGAGAGAGAGAGAGAGAGGGAAAGGGAGGGTGAGAGATGGCGGGAAAGAGAATGAAAGAGTGAGTGAGAGACAGGGACACAGAATAGGAGAATGAGAGAGAGGGTGAGAGATGGCGGGAAAGAGAATGAAAAAGCAAGAGAGAGAGAGAGAGAGAGGGAAAAGGAGGGTGAGAGATGTAGGGAAAGAGAATGAAAGAGTGAGTGAGAGACAGGGACACAGAATAGGAGAATGAGAGAGAGGGTGAGAGATGGAGGGAACAAGAGTAAGAGTGAGAGCAGTGATGAGCACGGAAGGGAAAGACGGGAATGAGCAGAGAAGCATCCCAGCTATATGTGGGGAATTACTCTAAAATTGTTCGAAAGCCCACAAAATGGGCTCAGGTTGGAGAATTCCGCTGGGCCACCTTTTAATTAGGTCTCTCTGCCGCGGGCGGCGGGGCCAAGCTGGCCCCACCCCTCACATGCAGAAGTTCCCCACAAGCCCCTAATGGAATGATTGACCGCTCCTGCACAGAATGTGTTGGGCGCCTTCACAGGCCTGGCGCTCCCGCTTAATTACCCCAGGGTTTATGGTGCATGATGAATTACCGCCTCCTAACCACGCGCATGAAGATCAATAATTGGCATCCCGGGCCCCAAATACGAGCGATGGCTGATTGATTTTGCCTGTCCTCCCCCTGTTCTCTTTTTCCAGCCCCGGCTAGGGTCAGGGTCACGGCTGCACACGCTGGGGGGTCCTTTCTCACGTTTTGGTTAAGCGGTGAGCCAGCCGGTGCTGTGGTTATCCGGCTCAGGCGTCCTGTGTGTTTGGTACATGGTCATTCTCCAGGGCCCACTTTTGTACATGTTTAGCTTAATATGGTTCATCTAATTTCTGTAGCTGGGGAGGCCAGGAGTACATTTGGATATCACTCAATCAGAGACCGGCAGATAGACAAAGAGTCAAATACATGAACAAACAAACAGACAGACACACAAACAAACAAACAAATAACAAATAAACAAACAAATAGAGAGACAGACAAATAAATGGATAAGGGGACTGGCACACTTTTTATTTTCCATATTTTGTTTAATTGGCCAGCCAGGGAAATCAGCTATTGAGATGGCATTTCTCCCCTTTCCAGCGGCCTCTTGTCATCGGCTACATTAAATACATAAAAATGATAAAATCATAAAAAAAGCCTCGAATTATCCTTGTATGGGAAATGACAGAGGTGTCAAGAAATCCAGTGGGGGAAGCCAACTGGGTCAAGCTACGATCTTGCCTTTGTCTGACAGCAGACAGAGGATTTGTGTCTGAGTTACAGTGCATTAAGATCATTTACTTTAAAAAAGTAAATAACTTCACAACATCATTATTTGCTCTTTTATTTCTCTTGGGTGGGCTGACAGATGCAACGTTTAATCAAGGAAAAAGTAATCAGTGTCATTTCCTCACGTTCCTTTGAATTAAGTGCGACTGTTTTTTTCTGCTAGAAACTCTTTAAATGTCTCCCAGCTCTTGTACTGTCTCTACCCACAGGATGTCAGACTTCCTGTGCTGATTTTTTTATTGGCTCATCCATCCATTTTCTGCCATTTGTCTCAGGCCACGTTGCAGGAGCAGCAGTCTAAGCAGGGATGCCCAGAACTCCCTGGAAGTCTCCCCAGCCACTTTCTCCACTTTCTCCAGGGGAATACCAAGGTATAATCTCTCGAGCATGTCCACTGTCAGTTGGATTTGCCCAAAACAGTTCTCCAGGAAGGTCATCATAGATATATGCCTCATCCACCTCAACCATCTCCTTTTGATGCAGCGAGCAGCTCATCCTGAATGTCAGAGCTCGTCACCCTATCTTTAAGGATGAGCCCAGACACTTGGCAAAGGAGACTCATTTCTGCAGCTTGTATCTCCTTCTTTTGGTCACTACCCAAAGCTCATGACCATTGGTGAGGGTAGGAAAATAGATCAACTGATAAATTGCTTTGCCTTCTGGCTGAGCTCTCTCTGTATCACGGTAGAATGGTACAGCATCGAAGTAACTGTTCATGCTGCACAAATCTGCCTGTCAATCTCCCTGTCCCATCTTTACTCGCTTGTGAACAAGACCCACAGATACTTAAACTCCGCTGCTTGAGGCAGTAACTCTTCCTCAACCTGGGCGAGACAATCCACCCTTTTCCAGTTGATAACCATGACCCCAGATTTGGAGGTACTGGTCCTCATCCCAGCTGCTTTGCACTCAGCTGAAAACTGGCCCAGTACTCACTGCAAGTCACAGCCCGATGAGACCAACAGGACCACATCATCTGCAAAAAGCAAAGATGCAATCCTGACCTGGTCACATGCCTTTTTCAAGTCCACAAAACACATGTAAACTGGTTAGACAAACTCCCACAAACTCTCCAGTATCCTTCTGAGGGTGAAGAACTGATCCAGTGTACCATGACCAGGACAGAATCCACATTGTTCTGCATTGACCCAAGGTGTGACCAATGGACGGACCCTCCTATACAGTACTCTAGCATAGGCAAAATGGAACGCATCCTCCATTCCCCTTTTTTAAAAATTTGGACCATCATCTCAGTCTGCCAATCTAAAGGCATTATCTCTGACCTCCACACAATGTTGCAGAGTCTGCTAAGACATCAAGAGCTTTCAGAAACTCAGGCTGAATCTCATCCACCCCTGTAAACTGAAGAATGAAGTGAAGAATGTTTTGACTGCTTCAATGACTCTAGTGATGGGTAAGTCTTCCTCTGAGTCTTTCAACTCTACTTCCTCCAAGGCAGGTGTGTCAGTAAGACTCAGGAGGTCCTCAAAGTACTCCTTCAACTGCGTGGCTATATCTCCATCTGAGGTCAACAGTGCTGCATCTCTGCTGTAAACAGCATGGGTCAAGCCCTGCATCCCCTTCCTGAGCCACCTGACAGTTTGCCAGAATCTTTTCAAGGCCAATCGAAAGTCAATTTCCATAGCCTCACGAAATTCCTCCGCCTTCCACTTGACCTGCCAGTACCTGTTAGCTGCTTCAGGAGTCTCTCAACCTAACCAAGCTTGGAAGGTCTCCTTCTCCAGCCTACAACTCCCTTTACTGCTGGTGCTCACCACTGCATTTGGGGATTGTCACCCGGACAAGTCAGATGCAAGAAAAATTCTGCCAAAGGTGCAAGTTGAAGATTTCCCAGTAAGGGGCTTCTGCCAGACATTCCCAGCACACCTTCACTATGAGTTTGGGCCCACCAGGTCTATCCAGCATTTCTCCTATCATGAGATTCAACTAACCATCAGATTGTAATTGTTAGCTGAGCTCCTGTCTTTACCTGAGTGTCCAAGACATGCGGTTGCAGAATCAATTAAACAATTCCAGAATGGATCATCAAGCTGTAGCCTAGGCTGGTCTGGTGCCAGGTATACTTATGAATCCCATGCTCAAACATGGTGTTCATTATGGACAAACTGTGGTTAGCACAGAAGTCCAACAACAGAGCACTACTCCAGTTCAGATCGGACATGCCATTCCTCACAATCACACCCTTCTACGTTTCACTGTTGTTAACCAGTCAACCAGTAGAACAATATAGTTCCCAGAACAAGCACCAGATACTCTTAACTGGTGTTCAGTGCATAAACACAAACAACAGTTAGAGCTTCAGAGTTGAAGGGAGGTGACTCTATTGCTCACCACAGTGACATCCATATTCCTACACCCATATTTGGTAGCTCACAATTGTCCACCAAGTCTCCTGCCATTAACTGCCACCCAATCTATATTGCGCCCAACCCTTACAGCCACCCCTGCAGGTGGTGGGCCACAGGAGAGTGGACTCATATAATTGCAGCCAGGCCCTGTGGGTTGAGACCCAGCTAACAGGTGGGTTTCGGTGTTCCTGTGCTGGTTCTCATATTTGCCCCGATCAAAGGGTTTCAGGGTTTTGGTGCTGGTTCTGTGTAAAACATGAACATGGTTCATTGTGCTCTTTCTTTTTTCTGACATCAGACTTCATCAGCGTGGTGTGAGTTCGACCCTCCTCACTTCCAATGCAATTTGCTACCAGAAATGGATTTATGACCTCATTAATTCTGATTAAATTTGCACCTCAGAGGGATGTTTTCATTTTTTGCTGCTATTGTCTGGGATATACTGCTGAAACAAATTTGTGCATGAGAGGTGGCTTTGACAAAGTGGGGTTTGACAAAGTGGCATTTGACAATGTGTCGACACGCTGAAAGAAATAAGAACAACTATCCCTCAAATGAGTCATTGGCTGAGCCTTGCTTGGGTTTAAGATTTTACTCTGGAAGCGGAGCAGAGTCTGAAAGCACTGCAACATTTATCATGTGTCCGCCTGGATCGAAAATGGAAATATGATGATTAAATATATATCCGGTAGTGGACCCCCTAGCTGATGTGCACCTGGCACCGCCTGTAAGCGTTAGGGCCGGACACCTGTCGTTTACCTGGCCATGCTGCGTAACGGACGCAGCAAATGCTGACACCCACGCGCCTGGGGAGCCCGTCGATGTTAATAGGATTCGATAAATCATTTAGCTAACGCGTTTTGACAAATCGCTGCACACAATCGTGGGCTGCGTTGAATGAATTATGTCATTTAATTTCCCACCCTGAAATGATCTTTACAGAAGAACTGGAGGAAATTTTAATTGATTGCCAGGCACTCGACAAACAGACCGTTGTTCCACTGTAGTGAATGATTTCTGACACGCTCAGGTCGGGGTTCTCGCACAAAGCCAATGCCTGTGACTTGGATGCCGTGGTTGAGTTTCTACAGAGGTCTTTTCATCTCATCCTTATCCATCAGTAGCTTCATTCCAATGACGAGAGAAAATGTGGAAAAGCTGGTGTCCAACAGGACTGGCCAAGGGCCACGATCTTTCATCGTTCAGTGGCTTTACAAGTATTTGCAACACGTTTATTTTCACCATTAACAGTTTAGGCTTCCTTGAAGGTGCCTCGGACGCCACCTTATGGACCAGGAATCTTCTGCCTACACTTTTCATTTATATGTCAGGTCTCTAAAACATGTTTAATTGTACACCGCACAACACCCTGTCTGTTTAAATGGGTGTAACATAAGTCAGAATTTGAGTCGCACGTCAAACGTATGAATCCCTCTGAGGCAGGAGGATTGCACCCTTTGCTGTTGAGTTCCTCACATGTAGTGCTCGAGCTGCATCTGTTAATATCACTTCTGGCTTTAAGATCTGCGCTGTGATGCCTGTAGTGTTTACTGTCAGCTTATTTCATATTCTTATATTTCCCCGGCTCCGAATTTCGATGACATCGGATGAACCTCATGTCACATCAACAGTCCCATTGGGCCAATCAGGCAGTGTTGCGCACCCCCCCCCCCCCACCCCACGACCGTGTGTGCCGTGTCGGAGACACTACGGGAAGCACTGACCTCGAGAGAGAGCAGGCAGCCAGCTCCATGGTGAGTGATGGCGCTCGTGCGCTTCACAGATAATGACCGTGACTGAGAGAGCCAACGTGCGACAGGCACCGATCTGACCAGATACGCAGAGTGCTAACATCACTCGATTTCCCCGCTCTCGTTCTGCGATCAGATGCTTTTCAAAAGAACGAAATTCCCTGGCATTAAAAAGAGGAGACGAAAGCAAACGAGATATATTTGGGCAGTATAAGCAGGATAAGATTAATGTAACATTTCACGTTTTTGGGTCATTGGTTCTGAGTCAGTTCAACCCTGTTCCTGACAGTTCTTCATTAATGCATTGTTTTTCCATATTCAAAGACGGAGTGTGAGGTGAACAGGGCCATTTTTTATTACTAAAAGGAAGCCCTTATCGGATCTTCATAATCTCAGTCTGGCTGCATGAATTTCCCGTCAGTGCTGCCTTTCTCTGGCTACAGCAGAGTCTGATTTATCAGCGGAGCTCTGTCTGCGGTGCCAGGTTGCTGCGAGACTGCCCTGGGATGAGGGCCTGCATGCGTAGCAGTAAATTGCAGAGTACAACAGCGAGTGGCATCATGGGTAAGAATCCTGACGTGTGACTAAAACAGTGCACTTCAGGACCCAGGAGGAGCCCGTTCCATCTGCAATTACTTCGGTAATAATATCCAGGCGCATGAATGATTGTGAATTGTGCAGGTTTGTGGGTAAGATTCAGAAAAAGCACAGTCGACATCTATGCTTGTGAGGGAGAGCAGCGTACTCTCACACTGGGAGTGAGTCAGCGGCACAGAGCGGCCTAGAAATCAGTGACGCTGGCTTATACGCTTCACCTGTTTGTTCCCATGACGACATGCGAGTCATCGCGCTCCCCACCTTTGCCCACAGAAAGCTTCAGCCACTGGCCCCCTTTTAAATGTCACCCCTGGACCCACTTCCCCAGTCCACTTGTGCCAGGGATGTGGATGATCACCCTCGAAGAATCACCTGCTGCACACAGGATGGATGGATGGATGAATGGATGGATATATAGATAGATACTTAAAAGGATAATCAGTCAATTATGAAACAATTAAATGCAATTAAACTGGGATTTTGGGAGATGCTGGGTGTTTTACCATATCCATCACCTGTACAAATGATCTTGCCGTGGAATAAGGGGTGGGATCCTCATTCTGTGTCACCAGGCCAAGCATCCAGCACTGCGTCTGACTTGTCATGGCTCTTTGCTGTACTTAATGTCCAGTTTGCAGGTTCAGGCTCTGAAACAACAAGGCCGAGACCACACCGTGCCGAGCAGTCCTGAGGACCAACGGCAAGGGCAAACATAATCCTTCCAAAAGTGAAATTCTAACCTCCTTCAAAGTACACACGCCCAGCTGGCCCTCTTAACTAGAGCGGCATGCTCAGCATTACAGCTGCATGTTTGCTGGCTGTCCAGGAGGGATCTGCTAGGGATCGGAACTGGTAAGCTGCCGGTTGGCCAGTTTTGTCCTCGCCCAGCTCTCGAACAGGCTTCCATTTGCCATTTTCCTGATGGAGTGTGCAAATGAGCTTCCTGCAGGCCGGGTGCAGCTCAGCAGAGATCGGGCTTCATTAACATGGGGCTTTCAGATCGCTCAGAGTTGGTGCTTCTATAAGCCTGCTGTCATTTATTGTTAAATCTCTGTACTCTGGGGGAAAAAAAACTGATGGCTTCAAAAGGAAAGCCCCCTTATTTAGAACCCTGTGCACACTGGAAGTATAACAACAATTAGGAAATTAGGGACTCCCTGTACCTACTGAGGTCTAATTACATCCATGCTTGGCTCTGTGGGCCTCAGCTGTCTTGGTATTGATTTAACTGCAGGTCATTCCCTCCTGGATGGGTACGGTTCTCGCAGGAGTGTGGACCTGCTGATCTGCTTGGAGAGGTTCTCGTACACTGCAGGAGTGTGGGCCTGCTGATCTGCTTGGAGAGGTTCTCGTACACTGCAGGAGTGTGGGCCTGCTGATCTGCTTGGAGAGGTTCTCGTACACCACAGGAGTGTGGACCTGCTGATCTGCTTGGAGAGGTTCTCGGACACCGCAGGAGTGTGGGCCTGCTGATCTACTTGGAGAGGTTCTCGTACACCGCAGGAGTGTGGGCCTGCTGATCTGCTTGGAGAGGTTCTCGTACACCGCAGGAGTGTGGACCTGCTGATCTGCTTGGTGCAGTTCTCATACACCGCAGGAGTGTGGGCCTGCTGATCTGCTTAGTCTGGTTCTCGCACACCGAAGGGGTGTGGACCTTCTGATCAGCTTGGTGCGGTTCTCATTCACCGCAGGAGTGTGGGCTTGCTGATCTGCTTGGAGAAGCACTTGGGGAAAAACAACTTCAGCCCCAGGTTCCTAGAGCAGGATCCTTACCGAATCTCTGGGCTGTGTTGGGCCCGGAGATCAGACTACTTTATTTTTTAGGCAACTCTGAATTATTTACAAGGGTAATTAAAAACAAATTACACCAAAGGACTGAAACAGAACTCTCCCATCTCCAGCCCCTTCCCCTGCTGGCTGCTGGAAGATACACTATGAAAATGAGACCGTAAGACTGCCACCCACAATCCTGCATGGACTAACAAACATGGCCACCCCCCCTCCTGTGAATACACATTAACACACAGACGGCCGTTTGATTACTGCCAGTTATCAGCAGCCTACAGGGGAGTAAATCCAGGGGGTAAATTATACAGTCCCTTGGGTTTTGCGGATGACTATCTGGCTGGCCATTGATTCATCGCCTTGAAACTCTGGTCTTTTATCCACAGTGGGAGGAGTGTGTGGGAGGGATTGAAGAGCAGGGGCAGGGCTAATTGCATGAGCACGTAGACTGCCTTTTTTGGGAGTAATGTAAATGAGCATGAGGGGGAGTGATCATAGAGAGGTTTTCACAAGTGCTTCACGAGGATCTCCGCTTCATGGGCCGCTGAAGCATCTGGTGCTCTCTGGTGCTCTCTGGTGCTCTCTGGTGTTCTTTGGTGCTCTCTGACTCCAGGATTTAAAGCAGCCGGGACCCGGACCCATCAGCACCACTTCATTCCAGCGGAATTCTGACGTGCAGGGATGCCGAAAACATTTGAACTTGGAAAATAAACATATGGATACCCCCCACCCCCGG
>JAODKN010000002.1:27001196-27016588 GCA_026774425.1 Petrocephalus zakoni
GGCCGGCGCCCCCGCCCTCCCCCCCCCCCCCGCCGCCCCCCCCCCCCCCCCCCCCCCACCCCCCCCCCCCCCCCCCCAGCCCCCCCCCCCCCCGCGGGGCGGGGCGCGCCCGCCCCCCCCCCAACTCTCCCATCCGTGCTGGGCTGGAATGCAACCCCCCGTCTCGCCTATGGCTCGGTTCTCTTTGCCTGCGAACGTACACTTTAATCACAACATTCTCTTGCTGTGGGCCTTCGGCTAGTCAGCGCAGTGTAAGGCTGTCTTTGGCGATGCCTGACGTGTAACGGGATGCACTGGTGCCCCAGGAGGGTGTGAGGTACAGAGGTACAGCTGCAGCTGCCCCACTCAGGACCCGACATTCCTCAAGTCATCACGTTTTTTATCAATGGCCGTCAATGGCCAATGGTCCGCCAGCGGCTCGTCACATGACCCCGCTCACGCGTAAGCACATTTACATCAATGGCAATATACTGTTTTCACATAAATAACAGATGAGCATCTGCATCCAAAGAGGTAGGAGATTCTGGATTTGGCTGATAAAAGATTTTTTAAATTACCTGATTTTATCTTGCTTATGATTAACGTTGGGTGTTTGCTTTTGTAAACATTTATCACTGGTCCAATTTAATCATTTTAATTTTAAAACTATTTGATATTATTAACAGAATTATAGGGTAATCATATATTCTATGCCAAATATCATGCTTCAAAATGATAGACAGTTTTATTACAGTTTTTATTGACAACATAAATGTATGTATAAATTATTAAAATAATATCTACATATTTTGCATGGGATGTTAGCGAATGTAACAAGTATGTGGTTTGTTTACTTAATGGTGTGATGTTAGGGCACAGCTATCAAATACTGCACAATATCACCACTTCTGTGCCACGGCGGTGCTCGAGCACAGAGGAATGTATTAAATTAAAGACTGTGTTAACAAGCAAGAAAAATGAGTTTTCTTTATAGTAGAACATCAAGCATTTCTCTCTGACTTTGAAGGTTTTTAAAAATAGGAGAAGTGATTATTAAACTATCATATCCTATAGTACATGATCGTTAAATAGATACTGTACACAAAAACAAGGTTTTCAGAACAGACATATACAAAGAATGTATAGTGTTTAATCCAAATCGGGCTGGACAGTATTTTCTGCAAATTTTAAATACACCTATAGTACCATGCAATATAAGATATTGCTGCACCAAGCTGTTATTTTTGCACTTGTGGCCTGCCTTTTAGCTTTAACGAGTCTGACCATCCTCCTCTGACCTCTGACCTCTGACCTTTCTCATTAACATGGTGTTTTCAGCCACAAAATGTCATCGCCTGCATGTTTTTGTTCCTCACATCAGTCTCTCTAGACCTCTAGACACTGTAGTGCATGAAAGTCCCAGGAGGGTGGCTGTTTCTGAGATGCTGAAACCTCCCTGTCTGACGCCAGTAGTCATAGCACGCTCAAAATCATCATTTAGCTCACATATCTTAGCTGATGTAACCCTCAGCTGAACAGTAAGTGAACCTCCTGACCCTCTCTGCATGCTGAATTTTTCAGTTTTAGCCACGATTAATTTTTACCTGAGCCGGCTCTTTGCATTAATGAGTGGAAATATATATGTGCATGTGTCTACAGGTTTCGCTGTACTTGTGAGGACCTCACAACTTTAGAAAATCCTGAAAAATATGTGTCATGTATGTTTAATATGTGTCATCCAAAACACCCATGTTTGTTGACTTGACCACAACCTCACCTTGTTTGGCTAATCAATTCATCATTGAGGTATTTAACTAATTACGTTAATTAATTGATTGAGCTGGTGGTGAAACTACTTGGAATGGCTGAGGTGCCCTTCAGGAAAGGTCTGGAGGCCAACGCCATGTTCTAGCCATCCAACAAGATCTCTTTTTGTAGAGAAGACTTTTTTTAGTGTTTATTTATTGTGTTACAGTTAATTGGTACCCCATAGCTTTAAACACTTTAATGCACCCCAATAGGAGAGCCAGAAATCACGAAATCAGGTGGGCTAGTCCCATAACAATTCACTTGCCGACAAAAATCACACTCCAGACTGCGTATTTTATAGCAGTTTCTAAATGACCCGTGACATTACTAAGACCCAGTGAACAAAGAGAAAGAACAACCTATTGGTCTTTTAACAGCACATTTCATCCTATTGATCTAACCCCGCAGACAAACCTGCCAGACGCCGTCGCTTTATCGTACTGTATCGCTCACTGAGAATGCTGAATGGGTGGGCTGGAGGTCCATCGGAGGGGGGGCAGACCACCATTCCCACCTGTGCCGCTGCAGTACCATTTCTTCAGATTATCCCCCGATGTTTCAAAAATGAAATGAAATAAGCTACTAAGTCGAATCTGAAGATCATAGCTCGTATCCCAGCTTGCATTGCATGCTGCTTCAACATCTCCTAAACAAAGAACGTGCTTTTTTGACATTTAGTGTAGTGACTATTTGTGGCCAACCCTGGGGGCCCCACATGAATGCATGGTTTGAGGTGCGGTGAACGCTAATACTGCCCATGTCTCATGAAGTCTTCGGCACGCCACTGGGCAGGAAGCGAGTGTGGGAGGTGGCACTCGTCACGTTGGGAAGCCACACTGCCACATTATCTGTCTGCTGCCTTTGTACGTGTTTTAGCTACTGCATGGAGCTGCTAAGGGCTTGCCGCTAATGAGCCAACAGCAATATGTATCATTTACCAAATGATTCCCGGAATGGTTTTGCTTCATTTTTCGCTGAAAACAGCAGATACTGTCTTATTGAGCAATTTTAAATGCATCTTCTCTTTTGGCATATTCTCAGGCGCAAAGTCAATATTTCAATTAAGGGCAACAGGCACAAGAAATGACATGTTATTGCACACGTGCAGTGTGCAGCAGCTGGCTCAGTGAGGAGGGAATGGGCCAGCCCAGCTCCTCCAATCAGGGCCTAAAGGGAGGGAAGGTGCAGGAAGCAGACCGAGATGTCAATGGAGGAATAATGAATTTAATATAAACCCCCGGCTTCCCACAGCCTCTGACCTCTCATGCCACCTATTATGACGGGAACATCGCCTTCAAATGAGTAACCTTCAGGTGATACTGGCACAGAGCTCAATTCTTTTAGAACATATGAAAAAACTTTAATATCCCGTTAGGTCGGAAAACTGTATTAATTTATTAATAATCACTAACGTAGAGACAACCACGGCTTAGTCATTGACTCTGCAGAAGTCTGAAGGTTGCTCATGTGAACCCAGTCACGCAACAAAAGACTCCTTTGTGGAAAGCACCTTTTCTTTCTCCCAAAAAATGCCCAACCCCCACATGCCCACTTCTCCAGTCTTTTATTTTATCCCTACCATAGCCCCTCCACCTTCATCTAGGATGTCAACATCCTCCCCATCCACCACGTTCCTCTCAGAGCCTTAGTGACCCTCTTGCTCTCCAACCCCCACCAATACGAAAGCAAGGCACGATCCCCCCCCCATGCCAGGCATGGACAGGTGTCAAAGGGTTCACTCCTTAAAAGAGGAACGCGGGAGGGGGTTCGGAGATCGATGGACCTTTTCCGAGGTATTCCTTCTGAGTTTGGGTGGAGGCCATCTAAAGATTTTTCCACAAATTAACGGGATGAAATGTACAGAAGTGTGAAATCCGGGAGCGCAGCCTTCCTAGGACGGCCAAATGGGGTTTGACAAAGTCTCCACAATGTTGCCATCAAACGGAAAATAATTTGCGGCGGATCTGCTATTCAGGGACATGCTTTAATCTGGCTGCTCATCACGTCCAAATGTGACGGGATCTCGGAGAGCGTGTGAATCTTAATTAGCCTCGTGGCGGTCAGCATACCCGCTCCATTGGGCAGGATCAGCCCCTCCCCCCCGTCCTCCCTCACTCAGTCACAGCCCCCCACCCACCCCCAGCCCGCGATGGCGTCCTCCCTCACTCAGTCACAGCTCCACACACCCCTTGTAAGTCGACTCGGGTGCCTCCATCGTGTCTGAGCGGGCGTGGTTCATGGTTGTGCTGCACAGGCCTGGAGACTCATGGGATGAAGGCCGCAGTGTTGGAGTACGGAGGACAGACGTACGGCGCGAAAGTCTCGCCCACCGCCCGGAGATACAGGCTAGCTTCACCCAAAGGAACTTTAATTAAAGGCTGTAAAGTAGTGATGGATTCGATGCCAGCGTCTCCCTTTATCGATTCCACAAGCATGGCAGCTTCATGGTGGCGCCAGCCTAAATCACTGCGATGACCCTGTTTCACACACACACACGCATACGCACACGCACACACTCCCGCCTGTGTTGGTGGTTCAGTCCAAACTGCGCTGTTTGCAATGACAGGCAGCCTTGTGCTGGTTGTGAAGTCCATATGAAGTCATAGACACGCTCCACCCCCCTGCACATGTGGACTGCCTCCTGGAGGGCGGGGCCGGAGGGCGGAGCCTGCGCATCTGTGACCTCACCCTCACACCTCCACACCAGCTCTGATGTCTTCACTTTCGGCCTTTCACAGTGTTACAAATGGCATAATTTTTTTAAAAGGATTGTTTAGCCTACCACAGGAGGGCTCGCATCATATTACCGCAAACACAGATTGATCGTCTCGGAGCAGCGCGCAGCCTGGAATGGAATTATACTTTAAACATTTGTGGCCTTTCCCTATGCCTGTCTTTCAGAAAATGAGTCAATAAAAGGGGTCAGCGAAGGGTCAATCTGGTTAGGTTGAGAGCTGAAAGTTGTGAGAAGTGTGTATATGCTAACGGCTAGGCAGGTCTTGGGAGGGAATACTCTCTGTTGGGGGATGGGGGGCAGGGGGGGCTCCGCTCGGCTGCGTTTAGCGACAGCGACGTCCCCAGCCTGCACCACGCTTAACCAGACACACATTTACGCCGCTCAGTACGCGAGCCGAGCAAAACTGATTTTATTTAGCGTGCCGCATTTGTACAAGAAGCTTGTCGGGCGCTGCGATCTGTCGATAGGAGCCAAAAAATTGAAAAAGAACAATTTGTCTGTGGTGGGGGTTATTCCTTACCCCCTTGTTGTGAAATATGTCAGATGCAGCTCCTGGGAAATCTTGAAAGGCAGGCGGTGTGATGGCATGACATGGTCTCCGGAGCGATTCCCCAGCCGCCCATGTGATCGCCTTCACACGTGGACGCCCGCCCTTCGGCGCTATGGTGGCTACGCCGCTGCTTTGCCGTCGACACCGGAGCTCTCTCGCAGGAGGGGCGCGGCCGTGCATGTCGAGCAGATGAGAAGATGAGACATTGTCATACGCTACTTAAAGCTCTCAGGCTTAGCCTTCTGTTTTTGCTGTTTGATATTTAGAAGATTACGCAGTTCGTTTAGCCCAGGACGATCAAATGGCTCATCAATTTTCCATGAATTTTCATCTTACTTAAAGTCTTATTGCAATGCCTTGATACCACAGAGAAGTTCTCCCAGCAATTATTTATATGAAAGCTAATTTTCTAGTAATTTAGTTCAAAGAAACAATGTTCAATGTGATGTCTTACTGTTTGCATTTACCATTCCCAAGAGGGGAAGAGAATCTTTGGTTGAGATCAGAACAGAACCACTGTGACCCAAAAGTGACCCTCAGTGACTTTTATTGGGGGGGGGGGGTATTCCTTTTCCTGGGTCCAACTGAATAACAAAGAGAATCTATTTCTTTTAAAGAGGACAGTTAGACCAAACCATTACCAAGCAATCACCATAACTCACCATTCAAGCCTCACCTCACCCCACTCCCTCACTTAAAAAAAAAAGTTTTTCTTTAATATACTCAGCGGGTCAAGTTCGCTTCCTTATTTTCAGAGCGGAGCTGAATCAAACATGGACGCTTCTGGAATATGAGCTGGATTCGCTCAGATGATTTTTGCATAGAGGCTCAGATTCCTCAGCAATCAGCAGCAGCAGATGCGTCAGGCGAGATGATCAGGATGAGCTGAGAAGCAGCAAAGCGGCAAACGTCATGGAAGTTCTAATAATAATAATAATACATTTTATTTATATAGTGCTTTTACATGAACTCAAAGACGCTTACAGAGAATGTACAGTACACAAAAAAAAACACATAAGATAGTAGATGGTAAAGTTCTGAGGAGGAAAAGAAAACATCATGAGACAGAGAGAAGATCCAGAACTGATCCAGAGCTTTCTGGCAAGTTTTTAGTGGAGCAGCATAATTATGGTACTAGTGTACAGTTAGAAGAGGGGTTAAAGGTCACATGCATGCACCGAGCCATGTACCAATGGGAAGTCATGAAGAGCTCATGTGACAGGAAGGAAGGTCCCTGCTGTTGTGCTTAGCCTGTGCTCCTAATGGTTTATGGATGATGCAAGTGAAATGTGAGTACAGAGCAGCTCTGCAGCGCCCCCAAACAGCACGAGGGACCGTGGGGGACAGCGTTGTCCTTCATGTGTGGTTTGGGAGTCGATAACAGCAGGTGAGGAAGGGAACCACAGCAGGAGACGAATTAGCAGCTCTGTGTTCTTCCGTGAAGGGTCTGGCGAGAGCATGCTAATGAGGGATTTGATGAGGATGCAAGCCGGGAGTCAAGAGCAAGGATGGGGCCGCGGGGGAGACTCCCCCGACTGCCTATGCTGCTCCTTCATGTGAGAGTGGCCCTTGACCAAGCACCGTGGAGCACTGCCTGTGCTTGACGGGCACTGGACGAGCCAGTAGAAAGTGTCAGGAGGGGCCAAGAGGGGCGGGACCTTGGCGCATGCAGCCAATTGGGGAAGATATTTGGAGCAGCCGGTCTCTCTGTGGCTGGTCCTGGGCAGCCGGGCTGCTCAGTGCTCATTTGGTTCCAGCCGACTTCTTAATGAGGCTTGATTAAGCCCTTAGCGCAATGCTAATGTGGATTTCACATCGTTTGACAGACTCCTGCCCTCGTGAAAGATAGTAAATCAGGCAGTCATGCCAGTTGTGGTGAAAGATAAAATATGCCATTTTTTAGAATCAACTTGGAATTGCTAAAACAGATTAGCACATTTAATTGCCGGGCTAAAAATGTTCTCTCTTCATCTTTAGGGACACCGGTATCATACTTGGAGTCTGTCCTGAGTACGGGCGACTCCAACTCACATGTGCATGTGAGAGCTTCCCTGGTCCCTGGCGTGTCATATGGCGACCTCATGGTCCGGGATCACTTCCCAGGAAGTGAGGGCATCTGAGGACCAGGCTCTGTAGAGATGGACCGAGATCACTTCCCAGGAAGTGAGGGCATCTGAGGACCAGGCTCTGTAGAGATGGACCGAGATCACTTCTGCCACCGTGTAAATGACGTTGCCACCCTGCTCCTTGATCGTCCATGCATTTTTGCCTGCAGGCCCCGTTTGCCCAATATGCCCCCAGTACCACCTTCTACTGGTCACCAGTTCCACACTGATGCTATTCCCGTCCAGCCGGCCGCCTCTGTTGCAGAGGGTTACCAAAATTGAACGTTTTGTTGTCTCCGTGACAGAATGGGCCCGACTTGGCAGGGATGTAAAGCGCTCGGCACTGGAGGGGCCCCACGCCAAGCTGGTGCACCTGCTCTGGCTACTGAAACAGCCAGTCTAGGGTTCCATTCCATATTTAATTAATATCGAGTGTCTTTCTTTCATGTTGTTATTTCGATGATTCTGGATTTGATCGTGTGCCTGTATGAATATTTAACCCTTTCATCCCTCACAAAGACTCTTCGGGACACCAAATCGGGTGATGGAGGCTGGGGACGGGGGTCGTGTGTCCAGGTACCACATGGATTTAGGTGTCCCCATAGAAGACTGGGTGTCAACTACTCAGCAACCTTGCTGACTGACTGGAATCGGTGGCTGACACTGTTACCAGTATATATGGCTGTATGTTTCACTGCGGTAATGGACAGTAAGCGTGCAGCGGAGCTGGGGCATGCGTGTGCCTGTTTCTGTATCCTCTGTGGTCGCAGACCCCCTCTTCGCTATTATACTGCCTGCTGCTACTTCGAACAGCACAGTCTCGTATTGAATCCCGTGTGGAAAGCGAGCCGGAGGAGGTCCATCATTACCTTCAGCCTCTGGTGCAGCTTTCATTGTACAGCCTCTGTCCCACTCATGACGGGAAGGGGGCACGTGCGATCAGATCGGACAGGATCGCTCAAATGAGCAGCGCGATTAAAAATGCAAAGTGTGCGGCCTGGTGGGGGATAGTGATGGAGTCTGGCAGCGACTGTCTAGGCCCCGGTGATTCCAAATGTAACTGACAAGCCAGCATCATCATGGCGCTCCAGGAATGTCGGCCTGGGACGGCCCTGCAAAAGCACTTCACTCCCGACTCGCCTCCGAGCGCTTTTAAGTCAACAGAGAGTAAGGAGGCCGTCAACAGAGGCCCCGTCCGTGAGACACTCATCGCTGATTCCCTCCCCGCCCCCATTAAATGCAGCCTGCAAGTCGCTGCAAGCCTAACATGTCTGTGGGATGGGGGTAAATAAAAAAATTGCTGAAATCCACTTCACACTGAGTGCCTAATTAAAAACACGCCAGTCAAAATGAGCAGGTGGGCAGCCGAAGGTGTGCCCCCCCCCCCGACCCCCCTTTGGATGACACGCTTCGGCTATCGTCTGTCATGCCGTCCTCAATGCTTGTTCCTATAACAGTATTAATGGTTGTGTTTAAACATGCATCAGCATGTATCCGACTGCACACACCCGGGGATGAGCCCAGTACGGACGCCCGGCTTAGGACAGCCTTGCAGACGCCTTTGTCTCCGGGCTGTAGCATTAACGCCCCTTCCAGTTGGCCTCTGGCATATATTTTCTCCAGCATTAAAAGGAAGACAAAGTGGCTACTGCTCGCTCACGGTGGGAAGTCCTCTCTATCCTCCGTAAGATGTTATTAAAGCACGGGCATATGTCCCGGGGAATGGGCTCTCCATGTTTTATTTCCGCTCATTTGGAGCCCGATGCGACCCCGGAGGCGGGGGTGCTACTGGGTAGGATGGAAGGAGGGAGAGAGGGGAGGAGAAGGTGTCTCACGTGCTTTCGAGCCGCGATGCTAATGCTACCCTGGTGGGGGTGGCCATTTTGTTTTTGTGCTCTGAAACAAACATTGGCTCGTGGCTGCCGCCCCCATGGCAGCCGCTGCCCCCCCCCCTCCCTTCAGTGCTCTCTTTTTACCTTTCCCTCCTTCCACATCTCATGGTCCTATAGCCCCCGACCCCCAGATGCCCTCTACACCTGTCATCATATTGCTTCACCTTATCACCTCCTCCTCTGTCACAATTCTTTCATTTCATTTCACTGTTTTTTCATTTCGTTTCACTGTTGTTTCATGTTACTCATTTGACATGAAACGAGAACAGAAACAGACCAAAGTGCCACCTCGTATAAATGTGTCTCCATTGCCCATCATGGCTTGATTACCTAAGCCTTACCCCCACCCACCCACTGTCTTTTGGCTTTATCACGCAGATGATGTGCCTTTAGAAAATTCTCCTAATATTGACAAAACACAAATCTTCTTCCATAGGAGCAAATCATTTTGAGGAGGATGGGGTTTAGGAGGGGGAGGGTGGGGGGCTATGTATCTGTTACTTCTCAGCACCATCACTGTACATGACTCACTTGGGGGGCTGTTGTGTTTGAGAGGATTGAGGTCTATTCCATAAACTCTGTTCAAATCGACACCCTCTTATACTTAAGCACTTTAATCCCAAAACCAGCTTCAATTCCAATCTAATTCATTTTATTCCAGTTATTTAAATTCAGTCCTTAATATTTCAGTCCACACATCTGTTCATTTTCCATTCAATTATGTGTTTCTAGATCAAACTGAACTTTCAATGAATTTAATTGAAGAAAAATTCGAGGATGACATTCGAAGCATGTCCATGGATCATTGTCATATTTCTGACCTTTGAAATCAGATTACAAATGTGGGCTTTAATGTCCAGAATGCAAAATGCAAGCAAAGATGTGATGTTGCAGTTTATTTACTGGCACAAGGCAGGGACACCGAGGTGGGGAATCCAGGCCATCATGAGACACATACACACCCACGTTATATCTTTGTGGGAACCCTCCATTCATCTCTATGGGGAAAACTCTAATCCTAGCATGACAGCCTTAACCCCTACCCAGGCCTAGCCTGAACCATAAATAACCAAACAATATATAAGACTTTTGGCATTTTTAGTTTTTTATTGCAGCAGGAGATCTTTGTGGGGACCTGAAAAATGTTCCACACAACGTCAAAATAGCAGGTTTTTATCACATTGTGAATGACATTCGGTCCCCACAATGTAATATAAACATAATCCCCCCCCACACACACACACGCAGTGCTGCGGGCCAGGAGCCTAACACCCTTGCCCAGAGCTATGGAGCTGCTGGGCTCTTTACTGAGCTGCAGATTGTATGCCTGGGCTGGCTGCTTGCATCCGGTGGCTGTCTACGTCTGTGTTTTTTCTTCTCTTATGGGGGAGGTATTACATTGGTAAATATAATATTGGTCTAAGTTTAATTCTCATGATTTTTCAGCCACATGGGGTGCTGGGGGGGTTACTGGTGGTTCCAGGAGCTAATCTGGCTTCATGTCTGCCAATGCTAGGAGGGGCATCCCGGGCCCCATTGGCTCGAGCTGCTCAGTGCGCAGCCACGCCTCTCACTGTCATAATTAATCTCTTATGTTAAAAAAGCCCAGTGATGGCCTGCAAGGTGTTTCCTGTGATTCCGTCCCTCAGTGTGGATGTTAAATGCCACTGCTGGGCGCCTTTGCTATATGGGCCTTTTCCTTACTTAATCTCAGGTTTTCTTCCATTTCACCTTCCACCACTCCTTAAAGGCCTCGGCCATCGCCATCACGGCCTCGGGGCCTGGCGATGTGGCGGCCGTCGCCATCACGGCCTCGGGGCCTGGCGATGTGGCGGCCGTCGCCCTCACGGCCTCGGGGGCTGGCGATGTGGCGGCCGTCGCCATCACGGCCTCGGGGGCTGGCGATGTGGCGGCCGTCGCCATCACGGCCTCGGGGCCTGGCGATGTGGCAGCCGTCGCCATCACGGCCTCGGGGCCTGGCGATGTGGCGGCCGTCGCCATCACGGCCTCGGGGCCTGGTGATGTGGCCGCCGTCGCCAGCTGCCCCTGACTCGCCTGAACTTCTGGCACACAAACTGACACATGTGAAACACAAAGTGGCAAAGAACAGAACCATTTTGTTCTGGGTTTAGCGGAAGTTATTCAAAAGAAAATATTTCAGCTTACTATCTGTTCTTCGCGGCACCCTAGTTTCAGCTTTTCTTTTAATTAATAAGTTGTTGTTTTTCACAAATTTTGTTTATTTTTAGTTTTGGCTAGCAACTGTAACCCCGGTGCGCACATCGCATTGGCCTTTTGAGGAAATGTGCAGATTCAAGCTGGATGCGAGTAGGAATCTGTTTACTTGGAAATTAATATAAGGCCATTCGCCTCTGAGATCTGGGCTTTTGGATGCTATTTAATATTAATATTGATATTTCGGATTGCAATTGTGCAGAAGTGGAACTAAAATGGAATTGATTGTTTCGGCGTCTCGAAAATACCATCTGGAAGACGAACTTCATTAGCTTTGGATCTAATTCACTTTTCAGCTTGCTGGAAAAGATCCAATTCAGTTTAGAGATCATCCCTGCCCAGCTAACCCCCCCACATACACACATACATACACCACACACACACTGAGCACAGCTGGCCAAACAAACCCTGCACCCCCCCAATGTATTTGGACCCCCCCTTTGTTAGGCCCACTGAAATCCCCCTAAGAGACGCCTATTGATTGAAAGGGCAAGTTGATCACCGATTTTTTTCCTCCGTGTTTATAGGAATTTCTCTTTGCCCGCTCTGTTACAATGAACACCTGCTAGGGAGCCATTGATCAGCTTGAACCTTTGAAGGCCATCTATTATTTCATCTGCGTTTCCAAAAAGATTCTCGACATGCAGTTTTTCTTGAATAGATTTTTTTTCCACTTGGAATCTGTCCATAGCAAAAAATTTCCCTAGAACTCCCCGCGTTTGCCGACACTTTGACATTTCTAACAGACCCGGTGAGTGCAGGAATAAATCGGCGCATCGTAAATATTTCCCCTGAGGTTCTGACGCCCGCCACCTTCCTCTGCATCTTTGCCCCTTTGCCGCCATTTTCACCACTTAGTTTGCTTTTAACGCGCAAAATAACGCTCTAACTTGGGGGTGGTCTCCAAGGAAACCGTATTTCTCTTACAATTTCATTGGCTTTGAATGCACTGGAGTAGCGGGGAGGCTGGAGTTGCGGGGCGGTGCTGCACGGCATTCGTTCACCAGTGCACTCATTCAGTTCTTGCCCTTGTGCATTTTTTTCCAAGATTATTCCTTCTCTTCCACTCAGACAAAAGTTAATTGAATCAGATTTTAATCGCTTCTCAGATGTGTCGAGAGGTAACAGATATGTAAGCGCCACAGTGGACGGCATGGTAGTCCTCCATTCACCAAACCCCCCCGTGGAATGAGTAAGTTTTGGCGATTAGGTGCCAGCCCATTACAGCTGAATGGTGCCTTTTTATTATATGCACAATTTCTGAATCAGGCCTGGTGCTTCCTGAAACAGGGACCCCCCCACTGTGCAGGATCAATCCCTCACTTCCCGCCACCCCTCCGTGGATCGTTTCTCATCCCGGGGGCATGCCCCAAGACGAACACATCAGCCACACGTCTCCCTTTGGGTGGCATTCGTCCGGTTTCTGCAAACCCATTTCACAGCGCGGCCATTAAATGGTCCCTCCAGATGGGCGGCGAGGCGCGGGCGTACGGCCCGGCCCGTCTCTGCGATGCACACCTCCCCCGGACAGCGAGTCGCGGGCGTACGGCCCGGCCCGTCTCTGCGGTGCACACCGCTGCCGGACGGCGAGGTGCGGGCGTACGGCCCGGCCCGTCTCTGCGATGCACACCGCTGCCGGACAGCGAGTCGCGGGCGTACGGCCCGGCCCGTCTCCTCGATGCACACCGCTGCCGGACAGCGAGTCGCGGGCGTACGGCCCGGCCCGTCTCTGCGACGTACACCGATGCTGTTGCAACCCCCGGAGAATTTCTTTTAAGCTTCACGTCACCCGTGTTCTACATTAAATGTAATACGTTTTTATTCGTGTCCCTAGGAAGAACATAAGGGTAGATAAATTGATTTTTATAAATAGATGGATCATTTTCCCAGAAACATGCAACCTTGTACTGGATAAACAGTTTGGAGATGGATGGATGGATTTTATAGGATACTGGTTGTATAGTCATCATGTGGTAAAAATGCAACATCAACAATCTCATTGTTTGTCATCATTGTTTGATTTTGGAACTAAGCTGGTAACACACCTTCAATTATTAAAAACTGCTCTATTCTCCCTGCAGCCTTATTTCCCTTTACACCCTTGCTGCATTGCTTATTATTTAATGTTTGTTTTTATAGGTTCATAGAGACTGGAAATGAAATAAAGTTTTTTTTCTTTTAATTACTTTTTGTTTTGTGTATTTTTTGGACATTGATTAATCACTGGTGACTCATTTTAGCCATAGAAATTGTTTTCACAGTCGTGATAAAAATTTATTGGGCTTGGTTGAATTTTTAACCCAGTTGGCAGGTAAATTTTATTCAATGAAAGTGTAGAGAATCATATCCAAGAGCCTAAATGTGGAAAATAAAAATAGAGGTCGATACAGATGGACTTCTCTCTCTGATAGAGACGCGATGCTCCAAATTACAGAGACAAAAAGAGAGATTAGATGTTCTAAGGGGAAAGAAGAACAGAACCTGTGGAATCTGTGGAAGCTAAAGATAGTATTAAAAGCTTGTTTTATTACTACAGCAAGAAATCCCTAATGATAAAAATGTTGGCAGGATCCTAGAATAAGACGTAAATAGTGCATGATTAAATGAATAGCTTGCACAGGACTTACAGCAATAAACAAATTTAGATCTGTCACGATTGCTCAATTAAACTTGATTACTTTATTATAAAGCATCGAGTTCCCTTCTTGATTACGTAGAAGGAGGACAGCGCACAGTGGATGAGTGTCCAAATGACGAGCGAAGGAATTTGTGTGGAGGCCCTTCACATTCAAATATAATAAAAAGGCAGTCCGTCAGTACTGCCAAGCAGAACTGAAATATCACAACAGCATGACCGCAATGCAAATATATGCTAAAAGAAGACATTCAGGTTTGACAGACTCACCGAAATAATGCGAGGTTAGCCAGAGCTATTCACTTAGCTTTTCAAAATAGCCTAGCCTGCCTCTCATCTCTTTGACTTTAATTATTTTGCCTAATGTAACCTACTTTCTACAATTCCTCTATGTAAAAATAATCTTACCTAATTGAATGCATCATAGTAACCATATATATAAGGTTCCTATGATATATATTTAAATAAATAAATATTTTTTTTGTGAATGTATTGTGTGCTTTGAGTAGGGCTGAATAACACTGGACAGCTCACATTGCAATATTTGGAGTATCTACCAACAGAATCTGTGAAAAGGTGGTGGTGCTGCTGTGAGTTGTGCCAACAAACACAAAGTAGTGTCGACAAATCACTTGCTTTTGCTCAATATCGTCTCTATGGAATAAAAATGATTTCTAAAATCGAATTACTTTTCGTGACCAGTTCTTGTTCACTTTTCTCCTCTTCGCTCAGTTATGTTTTATTTCTCACAAAAACGTCACACAGTCTGCGATCGAGTCCAGCGGCACGACGTGAATGATTATGACTGTCTCGGAGAGTGCATGCAGAGCTCGGAAAGGCAGCGGCGGGAAACTTCAGACTGATTTTTTTTTAACATAGACTAGATAATTTTGAAAGGGAACGATCATTAAAATTGCAATGCTTGCTAAGTTTGGTTTCCTATGAAAAAGTACAAATGTTTTAGTGCAACTTATTGATGGTTTGAACGCAGCAGACTACTGCGGGCATGTGATGTGACAATGTGCTAAATGCAATGTCAGCATTAACGTCACACATGCTGCTGGCCTTGCCATACGGGGCACGGGGGGACCCTGGGGTAGCATAGTGCCGCCGCTTCCTGTGCCTGGAGTTCCCACCCTGTCCCTGTACCTTTTTGTGGATCCTCTGGTTTCCATCTACTGTCCAAAAACTCTGAAACTTAAGCGGAGTGCCTAATTTGGCCATGTGTGGTTGGTTCCTGCCATTTGTTTTGTATATGTTATATTATATTATATTATATTTAAGAGATTATTCAATGAACTGTCAGATTACTGGAGATTACTGGATTCTTGATATAATCATCAGGGACTTGCCTAAACAAAATTATTGCACTACAGAGCTGCCGTCTGAAGACAGGTTGCATGTCCCAGATCGCCTTAGCCGAATGCAGCAGGGACTGGGGGGGGGGGGG